>CM024702.1:8443264-8846064 GCA_014182845.1 Corymbia calophylla
CCCTTGATAAGAAACGATATGGATTGAACTCACTGCTGTCATTTTTCCAGCTTAAACCTTCCATTTGTACCAACTGCACAGGCACAACTAATACTGCTCCAGCAGGTATAGAAGTACCAGATTTGAGGTGCAAGTCTGGAAATTGCAAAAAGATTTGAGTTAAAGAACAGTCCAAAGCGTTCCCACTAGAAAAAATAAAAAGGTAAATGATGGGCATTATGCGAAACCCCTTTAGCTTTGAAGATGGGTGTTAGAAAGGCTGGATTATTTTTGCTGTTACAAACATCAAATTGGTATACTTTGACCAAGAAATTAAATGCAAGTTCTTCCACTTGAATATCAAAGTAATGAATGACGAGTGTATGGTCACTTAGACTGACCATCACATCAACACAAGAAAACTTTTCTCCAAGGAATGAAGGAACACCATGGCATAAAACATGGTCAAAGGGGGAGGTACCTCAACATTTCAAGAAACTAAAAACTTAACATCTCCCATGAATCATACCTCATCAGTACCATAAGAATGCAACGTACTGAAATGATGATATGATGTAATTGGAGAAAAGAGAGGCATTGAACTTATTTTTGTTGACAATTTAACATAGGCCATTCATCAATATGCGTAAAGATATTTCCAGTTTGACAGTAAATAAATGCAGCACAAAATTAAAGAACCCACATCACACAGCATATGTATAACTTGCCATTTGCTCCTTTTCAATTCAATGCACTTTTTTGGTTGGTCGGAATTTTCATTGCACTTGGAGATGCATGTTATTGCACAAATCCACAGTCAAATGCACCACCTGATGCGTCTCAGCAACATACCTGCATTAAGAGAGCACCTCTGCAGCAAAGGCCATGCCTGGAGAAGACGGGCAGATTCATAAATAGTGGCAAATAATAGCACCATCTCATCAAGGTGTCGATAGTCCTCTTTCTGTGACATTCTTCTTGCCGTAACAATCTCCAAGTAGATCTTTAAAACATATTAAAAATACAGTCATATGATGTGAACCAAGTTCTTCACAGAAAACAACACCAGCCTCAAAGCAAGCCAAACATGATTACCAAATCTTAACCAGAAGTTGTCCAATAGGAGCATCATTTTCAAAATTAACTTCCGTGATATGATAATGGCTCGTGGAAAACCTAGGCTAAGTGATAATCAATCTTCAACCAGATCAATCACCATTTATTTTCTAATATCGACCCATCTAGGATTGATGTATAGAACATAGAATCATATAGCGACTTGACAAGCACCAAGGGCCAAGTCCACCAATGACAGAGCAGCAACCAAGAGGAAGAATTGCCAAGAATCACCAAGGCATAAAAACTGAGAACAGGAAGGTTAAGAAAAACCCTAATCCACAATCTTCTAACTTCTTCCTCGGCATTGCTTAGATCCAAACTTTCCACCCAATGGTACATAGTTTACATCTAAATTGCTTGATCACGTAAACAATTTATAACAGCAGTAGAAAGGGGGAAAATTACCTGATCTTGCAATTCTTGATTCGATGCAAGCCTTAGGAAGATATCACCAATTAGGCTGGCAATAGTCAGGCATCCATGAAACATGACACCCATGATATTAGCACATGGTTCTTCACTTGGATTAAATTGGCTATCTGTCTCCTTCAACGCTAAATTATCAGGCATCATAGCAGGAGAACATGCCAGAGAACTTCCTACTGTTGGATCAATTTTAGGCTTCTCATCAAGGTGGCAAAAACTCTCACAGTTCTTTTTGCAATGTTGAACAAACTTTTGAGTCAAGTATTTCAACTTTGTGCACATGCCTTGGAACCTCCAAAATTCCCGTCTCCAGAAAGGAGTGACATTATATGAAGCCCAAAAATATGCATCCTTGGAAATTGACATGAGTAATTCCTCATACACAGTAACTTCTGACCAACCCATGAATGCTTCCCCAAACACTGTGGCACCCAAAACTGTGAACGCCATATGTTGAGATAATACTTTGGAGTCCACACTTCCTTTGGCCATTAGTAGATGCATCTTTTCCATGATAGAGTCCACAACCTTTGTGGAGACAACACCTGCTTTCTCATGCAATCGTTTATTCAATTCTGCTTCCAATAACTCTCTTCTCTTTTGCACCTGTTGGAAACATAGGTAGAGTAAGAATTAACAAATGAAAAATATTGTAAGGAACAAAAACAAGGATATTTCATGATTCATGCCTCGTAAAGGAAAAAGAAAGAACACATTAGATGCATGACCATGAGGTGTCATCTCCAATTTGGCCACTGATACTAACACATAAAACATGCATGTCTTGGCTTCAATGATAAGATGATTATGCCAATCCCAGTCAGCTAGATAATTTATATGAACAGACAGACACTAAGTCA
The DNA here is from genome assembly GCA_014182845.1 of Corymbia calophylla. NCBI lineage: Eukaryota > Viridiplantae > Streptophyta > Magnoliopsida > Myrtales > Myrtaceae > Corymbia > Corymbia calophylla. The sequence continues at coordinate 8,445,649 of CM024702.1, forward strand.
TCTACTTCAATAAAAAGGATAGACACTGGCATGGCATATTTGAAGGTGCTAGTGGTGGCAGTAAATTGGCAACGGGACCATAAATACTAAGTGATAAAACATTAAGTTATTAGACTGGTGAAAAAACCTATTTCATCTTCTTTGAATCATAGTAAAGCAACAGCTAGAGATGCTATTGCTCCAGAGAAAGTCATGAATGCCTAGACACCCTGGACCATATAAGGACAAGGAACCAGAGTATGCACCTTGTCAAAACAGGGCATAAAGAGGCTTGATCGTCCAAAGGCCAATTGAAAGGCCCTACCAACAATAGGCAATTTATCTTCAGCCTTTGAAAGCATTTCTTTGACAAGTCCTTCATCCTTTATTGATACCAAAAGCTGAGTCGGGCCTAACCACAGCTTGACAACTGCTCCATATTTCTCATGGAAGATGGATAGATCATCTAAGAAAGGCCAATAGGATCAGTAAGAGAATCCAGAATTTGAAAAAGGCATTAGCCAGAGGAGGAGCTCTTAAATTACTAATCACTAACAGAATTAACTAAATCGCAGTGCTGATATTCGATAAAAAGACAACTAAATTCAAGGCACAACAATTAGCAGTCACTAGAACAACAAACTACTGGAGGAAACAGAAGAAAAACTAAGTGCGACGATAGGGCTCTCCAGTAATATCATGGAGGGCCCTCAAGTGATTGAACCGCTCCACCAACTGTCAATGGAGTAAAATCTTGCACCTCCATAGCACATGTTTACATGACAAATAACAGTGGTCGTGTGGTCAAGCGCATTCAGCTAATTGCTCCTTTCTCTCTTGACAGGCTCAGAAAGCATAATTGAGGCCACATGGGGAAATTATGCACTTCGTATTTCTATGTTCTTCTGTCCAGTCGTAAATCACCAGCAAGGGTAAAATTCAAGCCAACCAGTGAAGAACAACTTCATCAGGGATTTCACAAGCTAAGAAAAGCATCGAGGAACATAATTATCCACAATCAAACCAGCAATTGGACCAAACTACACACGGCGGAGGAGGCCCTACTATCAACGAGGCTGCAAATCCAATCAACAACCACGCAACAGCCGACGTCCAGTCCACGCCCTCTCACCCTCGACAATCGAGCTCTTCCTTCGACCACTACCACTTCGAAGACGGGAAAGACTCACCGACGAGATTCCCCTTCGAAATCAGCTTGCGGTGGCCGTAGAAGGAAGGCGAGGGAGGCCCGGGGATCCTGCTCCCCCCGATCCACAGCCTCGCCAGCTTGACCACCTTTCCGACCAGGTAAGCGGTGAAGGCGATGAGGGAGATCCACAGGAAGGCGTTGAGCTCCCTGGCGGCGCACTCCCGGATCAGCTCCTGAGCGTACTCGCCGGAGCCGCAGGAGGACCGGGAGCTCAGCTTCGATCGGAGGAGAAACCCCAGGAGGGTCTCCGACGGCGACGGCGACGGCGACGGCGACGACCACGATGCGCACGAGTCCATGACGATCCCCGCGCTCTCGATCGATCACATCGGCGAGAAGATGGAGCGACTGTGAGGATCCTTGGGTTGACTGAACTCTTCTGGGAACTGAACCAAGTACATAAAGACGATCGATCGATCGGACGATCGATCAATCAATCAAATCCCCCGAGGTTCCTTTGCTTTCCCGAGGACAACATCTGGTGAGATGACGACGCGCGCTTTGACAGCTGCCACCCTCGTTTGCGGCTCACGCGCGCCCCCGCCGCCCGCGTGGCCGAAATTTCTCGAACCTTTGTTTAAATTAAATAAATTTACGGGCACGTGCATTTTTATTTGGTCAATATCTTCTAGCTATTTGCCGACTTTTTGTTTTTTTCGGTGATAGTGACAAAAATCTCAAATTTTGTAACATATTTATCCTAAAATATTTTTTTACACAAAAAATTTTAAACTCGTAAATATGTGATACATTTACCTTAAAATTTTTTAAAACACAAAAAGTCATAATTTTTTTTCTATAATACTTACTTTTTTGAGTAAATGTATCATATATGTACAAATTTGAGGTTTTTTGTGTTATAATAAAAAATTTGAGGTAAATATGTCACATTATACAAGTTTGGGGTAATTATATTATATAGATACAAGTTTGGGGTTTTTTGCTTTACAAAAATAGTTTGAGATAAATTTATCATGATGGGCAAAGTTTGAGATTTTGGTACCTTATTCTCTTTTTTTCCTTAAATTCAAATAATTTGTAATTGTGCAAATAATAGCACGTATATTCACATATAATAATCTTTTGTAATTTTGTAAAATTTAAGTAATATTTCAAATTCACATTGGCAGCGTTAGGTTGTGGGAATAATTTTTTTTTTTTTACCAAACAAAATGAGGTCAGAGGGACAATGATGGTATTTATAATATGTTGTATGGTATTTGTTAAAATGTGTAGATATAACGTAGATGTAAGATAACGAGAGAACTGCTTTGTGTCGACAAAGGAACCTATGGCTTTTGACCACCGTTGAGGATGCCCTTTGCCTTCACGCCACACATGTGGTGACATCACGTGGATCGGGGGCTCGAGATTTTCTACTATGGTTTTAACATGGAGTCCAAGATGTAGACACGTGGGAGGGAGGAAAGAAAGAAAAAGGAATCTTCCATGAGAAAAGTGGCTTTTGATTATTCTCCCTCAATCCATCGTTCACATATATTTCGCAACTTCAAATTCAACCAAGCCTTGTCTTCTTGTCATCAATTCACCGTAATCAAATTCCTTTCCGCCCACTTTTCTTAAATGACATTTATTGATAAGGGACTATTCCCAAATTGGTGGAGAAAAAAAATATCCACTAGTCAACAAGAGGTGCGAAGTGTCTAAGTATCGAAACGTTAAAATAAGGACTGCAACCTAGTAGGGTGTTTCGATGAGAGATTATCACAAGCAAGCCCTCGTAGGTGGGAAACCACCTTGAAAAGAAGGAAGACTGACAAGGAACACGAAACTGTAACTTGCTATGTGAGCCAATGATCTTCTAGCGAGCTTGTGATTGATCGTTACCATAGAGGCCGTGGGCAACACTAACACCAAGGTCCAACCTCAGGCGACTCCAAATGTAGGGTTCCCTAAGTTTGGCAACCTTTGATTTGAAGCCGTGGGCCGGTGTTCGATAGTGAAATCTCACATTACATTTTCTCTCTATCGAATTTCTTATCTTATTAGGTATCACACCTCTTAGGTGGGATTTTTTTTTTTTTTAAATTCAAATCATATCTAGATGTATTGGATTGTGTGATGCTCCAAACTCTGAATCTAGAGTTATATCGGTCTATCGAGTGAGTAGGGTGAGCAAAACGACCAATTCGATTCAGTCCCCAGGGCCACCGGTTCAGTTCCAAGGATGGAAATGCCCGGACTAGACTGATTATTTTTTTAAAATTTTAATTTTATTTCTTTACAATTATTAAAGAGATAATTTGAACTCTTAATTATCAGGACTTTTCTCAATGTCGTATTTTTCTTAATGGCTCTCTCTCCTTTTTATATATACGCAAATAAGATAAATAGCCAAAATAAGCATTGTTTTGAACAAATTTGAGTTTTTGATATCACAATAAGAAGTTTTGAGTAAATGTGTCGTACTAAATAAGTTTGGGATAAATGTCACATAGATACAAATTTGGATTTTTTTGCTTTACAAAAAATAATTTAGGTTGGATGTATCATGGTGGGTAAAGTTTGGAGTTCTTTGTAACTTTTTCCCTTTTTTTTTCCTTTAAATTTGAATAATTTGTAATTGTGCAAATAATAGCTCGTATATTCACATATAATAATCTTTCGTAATTTTGTAAAATTTAAGTAATATTTCAAATTCACATTGGCAGTGTTAGGTTGTGAGAATAATATTTTTTTTTATTGAACAAAATGAGGTTGGAAGGACAACGATGGGATTTATGATATGTTTTATGGTGTTTGTTAAAATGTGCAGATATAACTAGAGGTGATCGGTTCCCGGTCCGGTCCGGTTCCAAGGTGGAATCGGGAACCGGACCGGAAGAACCGGTTCCCAAATTTTGGGACCATGGACCGGACCGGCCAATCTTGGAATCGGGAATCGAACCGACCGACTGGTCCGGTCCGGTCCAGTCCGCTGGGACCGGTAACTTTGCAATCGCCAAATCTTTTACAAGATATAAACTTTCAAAAGGAAAAATCTAACAAAAGATGTATCAAAGTTTCCTATGATAACGAAGTTGAGATTAGGGAACTTAGTGCTTGTAGAAATAGGAAGTTGGGAATTTGAGATGGAAATTGAAGGGGTGTGACATGCACGATAGAGAGGGGTGTATTTGGAATTTGAAATTGAAAAGAATAATTTTTTTAATTCTTAAGAATTTTTAAAAAATATATATTTTTAAAAACTATTGATCGATCCAATCGGTCCGGTCCGGTTCCCACCTTAGAACCGGGAACTGGACCGACCGACCACCGGTTCCGAGAATGGGAATCAGGAACCGGACCACTGGCTATGGGAACCACCCAAAACCGACCTGCCCGGTCCGGATTGGGTGATTCTCGTTGCACACCTCTAGATATAACATAGATGTAAGATAATGAGAGAACTACCCTGTGTCGATGAAGGAACCTATGGCTTTTGACCATCGTTGAGGATGCCCTTTGCCTTCACACCACGCATGTGGTGACATCACGTGGATCGGGGGCTCAAGATTTTCTACCGCGGTTTTAACATGGAGTCCAAGATGTAGACACGAAAGAGAGGAAAGAAGGAAAAAGGAATCTTCCATGAGAAAAGTGGCTTTTGATTCTTCTCCCTCAATCCATCGTTGACATATATTCCACAACTTCAAATTCAACCAAGCTTGTCTTCTTGTCATCAATTCACCATCATCGAATTGCTTTTCGCCCACTTTTCTTAATGACATTTATTGATAAGGGACTATTCTTAAATTGGTGGAGAAGAAAAATATCCACTAGTCAATAGGAGGTACGAAGTGTTTGAGTATTGAAATGTTAAAATAAGGCATGCAGCCTAGTAGGGTGCTTCGATGAGAGATTATCATAAACAAGCCCTTGTAGGTGGGAAACACCTTGAAAATAAGGAAGACTGACAAGGAACACGAAACTGGAACTTGCTATGTGAGCCCTTGATCTTCTAGTGAGCTTGTGGTCGATTAAGATAAATAGCTAAAATAAGCATTGTTTTGAATAAGTTTGAGATTTTTAATAGCACAATAATAAGTTTTAAGTAAATGTGTCGTACTGTATAAGTTTGGGATAAATATGTAACATAAATACAAATTTGGATTTTTTTGCTTTACAAAAAATAATTTATGTTAGATGTATTATGGTGGGTAAAGTTTGGAGTTTTTTTTTTAGCTTTTTCCCCTTTTTTTTCCCTTTAAATTCGAATAATTTGTAATTGTGCAAATAATAGCACATATATTAACATATAATAATCTTTCTTAATTTTGTAAAATTTAAGAAATATTTCAAATTCACATTGGCAACGTTAGGTCATGGGAATAATTATTTTTTTTTTACCGAACAAAATGAGGTCGGAAGGACAACGATGGAATTTATAATATGTTGTATGGTGTTTGTTAAAATGTACATATATAACATGGATGTAAGATAATGAGAGAATTGCTTTGTCGACGAAGGAAGGTATTTGTCGACGAAGGAAGCTATGGCTCTTGACCACTGTTGAGGACACCCTTTGCCTTCACGCCACGTGTGTGGCGACATCGCTTGGATTGGGGGCTCACGGTTTTCTCTTGCGGTTTTCCATGGTGTCCAAGATGTAGACATAGAAGAGAGGAAAGAAGGAAAAAGGGACATTAGAAAAGCGGCTTTTGATTCTTCTCCCTTGATATTCTACAACACCAAATTCGACCAACCCTTGTCTTCTTATCATCAATTCACCATCATCGGATTCCTTTTCGCTCACTTTTCTTAAATGACCTTTATTGATAAGAGACTATTTCTTAATTGATGGGGAAGAAAATTATCCATTAATAAAGAAGGGTTGCGAGGTGTTCGAGCATCAAAAAAAGAACTACAGCTTGGTAGGATGTTTTGATGGGGGACTACCACAAGTGGGCCCTCCTAGATGGGAAACCACCTTCAAAAGAAGGAAGGCTGACAAGGAACACGAAGCTGTAACTTGCTATGTGAGCCAATGATCTTCTAGCCAAGCTTGTGGTCGACCGCCACCATAAAGGTTGTGGGCAACACTAAGACCGGGGTCCAACCTCAAACGACCCCAAATCTGAGGTTGCCAAACCCCAAATCTTAGGTTCCCTAAATTTGGTAACCTCAAATTTGAGGCTGTGTGCTAGAGTTCAATGGTAGAATCTCATGTTACATTTTCCCTTTGCTGAATTTCTTATCTTATTAGGTATATAACACCTATTAGGTGGTTTTTTTTTTTTTTTTTTTAATTCATATCATATCTAGATGTATTGGATTGTGTGTTGCTCCAAACTTTGAATCCAAATTTATATCCAGTCTACCAAGCTAGTAGGGTGAGCAAAAGGAACAAACCAATTCAGTTAAGTCCCCGAGGCTATCGGTCCAGTTCAAAAAATGGAACCATCATTACTAGACCGACTATTTTTTTTAATTCTTCAAAATTATTAAAGAGATATTTTGAACTCTTAGTTATAAGGACTTTTTCTCAATGTTGTTAAGATGCAAATATTTAGACAAAAAGCCAAAAGAGGCATTGCTTTGAGTAAGCGCATGGCTTGACTTTTATTTATTACCGCACTTGCGGTCTCCCCATGCACTCTTGGCGAGTGTAGCTTGTTTCTCTTATAATGTCTAGCCTTCCATGCAAATGCCTTTAACGTGGGGCTCTTGTCTTGCCTCTGTTGTTGTGTCTTGCGTTCAATGCGAATTTCGAGAGCTCCACATCGAACAAACACGCAAAGATAACAACTAGGGTTTTGGCTAAGATTAAGGGTGCGTTTGTTTCGTAGAAATCATACTATTTTTTGAAAATATTTTACAGGAAATCATTTATATGGAAAATGATTTAGTTTTCTTGTGTTTGATGATACATGATTGAAAATGTTTTCAGGCGTTTGGATCGTATTTGGAAAATGATTGAATAACATTTAAACTAATAATTTACACTAGTGAAAAAAAAAGAAGAGAGATTTTGGAGAGTAAAAGAAAATGACAAAGATGACCTAATAAAAAGGAAAATACCTAAAGCACGATAAAAAGAGTGAAAAGTATTTTCCCTTTTCACGCATTGCGTGAATTCATTTTCCTAAAACAATACATGAAATTTCTATTGATTGAAAAGTATTTTTCATTAACCAAATCATTTTTGGAAAAACAAACAATGGAAAATCCGAAAAATACTTTCTGGAAAACTATTTTCATTAAAACAAACGCATCATGAGTATAATATTTGTTAAGTGCATAATGCTCACACAATTTCCAAAGCATTTTGAATATTTTTTTTGTGCAAATAAAGAGTAAATGCTTCACTTTAAAAGGGAAGAGAAACTGATTTATCACCGTAATTGACCGAATCATTGTCGGATCGGATCGACGTGGTATTCCCACTCAATTCTAACGATTCTAGCCATCGCCATCGAATCAGATAATGTAAATAGAAGTCGACCGGCGTAATTACGAGCGGCCCCCGGGCCCACCGCGGCCCACCTCCGCCAATGGCACCAATTCAAAAAGGGGGAAATCCGATACGTTTGCCCGCCAAAACAAAAGCTCAATCCCGTAACCGACGACGGATAGAGTCCGGCTCCGGCTCCGGCTCCCCCTCCCCTCACCAAAATTTTCCATTTCCTCTCCCTCTTTCCCTCCTACTCATTAAACTCACAGATTCTTCCGTTCGGATGTGAGCGAATCTCTCCTCCTCCTCCTCCTCCTTCTTCTTCTTCTTCTTCATCATTACTTCTAGGGTTTCTTGGATCACCGGCAGCTTCCGTCTTCCGCGGACCTCCGAGCAGTGTGGGGGCGAGGATTCCATCCGACATGGAGAATCCGCATCCCGCTCCGTCTCGGAGCGACACCACTTGTAGCTCTCTCCTCCACGAGCTGCAGGTCAGTCTCCCTCCCTCTCCCGCTCGCTTTTGCTGCTCCGTCAAAGCACTAGGCTCTGTCTTCTTTTGCCAATCGGCGGATTTTAATTCCGTTCGGGCCTTTCCACGGCTTTGCTCTGTAAGATTCAGGCTGATGTTGTTCTCCTCTGTGTCGAAGCACCAAAGGGTTTTCTGATTGCATTCGTTACTTTGTTCTCTACCGTGATATATTCCGGAGTTCGTGCTTGGCGAACTGGCAATGGCTTTGTTACTCTGTGACCCATTTGGCTGAACGGCTTTCCGAGTTGTCTGTGGAAAATCAAAAATTGGGTAGATAGGAGGATTGGAAAGGAATTGATCGGTCTGTCTGTGTGGTTCGAACATTGTCTCTTATTCTGATTCTCCCCCCTGTTCTTGGATTGCACCTGCTTATGTGGTAGTTGCCCTGTCTGTGTGGTTTGAACATTGTCTCTTATTCTGATTTTCCCCCTTTTCTTGGATTGCACCTGCTTATGTGGTAGTTGCTCTGTCTGTGTGGTTCGAGCATTGTCTCTTATTCTGATTTCCCCCCTTTTCTTGGATTGCACCTGCTTATGCTGTAGTTTTCTGTGTGACCTAATTGCTATACGACAGATCATTTGGGATGAGATTGGCGAGAGTGATGGCGAGAGGGATAAAATGCTTCTGCAGCTGGAGCAGGAGTGTCTTGAAATTTACTGCAGGAAGGTCGATAAAACCCGAAAGTACAAGGCAGACCTGCATCAATCCCTAGCCGAGTGTGAAGCCGAAATAGCCAACCTTGTTTCTGCCCTTGGGGAGCGCACAACCATCGTGCGGGTACTCATGCGAGCCCTTTTTAACCTTTAATAATCAAAGTTCAGGATGGGGGACTGAACATGAATAAATCATCACTAACTTTTCAACCTTTACTGATCGAAGTACAGGATTGGGGATTGAAAATTACAAGAATAAATCATTGCACAAATTACTCCATAGCATTTTAATGTACATCATGAAAAGCTTCTTTTTTTTTTAAGAGAAAAAAAATCTGAGGGAGGAGAGGAGAAAGTTCTTTTTATTCTTGAGCTGGGGCCTACTGTAGAATTATTGACTTGGTTTGTTCTCTCTAGTTCTTGAAGTAAATATTTCTGTAACAATGAGTGCTGAGCTTTTAAATATCACTTGATTATGAAGGGGAAGGGTAGTCTCAAAGAGCAACTATCTGCTATACAACCTGTTCTTGATGACTTGAGGTTGAAGAAAAATGAAAGAATGAAGGAATTTTCAGAGATACAAATGCAGATTGCCCAGATATGTGCAGAGATAGCAGGAAATGGACTGTCTATTGATTCAACTTCTCTGCAAGTTAATGGAAGTGACTCGACATTAAACAAGTTGGCAGAACTCAAATCACACTTGCAGGAGCTTCAAAATGAGAAGGTTTATATAGTTTCTTTTCTATGTACTCGTACACCTGTTTTGTGAAACCTAGGAGAAAAATTGGGAAATAACTCAAATTAAACAATTTCTTTTATCTGAGTTGCAGTTGATCCGCTTACAAAGAGTGAATAACCATATCAACGCCATCCATCAGTTGTCAGTCGTGATGTCGTTTGATTTCTTTGAGACTGTCAATGAAATTAATCCAAGTTTGAGCAGCTGCAAAAGTGACCAGGTTAAAAGCATAAGCAATGACACCCTTGCTAGACTCACAAGTGCGATCCATTCCCTAAACCAAGAAAAACGACAAAGACTACAGAAGGTGATGCCTATTTTTCCTTTATGTCTGTGGTTCTCTACATGTGTATATGCTACATCGGACTTGTAATTCCTGATCAGAGCATGTAAAAACATCTTATTGCTTCCTTATCTCTAATGTTGTTTTTGCCCATGATCATGCTTGTATTAGTAAGGTCTTTGCTGGAAGTGCTGAAAACATTTTCTGGCTTCCTTATTTCTAAGGTTGCTTTAGCCCATGATCATGCTTGTCTTAGCAAGGTCTATGCTGGAACTGCATGGCTTTTTTAGACTTGGTTGCATGCTTTGTGCTTTCAAGCAATGACAAGGGAAAAATACACTACTCTGGAGCCATAAAAATGCAAGTGTTAATCAAATGGAAAAGTATGTAGTTAATTTAATCCCTCTTTAAAAATTTCACCTGTGACAGCTAATTAGTGCAAACGGATACTTCCTCTCTTTACTTTTTTCTGTCCTATTGGTTGTCTTGATGATCTTCCTGAGCTTGAGCATAATATAATGCTCTCAAGGCTAATACTTGTTGCTGGTGAACTGAATAATCTTGTTTGCTGCAAGATTTTTTTGATAGCATCGGACTGAAGAGAAATTTCCTTGGTGTAATTGTAGCTTCAAAATCTAGGGAGCACGCTCATGGAGCTGTGGAACCTCATGGACACTCCTACTGAGGAACAGAAGAAGTATGACTATGTCACCAGTTTAATTTCTTCCAATGTTGATGAGGTGTCCGGGCCAGGATCCCTTTCTCTAGAAGTCATTGAGCAGGTGAAATCTTGACCCAAGGTTTATTTCACAAATAAACTCTTACCATATTTAAAAAAGTTGTCTGTTGGATTTCTGTAAACATGTTTAAACCTGTAATTTCTAGGCTGAGCTTGAAGTGGAGAGGTTGAACGTGCAAAAGGTTAGTAAGATGAAGGAGCTTGTTTTAAAGAGGCAAGGCGAGCTTGAAGAAATCTACAAAGGTGTTCATATGGACGTGGATAGTGATGCAGCAAGAGAAATTCTCATCAACCTTATAGAATCAGGTCTCATTCATTCTTCCCTTTTTCATTTTCCACATTGATAGGCTAGAAATACTCTCTATTGGCATGACCTTCCTCAACTTATTTGGCAATTTCCGCAGTGTGCATGTTTACCAAATTTTGGGGTAAGTAAGCATTTCTGAAATATTCAGCTTTGCTTTTCAGTTGCCACTTTTAGCAATCAATTTCAACTCGTGTGAAATAGAAATCTGTTGTAACTGAGTTCCAACCTCCAAACCTTGTCTCGTGTTCATATTGCCCAGTATGATGTTTGTACCTTAGCAGCCTCCTTGTTCTTGATATATGCCACTTTCCTCTCTTGTGCATGCATCTTTTACCTTGTTTGCATTAAGGTTCCTCTTTTAGGTGGAAATCACAATGCACACTTCTTGCTCTGAGTCTAAACAAAAATACCTGCAATGAATTGTTAAATTTTGTTTTCAACATGCTCTTGCAGGCAATGCTGATATGTCTGATCTGCTTTCAAGCATGGATGACCAGATTGCCAAAGCGAAGGAGCAAGCTCTGAGCAGAAAGGATATTTTGGATAAGGTAGAGAAGTGGAAGTATGCAGCAGAAGAGGAAAAATGGCTTGATGATTATGAGAAGGTTTCAACTCTCAAAAAGCTTTTAAATTGCTTTGCTGCTCAGTTTGGTTGTAGATACATTCGGTACTCTAGCTTTTATACTGGTTTTACAAAATGGCATCTCGAGTTTTCTTGGCGATACTATACTTGAAAGGTGAAGCCCAGGCATTGTCAAAACGTGCAAAAACAAACTTTGGATGCTTTGAGAAAGTAACAGCTCTATAACTTTTTTTGTCTTTAAAACGTTTGCTTTCATTGAGTATGCTAGTGTTTTCTTTCCACATCACCGACTTCCATTTTCTCTTCCAAATTTTACATTTGTATGTCAAGCGATGATAATCTTGCTTACATCTGGATCATGAGTACTGTGTATTAAAAAGATGTGCCATCAACCTCCTCGTTGTGGCAACAGGGTAAGGCCACATCCATGCCCAAGCATGGTGAGGAAAGGCCTGATACAACTTCTTGACATCCCTAGTGTTGCCCCTTGGGCCTTTTGTTATGTCACAAGCCTCAGTCATAGCAAATGAACTCGTTACTGCTCCTAGATGATTCTTTGGGGAGAAAAGGTAAATAACATGCCAGAGAAATATCTTCTGCTTAAGCTCGTGGACAAGTATGCATTGCTTAGACATAAAATTAGACTTATCTCCATGGATACAACCATAGGAGATACTCACAATTCTTTTTATTATATGTATTATGAATTGATTAGTCTATCCCAATCCACGTTAATTTTTATCAGAAGTCAGACCTTCATTAGGAGACTCATAGCAAGTAATATCTTTAAGCTGTAAGCTGTATTCTGGCTCTTAGACAGTTATGTGGCAAGCTTTTGGCTTTTGAATCCTTAGTTACTCACTTTACTTTTTCCTTCGCAGGATGAAAATCGCTATTCTGCTGGAAGGGGCGCACATAAAAGTCTCAAACGTGCAGAGAAGGCACGGATCCTGGTCAGCAAAATACCATGTGAGCTTTTCATATTCTACAGACACTGGTATAACATAGCTGAGTCTTTGATAATTGGTGACACAGGGCATCCTTGATACATAAGTCGAACCATATGTCAATCAATACCATTGCTAATTAACTTTCAGACTTGATTAATCAACATAAATATTAGTCTATGTTACATAGAAGGGACAAACTCTATCAAGAGAAATCCTCTTTCCCTGCGGTAATCAGGCTATTTCTCCTGAATGTGTTATCTTCTCCAAGCTCTTACCCCCATGGAGAAGACTAATGTGGAAATGTTTCTGTTATCAGCATCTTCACAATATTTAGGGCTTGTTTCTGTTATTTTGTTCTAGGGAATAGATTTGGAATAGAAATCCGTTTGGTAAATTTTTTATTTCTAGGAACAAATTTGTTCTTGAGAATAGATTTAGAGTAGGATCGAGAATAAAAAAAAAGTTGCTTCTCGCTCCCGGGAACAATTTTGAAAATCAATTTTGCTTTTTCTCTTTTTTCTCTCCTCTTTTTTTCCTTCCCTTTCTTCTTCTTCTTCCTCCTCCCAACCCACTACCACCCCATCGCCGCCCCATCGCCGCCCTTGGGCTGCCGTCGCCGAGCGGCCGGGTGAGGTCTAGCGAGCTCGCTAGAGCCCTATCAGGCCAGGGCGAAGTCCGGCAAGCTTGTTGGAGGCTCGCTTGGTCACCGGCGAGGCTTGCCCAGCCTGGTGAGGCTTGACCTCGCCTGGGCGACGCGAGGTTGGCCTCGCCCTGGCCTAGCGAGCCTTGCCTCGTCCAGATCTGGGGAGGCGAGCCTCTGTCGGTCATGTCATCGGCGAGGCTCAGCCTTGCCCAGATCTGCGAGGCCGAGCCTCGCCGGTGGCCAAGCGAGCTTGCTGGACCTCACTCGGCTGCTCGCTGGCCACCACCGGTGGCAGCAACCAAGAGGAAGGAGAGAAAAGGGAAAAAGAAAAAGAAAAAAGAAAAAAAGAGAAATATAAGAAAATTATAACAAAGTATTAAAAATTAAAAGAATCAAAAAATCGAAAACTCTTACCAAACACATTTCTATTCTCGGAATAAAAATTTTAAACAGTTTATCAAACATTTTAAATATTCATAAATTGTTCTCGGGAGCAGAATAAAAAAAAATCATTTCTGATCATAAATTGTTTTCGAGAGTGGAATCGTTATTAAACAGGCCCTTAATCTCTCTGATTAAATTAAATGCTGTAACTATTTAGCGTTTTTGTGACAGCAAGGAAACTTTTTGCAATATGTTGTAAGCTTATAACCTTCTGATGCATAGTAGTCGGGTTTTCATTAAATTGAGTATTCTGTAAGGTTTCAATTTGCAGTTGCCAAGAAGTGTTCATCTTACTGTTTACGATTTGGATGGCTGTTTATATGCTCATACAAGACTCAAACTTTCTTGACTAGCTATAATTGAAACTCTGACATCAAAAATAAAAGCTTGGGAATCAGAGAGAGGGATCCCTTTTTTGTATGATAAGGTATTTAATCAGCTCACGCATCTTCTGTTCAATGTACAATTTAGCATTTAAGTAGTTTTACTCAAAACTGCTAGTTAATTCCAGGATCCCCTCTTATGTACTTTGGAGGAGAACGCAATGTTGCGGCAAGAGAGGGAAGAGGAAAAGCGTCGATTTCGGGTATGCTTAAATCGTCTAATCTGGCACTGCCTGCATTTCATTATGTTAATATGGATAACACATGGATTTGATTTTCTCTCTCACGCGTACAATGGGACTGATTTATTCTCCTATTATCATTTTTTATGGATCTTGAAGTTTACTCTCCTATTATCCTTTTTTATGGATCTTGAAGGTTCCCCTATGCCTTCCCTCACATTTAGAAGCTTCAGCATTGACATTTGTTATTGAAGGCGAACTCTTGCTCTGCATCTTTTCTGCCTCTTGCAGGAGCAGAAGCGATTACAGGAACAACTTGTTGCGGAGCAAGAAGCCATCTTCGGTTCCCGGCCCAAGAAACCGCTCGGCCAGAGCACCACTGCCAATACACTCCACGGAACACCGCTCGGTCGACGGGGTGCCACCCCAGGCCGTTATGGAGTGCCCTCGAGCGGCAAGGAGCGCAGAGATGGCCGCAAACCTAATGCCGTCATTCCGATCAACTATGTCGCTCTTCCCAAGGATGATGCCATTTCTCAGGGAGATTGACATGTGGCTTTCTCTTCGATACTGCCCATGAATTTTTTTTTCTTATCCGGAAAAAAAAAATGCAGATAATGTTGTCCTCAGGAATTGTGCATACGACCATAGTAGCTAATAAAAGTACAGCTAATTGTTTCATGCGAACCGCCGGAAATGATGGATTGGATTGGATATCGTTCCGCGCCATCCATGGACCTGACATTTGCGAGCACTTCTCCCTCTCATTATGAGTCCTGGCTCGGTTTATGAGCATCAAGTCGCAGGATGTTCGAGAAGGAGAAAGAAAACGCAAGAAGTCTTGCCGTCTTGTGTAAGAAAATCAGGCCCACGGGAAAGAAGCTTTTTCTATATTTGACTGGTCGGGGACAGCATCGCTACTTTCTGGTCTGTCTTTCGCACATCCCAACGCCTAATTTGCCACCGGCAGCGACCTCTTCGTCCCATGTGAAGGGAATATTAAAGTGTGAACAAGTCATTTATGTGGACTGTTGAGTGTCGGCCAACGAAACACTTGCCAAGGTCCGCATGGTCCATCCGTTCCCCATTCCTTTCAGTGTCTTTCCTTTTTATTATTAATGTTTGCGGGGGCCATCTGGAAAACTACGTATATGACTCAGATCTACATCTGTGCACTTAAATTAAAAAAATATCGAACGGAAGGTAGCGGAACTGCTCTAATCCAAAAGAATTGGGTCTGAGCTTCCGATGGGGTCATTGGTATTGTGCTTATATGCCCCTGTTCAAACTGGTGAATCCAAGGGGATCCCCCCTTTTCAATTTTCTAGGGACAAGAGAGCTATAGATATGGAATATGGGGGACAATCTCGAGAAACCTTGACTTTGTAGATCGGTCCAAAAGAGCCGACCCGATCACTCAAGACATGACTTCGTGCTTTCTGTTGCCACTAACTATATAAAATATATACCACCAAGGCCTACAAGTCAGTTCAGAAAAGGAAAAGGTAAGTCTAAGTTCCATCCATTCAAACGGTAGACACCCATCATCACGGATCTTCTAATTTGGCCGCATCGTTTGTCGCCACTCACTTCGTTTGATCAATTTTTATTCCAACTTATTGAGAATAAGGAATGCAAAGCTTTTCTCATCTGGTGGAGGATCAAATCTAAAGCAATTGGCTTGTTTAAGCTCCACTCGACTGTCGGATTGAATGGGGATGTAACGACTGGCTAACGTCAGGGGAAACTCGGATCGACGGCTAAAGATCTGTACAAAAGCTTGGGATGAGATCCCTGATCTCTTCTTCATTAGAAGCATGCTTAAGTGGGGAAAAATTGGAACGGAAGAAACAAATCCTCTCTTGAATATTCTCTATCGAGCTACCTTACGTAATACATACAGATTACAGGAGATCCTTCACCATACTAAGGCAAGAACACCATGCGTGCTCCTGGTCTTCTCGGAGAGACTACAGCAAACTACACTACATGTACCCAAAAAAATGGACATACCCAAAAACATAGACAAAACGAGAAAACTCAATCCCGATTAACGTCACCTGGGGTTGGTGGCGAGGGGGACCACCTCAGAGAGCGGCGTGGCGAGCGGCGTGGGAGCCGGCGAGGTCCGGCACAGCGGGCATGTGGCGCTGACCCGGAGCCACGCGTCGATGCAGTCGGCGTGGAAGCAGTGGCTGCACCCCGGGACGCACCGGATCACGTCCCTGGCTTCGTACTCGGCCAAGCATATCGAGCAATGGCCCCCCTCGTTGTGCTTCGGCAGCCTCTTGCTCTCCCCCAGCACCAGCTTCGGGTAGTAGGTCTCTATGGCCGCCCCGTCCATCCCCACCGCCACCACGGTCTCCGCCGCACGCCGTGGCGCCGGGTCCGCCGGGTCGGGGTCGCCGTCGTCGTCGGTGGCGCGGAGGTTGTGGGACTTGACGCGGACGCAGGCGTAGGAGGCGAGCATGATGGTGGAGATGAGAACAAGGAGGCTCACGGCGATGGCGATGCCGTACCCGAGGCCGACTCCGGTCGCCGCCGGGGGATCGGCTGAGGAGGACATGAGAGAGAGAGAGCGAGAGAGAGAGAGCGGAGGAGGAGGACACGACCAGTGCGAAATGAGAGGGTGTTGGGGATGAGTGAAATTAATGAGATTTGGAGTTAATGCGTATTGGTGAATGGCAAAGTTGACGAGTGTGAATAAAAAAAAAAAGTGGGGAGATGAGAGCGATGAACCTTGGGATCGGTGCATAATATGGTTGAGATTTGGAACCCGAATTGCACCACCACCCTGATTGTACATGGAAATTCCATCTACTTTGATTGATTAGGATAGGTTTTTTTTCCTTTTCTAATATAATGAATTTGACAAGACACTCTTTTTTTTTAATTCTTTATACAGGGCAAAGGCTTTTTTTTTTACAAGAGTAGTTGTCCTGTACGTGTTTGAAATTTATCATGAAAGTACGATTAAGTTCTAAAATTTATCAAATTTATGTAATCAAGTCTTTCTGTTTACTTTATATGATTTGGTTGACTGAAGATGATAACATGGCCTTTTCTAATCTATTATTTTCTTCCTATTACTTGACATTCTTTTTAGTTTTTTCCAAAAGCAGAAGACACAAACTAAAAACCCAAAGAAAGGGACTCTAATCTCACTTGGTGGGAGTAGCAAAAGGATTGGTGAGGATTTGCCATGGCCTCAATGATGGCTAGCGACCCTTGTTGCCCCAGGTGTGAGCCTTCACTGTTCAAGTGGTGGTTCTGGCTGGCAAACATGCTCTCGAGGGAAAGCAACGAAAATGGAGACCAAGAAAGAGCGATCAATAAATGCTTTGGGGAGAGTAATTTATAGAGACGAAGGACTGCCCGTGTCGCGTGGAAGTGGAGGATACGTCCGTCAAATGGGCAAATCAATCAGATCAAAAATGGTACGATCTAAATCAATTCATTTAATTGGAAAACAATTTTCATGTCTCATACTGGACTAGACGTGGACCCAGCTCATAACTTACCCAATAACTTTCAAAATATCTTAAACACTTGTGCTTTAAATATATTAATATCGGTACCATTTCTTTATAGTCTGTATATTTTAGGTCCATATCAATGGTTAGATATATCCTAATTATTGCTCATATTCCTAATAATTAAAATTTTTGTAAAGTTGTCTTAACTAATAATTAAACTGAAAAATCTTATTATTGATAATAAATCTGAAATGTTCCTAAGTTACTATTTTTTTTTAAACACATTATGTGGTCGAACTTTAGGGTTTATGTACTTTCCTATGCGGGAAAATTTTAATTATCCAGTATTTTTTCCCTCATTTATTTATGAATACTTTATCAACGGTAATGTTCCCAGAAGTAACGCTTAGAAACCTACTTCAATGGTGAATCAATGAAGGGACGACACTGAAACGAGATGAAAGATTGGTGATAACGGAGAACGTGAACAAGCCAGATTCTTCACAGCACTAGCGATTAAAACCCAATTACGGATTGACATAGGCAAACTTTTGGGCTTCAGCAAAATTAAGCAAATTCTCAGCAGGAAAACCACTTGTCTTTAATGGGTAATTATGCTGCAATGAAGATGGGTCTCAAATGGGTTTGTTCTCAACCCATGTGGACCCATATTTTGAGCATATTTTAAAAAATTTAAAAAATTTGGCAACTCATTTGTGACTTGGCCCATTATATATGAGTTAAAGAATGAGGTTTAGATCCATTTTGCCACTTCTAGTAAGGAAGGTGGTGGTGAGGGAAATGCAATAAAAGCAACAATTATTTTACAATGGTTGAGAAATTTGCTCACATTGCCACTGAAAGTAAAATGGTCTTTGTCTTCATCTTCCCTACTAAGATTTAGGCAAGTGTCACTGGTCATGACTGAGGCTTGATGACCCTTGCCTATTGAATAACATTCATATGGAATTTTGATGATTCCAAAAATATACTTTGTATGGTATTTACTATGGCATATGCATATGTTCATGGTGATATTTGAAAGATTGTGATGATATCCATGATTACTTGAAGAGCTTATCAAAGACTAGCTATGGTGATATAGATTTCAATAGGATGTGAACAAGTTAGACATGATGAGGTGTTCATGAGGACTTTGAAGGACCGTGGTTAATCTGTGAAGTCTTTGGAAGCTTATATACTCAGAAGTATTTTTGGAAATAGAATGCAAGTTATTCTTACAATTTATATGTGGATAGCATCAAGAGACTGGTGATAATGTGCACGTGCTAATTATGAGTATAGATGTGTACTGATACCGAGCCGTTGGTAATGCCGTTGATACTTTCATCCAAAAATAATTGTTAGAGAA
The DNA here is from genome assembly GCA_014182845.1 of Corymbia calophylla. NCBI lineage: Eukaryota > Viridiplantae > Streptophyta > Magnoliopsida > Myrtales > Myrtaceae > Corymbia > Corymbia calophylla. The sequence goes on from CM024702.1 coordinate 8,464,518, forward strand.
AAAGATTATAGCCATTGGCAATTGGAAACACCACAACAGAAGAATTGGAAATCGTCAAAGAGTAGTTGATAGCTTTTGTCAGACTGTCACCCAACGATATGATAGAACAAGCAGACTCCATTATGTGAAATCATGCTGATTTCCGAGGAAAAAGATTGTATGGACGATCTGATTCTTGAACAAATGACGTCTAACGACTCTCAATGAATCTTTGCTCCTTGAGACCATCTCCAAATGAGAAGATCGAAGATTTCTTTAGAAAGGATGATTAATGAAGCTCAAGAGGTTGGATGAAAAATAGAGAAAGCTATCATTGTTCATTGTCGTTCTTTTTACTGATCAATAAGGTGATATGTATAGAGAGATACCTTGCGAGTTCAAGCCTCGCCTAGTGAAGGCAAGGTCGAGCCCTGCCAATGGCTAGTGGGCCCTTGCCTTTGACCAGTTGCCAAGTTTCAGCGACCGACTAGAGGATGAAGATGACGGGAAGAAAAAAAAAAAAAAAAAAAGAGAAAGCAAAAAAAAGAAGAAGGGAAAAATAAAAGAAAAAAGAAAATAAAAAAATTCAAAAATTAATATTATTAAATATTGTCCATGCCACCGATCCTGTCATGTAGGATGATTGGCCAAAATTGGCCGAATGAATTGAAATGGCACAAATACACAATGTTTATGACTCGATTAACATAAAAAAAAAATTTAGAATTGAATTGTCATTATTGCAATAAATTCAACACTGTCTTGGTAATTATCCCTGTTGAGGTTGGTGATGAGCTCGACTGGAATTCCTAAGCTTGGCTATAAGCTACTGTCGATCACTCAATTGGAGACATAACCTTCGCATAGAGAGAGGGTGGGCGAGAGAGCAAATACGATGGGCTAGTCATGGCAAACGAGAGAGGCTGATAACAGCGAGTTGAGGGAAGATGAGTAGGGTAGAGAGAAATGGTATAGTTTATAAAGTTCCAATTTACAATGGGTCCAAAGAGATGGGACATGCTGCGGATGTTTGATCCCATTTGTCTATAAAAATCTAATTGGACGGTCACGAACAGAGGGACCGTGGACCTAACTCTGCTCGAAAACGGGCCTAAGCCAGCAATTCACTTCTCACGCTCCGGTTCATCGATTTTATATAGATCATCTTGTAACCTCTCAATCATTTTTGGGAGCCGCCTTGGATAATGATTTCTAGGCCTGGTTGAACTCATCCCAAACTTAAATGGTTTGATCAGGTGAACCGAAACTTGAAAAAACTTGATTACATATTCCTTTTCCCAAACATTTCCAATAAATTTATACAATGATACGAGATCATAGTATAAATAACAAGATAGCTTAGTATGCTTTAAAAAAATAAGGGGTATGTTTCAGTAATATGGTTAGTTAGAAATATGGAATATCAAAACTTGATTTATCTGTCGCGGTCCCAAACTTTGATGGGCGGGCCAGCAATCTTTCTCTTTCTTGGGCCTTGGCCCAATCAAGGACTTCGAGCCCACCACCTTTTATATATATATAAACTTTTGGGGTCAATCTCTGCAGATACATTGCCTTTGAACAATTCTTGACTCCGGCTGTTTGCTGAAAGACAGTAATTTATATCTCCTAACAGATACAATGAAGATTGCCAAATGAAGCAAGTGATAGACTACTGGTCCCCAATGCTTGTGTTGGCTTAGGATTGTTGCGATCTACATGGTCTTATCATTAAATTATTCTCCTCTTTATTTTAATCTTGTTCCTCTTGATTAAATAAATTGACGGTGATGCAGATTGCAAAAAGAAGTTTTTAAGCTGTGCACAGAAGTTGGAACACTGCTCCAGGGGAAAGATCCAACCGAGTTCAAGAAAATCTTGTTACATTACGTGGATCCGAAAAGATGGGGGGCTCTCCATTTATTTGTTGCACTCCCCCAAAATCTCAAAGTCCGGACAGAGACCAACGTGAGAACTGGGAATATAATGAAGGTGTTGAAGTTGAATAGAACTGTCTTAGCATTAGCATGTCTCGAATTGTAACCCAAGAGGACCCATTTGGTCTTCCGCAGTGCTAGTTAGGCGGTCCGCCATGGAAGGACTCAGATGGTCGACCCACTCGCCCACCTCTCACTTTCCTAGACAAGCTTTTCTGTTCTCGAATGCCCGACCATAACTTGCCGTTCTTGTCGGCCTCCAGGCCCTTCAAGTTAATCAAGCTGCATACTTCGGCTATCTCCTCAGGTCACGCCTCCCTCCTTTTCCAGCTTAGAGAAGAAGTGAGGACCAGTGGGATCTCAAAGTCCAGTCTGCAGAAGCCCCGCAAACTCGGCCACCTCTTCAGGGAGGTGTCCTGCAACATCTTCCTTCTAGTCCTCCTACGTCAAGAACAGCACCCTGTTTTCCCTTCATAAAAGGCCTGCCAATGCTCTTCCACACATCACTCCCCTCCGACTCTCCAACTGGCTGCTAAACGATGAGGAAAACTGACAAAAAAACAAAAATACAGTTGATACCTAACTGAAATGAAAGTTTTTCTTTCCAAAATCTAGTTGATTATTTAATCGGAGAAAAGTTGGTATGTTGCTTACATAAAGATCGGTAATTTAAGTTGGAGAACAGGATTCTTGAGTTCTCTATACTACACCAATGAGGAGGACTGCAGGTCCATCTCTTATTAATTTCGTTTATTTCTAGTGGCACACATCGAAAAAGTGATAATAATTAACCCTCAATGTGTTTTGAACTGTAACCCAAATGGGCTGATTTTCTCTTGCATGATGCCATTGAGGTGATCCACCATGGAAGGAGTGAGATGGTTGACCCAATCACCCACCTCGCCTTTCCTGAAAAAGCTTCGCTTTTCGAACTCGATCATCAAGGGTATTTTGCCGGATTTGTTGACCTCTAGGTCCTTGAGGGTCTTCAAGCTACACATTTTGGCTATCTCTTCGATCACACCTCCCTCCTCTTCCTCCTCAGTGAAGGGAAGCCCCACAAACTCGGCCACCTTCTTCAGGTTTCCCACAATATCTTCCTTCAAGTCCTCATACTTGAGGAACAACACCTTGTGTGGCCTCTCCAAGCTTTCCTTCCAATACCCCAACATGTGCTCCCAAAAGGGCCCGAACGAGATTTTCCCTTGTCGATAGGCCTCGAACTGCTCTTCCAAGGACCACTCTGGCCGGTCTTCAGACCGCGCCTTCTCGAGGAGGAAGTGCCAAGAGGAAACCACGGTGTCCAATGGATTCCGGCAGATGTAAATGATTCGGCTGTCTGACTGCTTGATGCTTTCCGGCAAGGATGGGTAAGGGATGTGCGTCGCGAAGAGCCTTGGTTCGGCCAGGCCGTCAAGGTTGGGCCTCAGTTTGCTTACGTACAGCTGGAACTCGAAGAAAGGGATGAGGTCATGGGGGTTTGAAGTGAGCACAGGCGTGTTGGAGATGCCGAAGCGGGAGCGGTTAACGATGGAGAACACTAGGGCCTTTAGCCAGGTAGTCCCTGATTTGGGCTGAGAGGCTAGAATAATGTCCTTGTGTTTGGCTTCAAAGTGCCGCTGGAACGCGATCACGTTCGGAAGCGCGACGACGGGGCACCAAAAGTTTTGGTAAAGGCATCGGAAAGAAAAAGCCACGCCTTTACTTTGGGGAAGTGAAGCAATGAGCTCATCAATGGCCTTCCGGTCATGTTCTTCGGTACCTGCGATGGCGGGCTGCGAAGAAAGTTGCTGGTGTGCCATGGTGGTGGTACCGCTAGGCTTGGTGCTTGAGTACGAATCGAAACAAGCACGTGAAAGTGAAGCTCTTACCTTTCTCTTGCTAGCAAGTGTTTCGTTGTTTTAACTGCAATCGATGTTCTCCGCTTTAAAAGGCTGCAGGTATGTGACTCTGGGAGCGTAGGACGATTGGACAGCCAATTGGCATTTGATGGTCGGTACGATTGGGTTTCCTTTCCTTTTCTTTTTTTTTTGAGTTGGCGTTGAACATTCCACGTCTTTGTAACAGGACCACACACTTGCTGCATTGATGACCTCCTCGCACGTTCAAAGAAAATTTTTTAACACAATATTTGGCAATTGAGTGATTTTAGCATCAACCCAACTGAAAAATCCACATCTTGCTCTAAATTAGTATATCTTGTTAGAAGATATGCTTGGATTATTCGATATCCAAGCTGGAATGAAATTGACACACAAAATAAGTCAAGATCATTTCGATATGGATTTGATTTTATTGTATATTTTATTTCCTTTTCTTTGTACACATCTTGTACTATAATATGTGACAATATACATTGAATCAATGCAGAATAGAAAAATATTTTTCTCTCATATTCTATCTTCTGTTTCTTGCTTCCTTTCATATCTTCCACAGCTATGAAATCCTATTTCCCAATTCTCCTTTATCCTCGCTGTTTGCAAAGGAGATTTCAGGCCCTAAAAACAAAACACGGACGTATCATTGTCGTTGGAGGAGGGACCATCGTCCTTGACTGCGACCACTCGGTTGGTTTTTTCCCTGGATCCGGACGTCACCAAGAAAGATATTGGGGCTTTTCCTGGGTCCGCAATTTATACATCACATGTCAAAAAGCTAACCAGAGTGGCCAGGCCAGGACGATTGGACAACCAATCATTGAACTTTCGTATTTTTGGAATGGGGCTACATAATTGGCGCATCGACCACTCGGTTGGTTTTTTTGTATTTCACCTTATTATAAATATTCACAAGATTTGCCTTTATATATATATATGCTTGATACATAACTATTAAATGACTCATAAATATATCTAGCATTTTAAGGAGATAGATTCCTAAGAATTTACAAAACATTAACTAGACATAGAAGCACAAAAAGTTGACATAGAAATATGAACAGACACTTGAAAGCAACACTTCAATGAAGACTCTTCTCAATTCATGCACAAGTCTTGGGAGCCAGATAGATTTCGACGTCAAAGCTGTGAATCGATAACTAGGTAGCCAATCAACAATCATGAAGTCAACAAGTTGTCCATTGAATCGATAACCTTTTCGCATATTCGACAACTTCCTCCAAATTGAATTTGGTTTAATTACTAACACTCCTGCTTAAACCAAATTCTCTTTTATCAATTATTCAAAGAAGACTTTTGAACTTTTGAAAAGCATCAATCTTGAGAGGTTTGGTAAAAATATATGCTACTTGATCTCCTGTTTTCACATGTGAAACTTTACTTCCTTCTCTTTTACTTGTGCCGGTGCAACGTGATCACGTTGGCAAGCACACGGATTGGGCACCAAAATTTTTGGTAAAGGCAATGCAAAGGAAAAATCAAGCCATTCCCAGTGGGATGCAAAGCAATAAATTCATCAATGGCCTCCTGGTCATGTTCTTCACTGCCTACGATGGCAGACTGCAAAGAAACTTTCAGGTGTTCCACGAAAACAAGCAGATGAAGGTGAAGCACTATTTGGGTTGTTGGTGTGTGTTGGTCTTCCATTTTCTTTGTCATTGCTTTATACACAGTGACGAAGGACCATAAGAACCCTAATTAACGATTAATTTATTTCTATTGATTTCCTTGCCCGCAACCTCGATTTTACACCAAACACATGTTACACATTGTAATGCAGGCTTCTAACATTGTGTGTGCCAAAATTGAAAATGTCTCGTGCATCGAAATTTGAATAACAGTAGTGAATTTGAAGTAGTGTTGGTAACTAAAAAGTAACAAGCAAGTAGACAATGACATATCAATTTTAACATCCTCAAATCCAATTGTACATAACCGATAACTTATGAATTCAATAAATATTTCACTACTATAAATTCATAGTAGAGTATTGACATTGTTACGAGATTTGACAATTAACAACATTTATTTGTAACATACTAGCAAAACAATCAATTTACCAAAATTGAAATACTCTTGTAGAATACGAGCAATCATTTGCGGTAACAAGTGGCACCTACTTTCGCTGGTAGATTACGAGTTACATAATACTTTACTAGTAGTGCCGGCTATTGATTGTAAATTAGGAAGACTTGGTTATTTTAGCACTATATTAGTAGCTTATTAACACCGTTTTGACTTTACTAGTTCCACTAGTAGATTACAAATTGCTCATATACCTTACCAGTGAGTATCGGTCAATAGTTTTACTTACGAACAAAATAACTAGTTTGCAAATACAAATTCGAGTCCCTCATTTACCAACAAGATAATGATAGATTCAAATATTTTTATTAGATTCAATATTTTGCAAGTAGGCTGGCTAGTAAAGTAAATAGCAACATACTCAAGGAAGTACATCAATAACCATCTTCAAATGTGGATCCAGCAAGTAGGTCAAGAAGTGCATTTGTAATCGAACAAGTGGGCGGGAAAAGTAGCTCATAACTTTTTATTACCCTGAAATGAAATTTTACATCACGAAGGGCTATAAAATTTTACTGATGAACTCGTTGAATCGCTTGTAAATAACCAAAGAAATAGTTTATAGTATCAGCACATATGTGAAAAATGATGACGGACCCCCTAATTGATCCCTTGCAAGTTATTTCGATTAATTTCTTGCGCCTGGGCCTTAATCAATTTTTTTAATATTATGCTAGGTAAAACTCTTTTGTCGGCCTCTTAGTTGATGTCGATTGCACGAAACACATGATTCGTGCATTGTAATAATCCGCAGGGCCTTTCTTTGGGTACTCGTGGATGCTTCATCAGCAAGCTGTTTTAGTCATAATTGGCACACATCCATAATTCAGTAGTTGATTAGAATTAGTCTGAACTGGGTGTCTTCTTCAGGCATCAACACCGTTGCTCTCAATTTCTGGTTTGCATACATAAAGAAGTGACCGCATATACAGACCTACTAGAGTTGAGGTTCCATCAAGATATACAGGTGCGAAGGATGGTCAATAAGCTTTTTAGGCCTATTTCTAAGGGACAATACATTTTCGTGGTTTGCTTCAATTTTTTTAGTAGCACGCAATTACTAATTTTGCCATTGAAGTGTCTTCTACCTTCATTGAAAGAAGTAGCTTGATATAATTCAAACTTTAGATCTAAAGTGAAATAAGGGGAATTGTCTGATCCCTTGCTTATGATTTAGGAGAAAATGAATTTATCCAAGATTTAGGAGAAACAAAAAGACAGATTAGCATTTACATATATGAGAAATCATATGGGACCACAAATAATATTGGATTACATTTTTGAAAAGTTGATGAATTAATAGTAAATTTATGAATACATGATCTCTAATTGACCGAACACATGGACAATACATACAACTATTAAAGGGTAGTAATAGTTCACAGTATCAGATGTAGTCTATCGGTGCTACCAACAGTTCTTTTTTAACTTTCCTTCACACATGACCAGCATCAAATACTTGTTTCGTCTTTTGAGACAGAGAAGTCGAGTATTCTTGAGTTCTCTATACCACACCAATAAGGAGGATTGCAGGTCCATCTCTTATTAATTTTGTTTATTTCTAGTGGCACACATAGAGAAAGTGATAGTAATTAACTCTCAACGTGTTTTGAACTATAACCCAAAGGGGCTGATTTTCTCTTGTATGATGCTATTGAGGCGATCCACCATGGAAGGAGTGAGATGGTTGACCCAATCACCCACCTCGCCTTTCCTAAAAAAGCTTCGCTTCTCGAACTCGCTCACCAAGGGTATTTTGCTGGATTTGTTGACCTCTAGGTCCTTGAAGGTCTTCAAGCTACACATTTTGGCTATCACTTCGATCACACCTCCCTCCTCTTCCTCCTTAGTGAAGGGAAGCCTCACAAACTCGACCACCTTCTTCAGGTTTCCCACAATATCTTCCTTCAAGTCCTCATACTTGAGGAACAGCACCTTGTGTGGCCTCTCCAAGCTTTCCTTCCAATACCCCAACATGTGCTCCCAAAAGGGCCTGAACGAGATTTTCCCTTGTCCAAAGGCCTCGAAATGCTCTTCCAACTGCCACTCCGGCTGGTCTTTTGACCGTGCCTTCTCGAGGAAGAAGTGCCAAGAGGAAACCATGGTGTCCAATGGCCACCGTTGCCGAACACCGATCTCCGCCACCTGTTGCCGGACACCCCCACCCACTCGCCACCGGTTGACTGCCGATCGTCGCCACTTGTCGCCGGCCGCCCCCACCTACTTGCCATCGGCCGATCGCTAGTTGTCGGCCTCTTGCCGCCGTCCTTCGCCTTGCGGCCGACGACCGGCGGACGACGGGTGTCACGACCCGACCCTCGAGTCCGCGACAACTCCTATTTCACTTGCGGTCATTTGATTTGCGACTCCCTAAGATCCGTCGCCGACTATTCATTATTAACTTTCGAATTATGCGCATGCGGAAGCAATTCAAACTCCATCCAATCAACAACAATAGCAGGGATAGTAGAAAGACACATATCAGTAACAAAACACATATTTATTTATTTACTTATTAGCCCTAGGAAGTTTACGAGTATAGGCCCTTATAGCGGGTAACCCCTTATATGCCAACAAAAGGGGACAATAGAGTCAGGGTAAATTTACTCCTTTCGAAACACTGCCACGAAGCGCACCACCTATCGGTTCTCCATCCTACGGACTTAAAAATGGTTATTCAATAACCGGTGAGATAAAATCTCAGTAAGTTAATAGCTTAAGCCTCGATTAGGAGACCTACTCGCCTCGAGTGCGCCCTAAACGTGCAATCTCTCTATCGCCAGCAATTCAACAACAGAAGAACACACATTCGACCATTATCAGATGCACGATTAAGCCAAAGCTTATATGTAATCATTAACAGTTAACAGTTGCAATAACATGCATCCTTACCTCGCTCTTGGCACATGCAACCTGCATGATACAGTTTATTATATACCCACCTCAATGTAGCAAATATATCAAATAATCAAAACACTTTTCAAGTTGTCTCATGCACCATGCACTCACTCGTGTTCCGTTTATTAACAACCTTTGGGGGAATTTACTTCCAACACACAAGTTGGTAGTCTACCGGCATAACCGGGCATTGTCCCACCTTATTGGGCACGGCTACGTCTGGCGCTCAGACGGCATTCCCAAAGGAGTATAGGCTCGGCCTGTATCGTGACTCGTATCCGGACCCCCGCCGGGCATTCCGATAATACAGACTTTGTCAACCACAGATCCCCCATCGGGTGACGGGCTCTTATGTGACCACGCAAGCACACCAATTAATCATGCTCATTTTATTAGCTTGTATGGCAACCAATGCAGACATGATTCATGCTTATACATGTTAATTCACCACAATTTCTACATGTAAGGCGATAATATTTCACACGTGGTTACGCGAATACAAATGCCTTTCACACGTAGTCATACGAATATGCTGAATACATCAACCTTAATTCACAATCACAGTCCACGAATTTACTTCACTGAGTACATATTAAGCAATACCATCAAAGGCAACATTTATATATAAAATCCACGTGATGAAAGTACGAACAATAATCCATCGAAAATAATCGATACTAATCTAAATAATTAATTATGTACTTCCCAAAAATAATACTTATTTCCAAAAATATTCCATTAATAATTACCAATAATAAATATTCAACATCCAAAATTAATTAATCATCCATAACTAATTAATTAATTATTACTCCAAAAATAATAATAAGTAAATACGAAATTAATTAATTTCGAAAATAATAAATAATATATTAATATTAACCACAGTTACTATTTAACCCAACTACAATTAACTAACTCAACTGAGGTTACTTTATTCTACCACGGTTAATAAATATAACTGCAGTTACTTTAATCAACTACTGTTGCTTTAATTTAACCACGGTTACTTTATTCTAATCCATGGTAAATTAATCTAACTACGGTTAACACTAATCAAAATTAAACAATTAACAAATACTAATTACTCATCATTAGCAACATAAACCAAGCTTAAAATTAAACTAATAACCTCTAATGGAGTTCAGCATCCTAATTAAGGATTATGAAATTAACTCACGGGTTAGTCGGTTCCGACGACACCGGAACGACGGTGGTGGCGAAGACAATGAGCGGCTAGCTCGGGGACAACAACGGGTGACAACCGGCGGCTGTTTTCCGTTGTGCTGAATAGAAGCCGAACAATGGCTGGCGGTGCTGGACAGCGGCTGGCTGTGTCCCGGACAACGGCCAGAAGAAACTTCCAGCAGCATAAACAGCAAGAAACAGTAGCGGACAGCAGCAAACAACAGCAGAAACAGCAGGAATAGTAGTAGAAAATAGAGGAAAATGGAAGGGAAAGGAGAGAGGAAAAGGGGGTGGCGGTCCGGTGATGGTTTAGCGGCTTCTCAACGATGGCAAGGCACCAAGGATGGCAACTAATGGTGGCTGGTTCGGGGAAAACACAGCAGCACAAGCTGCTGTTTTTGGGAGGAAAACAGAAAAAGAAACTCAAGAGGGAAAGGAAAGAGGCCAAAGGGAAAAAGTGGGGGTGGCTAGTGAACGTGAGGAGGAAGTGAGGGGGAAGAAAAGTCAACAAGGGGGGGAGAGAAAGGGAAAGAAACGTGCAGAAGAAGGAGGGAGAAAAAGAAAAGAAAAAGAAAATAGAACAAGACAAACTCTACACAAGCTTCTAGAAAGGGGCAATTCAGTCTTTTTACCCGTGAAGCACAAATTCCCAAATATTTGGCTCCAAAACTTGGCTCGTTGAATCTTTTTCCAATAATTCTTGGGCTTACCGAAAAATTCGAGAATCAATGAGGCAACGTTCGATATTTTAGTCTTCTCCTCGAAAGTTCGATACCTGAAACCAGATTGAAAATCGGGATTAAAATCCGTCGATTACGACTCTAGTACGACCTAAACTACCAGGCGGCTTTTAGGATTTTTACGCGAAATTCACTCGTGGTTGAATATTTTCAATCCACGTTAGGTTCCTTAAATCTCTGAGTAACTCTCGGTTGTCATGTAATCTCGAATGATCAATTTCTCATCCCGAGTACAAAGTCAGAAAGGAAATCGGTTTATCGTCGATTATCGTGAGTATCGAGGTCGTGTGTAATCACCCTCAATCCGGTCTCGTACTTCTCTATAATCGATTTATTTCCGTTCGTTAATTGCTTTGTAAGGGTATGGTATTATCCCTCTTTGATCCTTATGGTCGAGAGGTATATCCTAGATCAAGTTCCTTAACCTTACGCGTATCGATCCCTAATTACCCTTCCAAATAGGTTAGTTATCATTGAGTGATCAATTCAAGATAGTCGTGACTAACAGTGCATCGAGAAATAACCCTTTCGTATATCCCGAGATGGGTCGAAATTCAGGATGTTACTACTTTTCCCCACTTAACAAAATTTCGTCATCGAAATTTGTAGAACTTTCTACATCCTTAAACTGATGAGGGTATTGATGCCTCATTGCATTCTCATTTTCCCAAGTCGTTCACTTTTCCTCATAATGCTATCTAACACTTTCAGTGCTGCCAAGTCACTTCCAATCCTGCCCAAACCGTCTTTGGTTTCAAAAAGGCTATGCATTATCCGATTTTGCCAAAAACAACTTTATTGTCACCTCCCGGTTTCGAATCCTTGGTTAGACTTGTAGAACTTTATCCCGCATGCCACTAAGCCGAGGTACTAGTAGTGTCTAAATTGACATGTCCCTCTCATCGACAACACATTAAGGAAAACGCAACACTGAACTTAATATTCCAACCGTCTTAGTCTTTTGTCTGTAGTGCTTTTCTGGCAGCTTTGCTTTGTCCTTAACCTATTCCTGATATTTTCACAACATCCATTAACTGCCAAACCATCTTTGAACCAATGATCGTCCTTTCTCTGACTTTGTTCCAATAGACTGGAGTTCCACAAACTTGACCATATTTTTGCTATACCACTCGGATAAATTTTATCCCATAAGCATTCTCTTTTTGCTAGTTTATAGTTCAGTTCGTTTCTACCCCTTTCGACATCCTAAAAGCCTGCTAGGAGTCGCTCTTTGCTCAGGCACTCTAGCCCCGGTGACTGCTCCCCACCCTCGTCGGATCAGTCGTTACGGGCATCTTTGAACTGCACCACTACTAGCAAAAGTCCCTCTTAGACATGCATTATCTCATAGAAGTATTATCCGCATTAGCCTGTCCCATATCAAGCCTCACGGTTTTAAGCTTGTCTAAGCACCTCAAAGTGCGAAACTTTCTCCAGCTTGTCAATCCATGAGGTCATTTCCACGGGGTCACTTATCGACACTTGAAATCTGATTCACCGAATTTTCACCAAATCGCTATTTGAATTTCACAAGCCTTGAATTGTCGTCACATGTAAGCAACTACTCTTCCATATTGCTTTACAACGCAGTCCAATCCCTTATACGACACCTCACTGTAAATCTCATAATCTCCTATACTAGACTAAATCCTCAAAATTGGTGTGGTAATCAGCTTTTATTTAAGCTCTTAAAAATTACGCTCGCAATTATTTGTCCATTATTTTACATCCTTCTTTCACAATCATGTCAGTAGCGTAATCATTGTAGGAAACCCTTCTACGAATTGTCTATAATAACCTGCCTGACTTAGAAAACTTCGAACCTCTGTCATTGTCATAAGTATTTGCCTATTCATGATTGCCTTGATCTCGTGGATCCATAGAAATTCTTTCATCCAAAATTACACAACAAACAAAAGCTACACGAGTAAACCAAAACTTGCATGTATTAAACTTGGCATACTGTTTATCCTCTCGAATGATCTATAGTACCACCCTCAAATGCTATTCGTGTTCCTCTAAATTCCTCAAATATTCCAATATATCGCTCACGAACACAATTACAATTGATCCAAATACACCTTAATCACTCAATCCATCAAATCCATAAAAGCAACTGGCGCATTAGTTAATCCTAAATGGCAGTACGGTAATCTCGTAGCGATCACATCGCATACAATATGTCATTTTTAGGATATCCTCCTTTTTAATCCTCAACTACTGATAGCCCGTCTTTGGGTCTATCTTGGAACATATCGAAACTCTTTGAAGTGGGTCAAACAAGTTATCTATTCTTGGTAATGGATACTTGTCCATGATCATCCCTTGGTTGAGCTATCGATAATCGATGCATAAGTGCAACGATCCGTCCTTGATTTCTCAACTAACGTACTGAACATGGTCTTCCAATAACCTTAGCAACCTTTATCTAATAAATAAGTTACTTCCAACGACGAATTCAAGGGATCGAGGGTCCTCCTTGATTCCAGTAAACTCGAAACTAACCTCACCTAACAAGTTAAATTAGATTACCTCTCGATAGTAATCCATTGTAACTCGATACTTGGTAAGTAAATACATGCCAACAATCATATCGAAATCATACATTGCCAAAACAATCAAATCGATCAATTCCTTTTGACCACCAATGACCATCGTATAATCTGAACATCCTACCACAGACAACTTCATCCTTTAATTTGGTCAACATGCTAAGAACCACTTCCAACAATTTCGGTCTTAACCCCTCAAATTTAACAAAGTATTTTGCTATAAACAATTGCGTAGCTCCCAAACCACTTAACGCATAGGCAACATGATCACACTAGGAAGTTGTAGTAGTAGTCACAGTCTGTGAATCCTTTGCCTCCTTCTTGGTAATTGTATACACTTATTCTTGCGCCAAAGGGCGATCGAAGTTGTTTTGCAGAGCATTCTCAGTCAGTTGTCTCACTTGCAGCTATTGAGATTGCTTCTTTGATGGTTAATGAGACACTTCCTCGCGATGTGACCTAGATAGTCGCACTCAAAAACACGTCCTTTTCAATTAGTCGGGTTCCCTTGTATCATTCATCAAAGTCCTTCAAGTTCAAAGGCACCAATTGATCCTTGATTTCCGATTTCAAACCATCCTCGACCTTCTAACTCGATCTACCCGATTCTCAATCATTCTCTGTATGTACTTCGAGAACTCTGCGAATTAACCTCCTATTGCGTGACCGACAAATGATTCTAATGAAGTTGCAGGAATTCAATTACCCTCTGTTCTTGCATGCACTCAGAAAAGTATTCTCCGCTGAACGCTTCAATGAAGGCACTCCACTCAAGGATGGTACCTTTGGGCAAAACCCTTCCTTGAGTTACTTCCCACTACATGCTAGCATTGCCTTGCAATTGGCACTCTACTAGGACTATCTTATCTTCCTGTGAGCATTTCCCGAATGCGAACGCTTACTCCAATTCCTTGATCCAAAAGGTGGCGACCTCAATATCACTCGTTCCAATGAACTTGGACTATTCTAGCTCCTGGAACTGTTCAACCAACTTAAGCATCAACCGATCGTCAATCCCCTTTCCAACCAATGGAACTTACTAAGCGAGATAGCAGCAACAACGGCGACAATAGCAACAACAACAACAACTTGAGTCTAAACTTGATACCTTCTCAAATTATCCAAGACTTCCAATGTCCGCGGGGTTCATCCAATTTAAAATCCCATGGTTCTCTTTCTTTAGCACTAGCCTATCCTTCAATTGCCCTTCCTCAAGGGCCCTCAAATCAGGATCGTTCGTCCAATAGAATTATCACAGGAAATTTATTTCCAATTCACAAGGAATTAGAAATTATGAACAACCCACTTACAACCAAAAAATCAAATAAACAAGCACAAGCACGCGGTGTTTTCCTAACTAACTATTCCAAAACCCATCGTACCTTATCACTTCATATATTGACTAGGCTCTGATACCAAAATCGATGGGGATGTCACGACCCGACCCTCGAGTCCGCGACAACCCTTGTTTCACTTGCGGTCATTTGATTTACGACTTCCCAAGATCCGTCACCGACAGTTCATTATTAACTTTCGAGTTATGCACATGCGGAAGCAATTCAAACTCCACCCAATCAACAAAAATAACAATGATAGCAGAAAGACATATATCAGTAACAAAACACATCTTTATTTATTTACTTATTAGCCCTAGGAAGTTTACAAGTATAGGCCCTTACAGTGGGCAACTCCCTATGTGCCAACAAAAGGGGACAACAGAATTAGGGTTAATTTACTCCTTTCGAAACATTGCCACGAAGCGCACCACCTGTCGGTTCTCCATCCTATGGACCTGAAAATGGTTATTTAATAACCAGTGAGATAAAATCTCAGTAAGTTAATAGCCTAAGCCTCGATTAGGAAACCTACTCGCCTCAGGTGTGCCCTAAACATGCAATCTTTCTTTCACTAGCAATTCAACAACAGAAGAACACATATTCGACCATTATTAGATGTATGATTAGACCAAAGCTCATATGTAATCATTAACAGTTAACAGTTGCAATCACAGGCATCCTTACCTCACTCTTGGCACACGCAACCTGCATGATACAGTTTATTATATGCCCACCTCAATGCAGCAAATATATCAAACAATCAAAACACCTTTCAAGTTGTTCCATGCACCATGCACTCACTTGTGTTCCGTTTATTAACAATCTTTGGGGGAATTTACTTCCAACACACAAGTTGGTAGTCTACTGGCATAACCGGACATCGTCCCACCCCATTGGACACGGCTACGTCTGGTGCCTAGAAAGTATTCCCAAAGGAGCATAGTCCCGGCCTCTACTGCGACCCGCATCCGGACCCCCGCCGGGCATTCCAATAATACGGATTTCGTCAACCATAGATCTCCCACCGGGTGACAGGCTCTTATGTGACCATGCAAGCACACCAATTAATCATGCTCATTTTATTAGCTTGTAGGGCAGCCAATGCAGACATAATTCGTGCTTGTACATGTTAATTCACCACAATTTCTACATATAAGGCGGTAATATTTCACACGTGGTTACATGAATACAAATGCCTTTCACACGTAGTCATACGAATATGCTGAATACATCAACCCTAATTTACAATCGCAGTCCACGAATTTACTCCACTGAGTACACATTAAACAATATCATTAAAGGCAACATATATATATATATATATATATTCGATATATAATAGTACGAACAATAATCCACCAAAAATAATCGATACTAACCGAAATAATTAATTATGTACTTCCTAAAAATAATACTTATTTCCAAAAATATTCTATTAATAATTACCCAATAATAAATATTCAACATCCAAAATTAATTAATCATCCATAACTAATTAATTAATTAATTTCCAAAAATAATTAATTAATTATTACTCAAAAAAAAAAAAATACGAAATTAATAATTAATTAATTCCGAAAATAATAAATAATTAATTTTTATTTCGAAATTAATAAGTAATATATTAATATTAACCGCGGTTACTATTTAACCCAACTACAGTTAACTAACTTAACTTAGGTTTATTCAATCACAGTTACTTTATTCAACCATGGTTAATAAATCTTACTGCAGTTACTTTAACCAACTACGATTACTTTAATCTAATCGCGGTTACTTTATTCTAACCCAGGGTAAATTAATCTAACTACGATTAACACTAATCAAGATTAAACAATTACCAAATACTAATTACTCATCATTAGCAACATAAACCAAGCTTAAAATTAAACTAATAACCTCTAATGGAGTTTTAGCACCCTAATCAAGGATTATGAAATCAACTCACGGGTTAGTCGGTTTTGACAACACTGGAACGACGGTGGCAACGAGGACAACGAGCGGCTAGCTCAGGGACAATAACAGGCGACAACCGGCGGCCGTTTTCCAGGTTGTTTTGTGCTGAACAGAAACCGAACAGCGGCTGGCGGTGCTGGACAGCGGCTGGCTGTGTCCCGGACAGTGGCCAGCAGCAACCAGCAGCAATGGCAGCAACTTCCAGCAGCAGAAACAGCAAGAAACAGCAGTGGACAGCAGCAAACAGCAGCAGAAACAGCAGGAACAGCGGCAGAAAACAGAGGAAAATGGAAGGGAAAGGAGAGAGGAAAGGGGGTGGCGGTCTAGTGATGGTTTGGCGGCTTCTTGACGGCGGCAAGGCACCAAGGGTGGTGGCTAATGGTGGCTGGTTCGGGGGAAACACAGCAGCACAAGCTACTGTTTTTGGGAGGAAAACAGAAAAAGAAACTCAATAGGGAAAGGAGAGAGGCCAAAGGGAAAAAGTGGGGGTGGCTAGTGAACGTGAGGAGGACGCGAGGGGGAAGAAAAGTCAACAAAGGGGGGGGGGGGAGAAAGGGAAAGAAATGTGCAGAAGGAAGGAGAAAGAAAAGAAAAAGAAAAAGAAAATAGAACAAGACAAACTCTACACAAGCTTCTAGAAAGGGGTAATTCGGTCTTTTTACCCCTGAAGCACAAATTCCCAGATATTTGGCTCTAAAACTTGGCTCGTTGAATCCTTTTCCGATAATTCTCGGGCTTACCGAAAAATTCGAGAATCAATGAGGCAACCTCCAATATTTTAGTCTCGACATCCTTGAAAGTTCGATACCCGAAACCATATTGAAAATCGGGATTAAAATCTATCGATTACGACTCTAGCATGACCTAAACTACCGGGCGACTTTTAGGATTTTTATGCGAAATTAACTCGTGGTTGAATATTTTCAATCCACGTTCGGTTCCTTAAATCTCTGAGTAACTCTTGGTTGTTATGTAATCTCGAATGATCAATTTCTCATCTCGAGTACAAAGTCAAAAAGGAAATCGGTTTATCATCGATTATCGTGAGTATCGAGACTGTGTGGAATCACCCTCAATTCGGTCTTGTATTTCTCTTTAATTGATTTATTTCCATTCGCTAATTGCTTTGTAATGGTATGGTATTATCTCTTTTTGATCCTTATGGTCGAGAGGTATATCTTGGATCAAATTCCCTAGCCTTATGCGTATCGATCCCTAATTACCCTTCCGAATAGGTTAATTACCATTGAGTGATCAATTCAAGATAATTGTGACTAGCAGTGCATCAGAAATAACCCTTTCATATATCTCGAAATGGGTCGAAATTCAGGATGTTACAGCGGGGGTCGGCAACTGACGGCGGTGGGTGGTGACCGGGGACAGGCGGCGGTGACTGGCAGTGGCAGGGTGCGGACGGCGATCGGGGGCGGCGACTGGCGACCGACGACTG
This sequence comes from Corymbia calophylla, assembly GCA_014182845.1. Taxonomy (NCBI): domain Eukaryota; kingdom Viridiplantae; phylum Streptophyta; class Magnoliopsida; order Myrtales; family Myrtaceae; genus Corymbia; species Corymbia calophylla. The sequence goes on from CM024702.1 coordinate 8,482,538, forward strand.
GTGGGCAGGGGCCACTAGCAACCGGTGACTAACGGCTACCCGGCGGTGGCCAACGGCTAGCAATTGGCGGCCGTCGGCGGACGGCGGTCGGTGGGCGGGGGTCGACAGCGACCGGCGACTGACGGCCGCCTGCCGCTGCAACATGATCACGTTTGCCAGATTTGATGACTTCTAAGTCCTTGAGGGTCTTGAAGCTACACAATTTGGCTATCTCTTCAATCATGCCTCCCTCTTCTTCCTCCTCCGTGAAGGGAAGCCCCTCAAACTCAGCCACCTTCTTCAGCTGTCCTCCAATATCTTCCTCCAAGTCCTCATACTTGAGGAACAACACCTTGTGTGGTCTCTCCACGCTCTCCTTCCAATACCCAATCATTTGATCCCAAAAGGGCCCACGATAATTTCCCCTGGCAATAGTCTCAAAATGCTCTTCCAAGCACCATTCCAGCTGGTCCTCCGACCGCGCCATCTCGAGGTAGAAGTGCCGAGAGTAAACTAGAGTTTTCAATGGGTTCCGGCAGATGTAAATGATCCGGTAGTTTGACTGCTTGACACACTCCGCAAAGAGCGTCAGCTCTGCCAGGCTGTCTAGGTCAGGCCTCGGGTTGCTTCTGTACAACTGGAGCTCGAAGCAAGGGATGAGGTCATGGGGGAACGAAGTGAGCAAGGGTGACTTGAAGATGTCGAACCGAGAACAGTTAACGATGGAGAACACTAGGGCCTTTTAATCAGGTGGTCCCTGATTTGGGCTGAGAGGCCAGGATAATGTCCCTGTGTTTGGCTTGGAAGTGCTGCTGGAATGCGATCACGTTCGGAAGCGCGAAGGTCGGGCACCAAAAGTTTTGGTAGAGGGACTGAAAAGGACAAATCACGCCTTTCCTTTGGGGAAGGGAAGCTACTAGTTCGTCAATGGCCTCCTGCTCATGTTCTTCAGTCCCTAAGATGGCGGACTGCGAAGAAAGTGGCTGGTGTGCCATTGATGTTCGAGTAAGAATCGAAACAAGCAGATGAATGCAAAGCACTACTCTTTTTCTAGCAAGTGTCAATTTCTCATTTTTTTTTTCACAGCTTAATATAGGCGAAGAATGATCACAGACCCTAATTATGTCAGCTTAGGTGACGTCAAAGAGGGCACCGCACACATGGCACAGAACAGAAATTTGTTCTGCGAATGGTAAATTTGAACAACCGATAGTGAATTTGAAATTTTGTTTATAGTAAAATTTTTTTGTTAACGTATAGGTCCAGTCAAATGTCCGTGAGTTAACAAAGAAATAACGAATAGCTTACTTTCCTAGTGTGGTGGTTAATTATGGGTTGTAGCTTGAAAAAAGAAAGACTATTTTACCACTACAACTTCATAGTAGATCATTATCACTATGCAAATTTTACGAGTATCAACGTCTATTTGTCAATAACATACTAATATGATAGTTGCTTTACCAATTTGAATTACCTTTTAAATTACGAACAATCATTCGCTTTTACAAGAGGGAGCGTTCTTCCACCAACAAAGTACGAATTGTTTACATACTTCATTGGTGATATTGGTTAATGGTTTTAATTATGAAAAAAATAATTATGATGCAAATATGAATTCCTAGTAAAATCCTTATATCCAATAGTAGATTACCAAATATTTTGTCATTTAATAAGTGAGCCCGTCAGTTACCATAAGATATTGATGTTACCCCTCTAGCACTTGCCAATGGACTGCCAAGTGTGTTAAGATATTGCTACTAGACCTGACAAATAATAAGTTATGAACAAAAGTAGTGATATTGTCGTTCTGAAATGTAGCATCTTACAGTAGATTACCAAATGTGCTGCTTTTAGCAGCAAACATAACCTTCTTCTGTAATCCCTCTTTCACTGGAATGAAATATGCTTTTATTTAGTTAACTATTCTATTGTTTATCATTTCTATTTCAAACTGTGCCTAATAAAAATGATATGTGCAAAACATGTCTGCAAGGAAATCATATGTGCAATCTGAGACTAGGGGAACAAAAATAGAAGTCTAAAAGGCGAGCAAATTTCCTATGCAAAAAAAATTCTATGCAAGGAAGTGATATGTAAAAATGTCTGCATGGAAACAATACTTGCAAAATCCGATCATTGGTCATTGTCCGAATTTCATAAAGGCGCTTGTGAACGAGACCCGCTCCACGGTTCGTCGCCAATTCAAGTGGTTGCTCTCCATTCCCTTTTTTTTTTTCACTGCTTCATACGCTCGAGGAGCGGCGGATTGGTCAAGTAGTTGACCGCTAGACAATTAGTTGAGTAGCCTAGTTGATTAGGTTTGATTTGAGTTGTCTTCTGCTTGTTTTCTATTTGTCTTTTCCGGTGAGAAAAGTGGCTCATCGTTCATTTCCACGCAAAATATGAGTTGGTGTCTAATAGATCAGAAATTAAAAAAGACTAACCACGTGACAGACAAGGCATTCAACTTCCCATATCTTTGTAGCAGAAGATTTCCTTATCTTGGACACCAAGCAGGTCTCGAATCTGATAAACGTGGGGACGTTCCCCAGTCGGTCCATAGGAGTGCTGTCCCTCTCATTTCTTGACTTGCACAGATCAACTTGGGACTTGATCGATGCGCGACGGTTTCATACAAGAGCACGCGCTATTGTATGACTCGCGCATTGCAATAGTTGCAGTAGTTTTTAAGGCCTATTTTTGGGGGGACTCGCAGGTGCTTCCTGAGAAAGGTTCAGTCAAACTTGACAATCCATAATTCAGTTTTTTTTGGCAAATTTTTTTTTTTTTTGAGTTGTGTCTTCTTCAGGCGTAAACTCTCCGTCACTCTCAAGTTCCGATTTTATATAATAAGAGGTGATCACATATGTGGAGCTACTAAGATTTGAGGTTCCATAAAAAAATAATGGTGGGGAGGATTCTAATTAAGGAAAAAGCCACAAAAAATTTTAAATTATGCCCATTATGATATATTTATCATAATTTTTTTTGTGACATCAAAAACCTCAAACTATACTTGTTATGATATATTTATCCTAAACTTTTTCTTATGACATAAAAAATCCTAAACTTGTACTTATGTGATATATTTACTTTCAATATTCAATTAGATAAATCTTAATTTAAAATAATGTCATTTTTATTTTACTTAAGTCAAGTAAATGCCATGTCAATATCATTTGTCTTCTGGCATCCATGTAGGCAGATTTTGTATGGTGCTCATTGATGAAATCTGAATTGAAGGTAAATGTGTTACACAAGTATAAGTCTAAGATTTTTGGTATTATATAAAAAAGTTTATGATAAATATGTCACAATGGATATAATCATAGATTTTTTTGTGGCTTTTTTTTCCTTATGATTAAGCTTTTTAGGCCTAATTTTAAGAGATAATACATTTTGGTGCCGCACTTATGCGCTCACTTTATATCCTACAAGACTCATGTTTTGGTTTCTCATATTGACAAATATATGATACACAACGGGATTTGATAGAAACCCCAAAATTTTCGATCATTTTGTATATTGATGGAGCGGTACATATAACGAGCTACCTTTTGTGCATCAAAGTTATTCCACATCTCACATATGATCAACGCTGGCCACCCACGTTAGGTTAAGGAATTCGCAAGAAATCTTTAATTATGAAATAGGTTTCCTTCCATGATTTTGCGACATTTGATTTGGATTGTAATTGTTTTATGTTAGAAAAATTATCCAAAAAGTCATAAACCTATTGTACAACAGACAATTCAATCTTGAATTTTTTAATTGTGTCAATTTAATCATAATTTTTTTGACAACTTACCTATTTAATCTATACCTTTCAATTATATCAAATTAATCATAAAAATTTGAACGATTTGCCAATTTATCCTTTGGATTAATTTTGGTTGGAAATTACTAATGTTGATAATTTTTACGAATCCTTTTAATTTTCTATTTTTTTCTTTTTATCATTTACTTTACTTTACTTTTCTTTTCTTTTCTTTTCTTTTCTTTTCTTTTTAAATAGTTAACCAGTTAAATACAAAGTAATATTCTAGTATAATAGTTATTGGTGCTGGTGAAAATGGTAAATATAAATTTATAAATGATAATAGATTTTTTTTGTCAAAAATAAGAAAAAGTGATAATTTAAACAAACCAAACAAATGCGAGTAACTAACTCAAATAAGAACTGATAATGCAAAACTTATCGAAATAAAAGTTGGAAATAGCTCCAATAAAAATTGGCAATTCTAAAAAGAGTTGCTAAATTTAATGGTTTGGTAAGTCAGACAAATAAAAATTGATAAATCCAATAAAGCGAAAAAAAACTTAATAAAAGTCGGAACTGTTTAATCCTATCATAGCACCATCTTGTTGCATGCATGAGATGGAGGAGAGTATGCAATGATTATTGAAGCACACGATGTGGAATCATTTACAAGGTGATGTGTGAATGTAAATCGTCATGACGTGAATATGCCTTGTTGTTATTAGATAAAAGTGCAAAGCAGTAGCCCGCAATTACTAATTTTGCCATTGAAGTGTCTTCTACCTTCATTGAAAGAAGTAGCTCGATATAATTCAAACTTTAGATCTAAAGTGAAATAAGGGGAATTGTCTGATCCCTTGCTTATGATTTAGGAGAAAATGAATTTATCCAAGATTTAGGAGAAACAAAAAGATGGATTAGCATTTACATATATGAGAAATCATACGGGACCACAAATAATATTGGATTACATTTTTGAAAAGTTGATGAATTAATAGTAAATTTATGAATACATGATCTCTAATTGACCGAACACATGGACAATACATATAACTATTAAAGGGTAGTAATAGTTCATAGTATCAGATGTAGTTTACCGGTGCTATCAACAGTTCTTTTTTAACTTTCTTTCACACCTGACCAGCATCAAATACTTGTTTCATCTTTTAAGACAGAGAAGTCAAGTATTCTTGAGTTCTCTATACCACACCGATAAGGGGGATTGTAGGTCCATCTCTTATTAATTTTGTTTATTTCTAGTGGCACACATAGAGAAAGTGATAGTAATTAACCCTCAACGTGTTTTGAACTGTAACCCAAAGGGGCTGATTTTCTCTTGCATGATGCTATTGAGGCGATCCACCATGGAAGGAGTGAGATGGTTGACCCAATCACCCACCTCGCCTTTCCTAAAAAAGCTTCTGTTCTCGAACTCGATCACCAAGGATACTTTGCCGGATTTGTTGACCTCTAGGTCCTTGAGGGTCTTCAAGCTACACATTTTGGCTATCTCTTCGATCACACCTCCCTCCTCTTCCTCCTCAGTGAAGGGAAGCCCCACAAACTCAGCCACCTTCTTTAGGTTTCCCACAATATCTTCCTTCAAGTCCTCGTACTTGAGGAACAACACCTTTTGTGGCCTCTCCAAGCTTTCCTTCCAATACCCCAACATGTGCTCCCAAAAGGGCCCGAACGGGATTTTCCCTTGTTCATAGGCCTTGAAATGCTCTTCCAAGGACCACTCCGGCTGGTCTTCTGACCGCACCTTCTCGAGGAGGAAGTGCCAAAAGGAAACCACGGTGTCCAATGGGTTCCGGCTGATGTAAATGATTCGGCAGTCTGACTGCTTGATGCTTTTCGGCAAGGATGGGTAAGGGATGTGTGTCGCGAAGAGCCTTGGTTCGGCTAGGCCATCAAGGTCAGGCCTCAGTTTGCTTCCATACAGCTGGGACTCAAAAAAAGGGATGAGGTCATGGGGGTTCGAAGTGAGCACAGGCGCGTTGGAGATGTCGAAGCGGGAGCGGTTAACGATGGAGAACACTAGGGCCTTTAGCCAGGTAGTCCCTGATTTGGGCTGAGAGGCTAGAATAATGTCCTTGTGTTTGGCTTCAAAGTGCCGCTGGAACGCGATCACGTTGGGAAGCACGAAGATGGGGCACCAAAAGTTTTGGTAAAGGCATTGGAAAGGAAAAGCCACGCCTTCACTTTGGGGAAGTGAAGCAATGAGCTCATCAATGGCCTTCCGGTCATGTTCTTCGGTACCTGCGATGGCGGGCTGCGAAGAAAGTTGCTGGTGTGCCATGGTGGTGGTACCGCTAGGCTTGGTGCTTGAGTACGAATCGAAACAAGCACATGAAAGTGAAGCTCTTACCTGTCTCTTGCTAGCAAGTGTTTCGTTGTTTCGACTGCAATCGATGTTCTCCGCCTTAAAAGGCTGTAGGTATGTGACTCTGGGAGCGTAGGAAGATTGGACGGCCAATTGGCATTTAATGGTTGGTACGATTGGGTTTCCTTTTCTTTTTTTTAGCTGGCGTTGAACATTCCATGTCTTTGTAACAGGACCACACAATTGCTGCATTGATGACCTCCTCGCACGTTCCAAGCAAATCTCAAACGTGCATAACTTACCCGTCGTGTTGCTCGCATTTCCTGATTCACAGTTTGAGAAGTCAACATACCCCGGAGCTAGCCAGCTACAAAAATCTCGGCCATTCATTAAATGTTTTGTTGGAAGATATGCGAGATCCGATCACGATTAGAATTGATACTCTAAATAAATCAAGATCTTCTCAATATTGGATTTGATTAATTTTATGATTTGTTTCCTTTCTTGTACATTTCTTGTATTATAAATTGCATCAATTGTACATTGAATGATACATAATACAAAAACATTTTTTCTCCATATACTATCTTTTGCTTCTGCTTTTGTTCCTTGTTTCCTTTCATGGTATCGGAGCAACGATATGCTCTTAATTGCTTCCGCTGGATTGCTTGTTGACCGGAGGTTCTGACTTGCAAACAGAACAAACACTCCGGCAAAGGAATCAGATTTCATTAAAGAGGCAGAAGACATAAATTTTTTATCCATAATGGCTCGTGATCTTCTATCAGATTTGGAGCATGCCATTACATCAGAAGCCCAAGATCAACACTCGTCGACTCAAATCCCTAGTGACCAGTAGCAAACCTAGGCTCAGACAAGTTTGGGGCAGCCCATCACAGGCCAGCCCATTGTGGGCCAGCAGCCCATTGTGGGCTATCCCATGGGGGGCCATCTTTACCAGTGGGTACCTTTTCCACTTTATTTTGGGCCAAGCCCAAATCCATCACTACCTGAGAATGTGGGCTACCAGGGATTCGCCCAGACCCATGAAAGCCCACCAACCAATAATGGGGCAAACTTCACCAATGGGCCTGGGATTTCACAGACGGGCGGGCCAGAAATTCCGATCGCAGATGCAGGGCAGTCAAACGAGTCGGGAGGACCGAATGCGGGTTTTCTAGGCGGATTCGTAAATCCGGGTACGGGTGTAAATCCCTACCCGACTTTTCAACCCGGCTACTTGCCGTATTCCATCGCGGCCATCACCGGACGACCAGAACCCGGCGACGCCTTGTACGTCTTCGCTGCGGATGGACCGGAGTTGCGGCTCATAAACCACCCTCTCACGGGACTCGAAGGATACTTGACCCGGGCACAAGAATTCCAACGGGCTCTCATTACCAAGGACAAGGATGGGTTCATCGACGGTTCTGTCGCCGTTCCGACCGACGAAAAAATGGCTCGACAGTGGAGAAAATGCAACTAGTTAGTAAGAACGTGGATAGGAAATTGCATAAACCCAGAGATTGCAGCCGGCTTACCACCCACAGAAGACTCGAAAATTATGTGGGACAACATAAAGGAAATGTATGGAAGACTAAATCAGGCGAAAATTTTCTCGCTCACGCAAGCATTCTCTGAATTAAAACAGGGAAGCATGAATGTTACAACATGCTTCAACAAATTATCTACGCTCTAGAATGAACTAAAAGCGGCAGAAGAAAAACTCGACGAGCTCGAGGCGACCTTGCAGCAGTCCAGGGCCATCAAAGACAGAGAAAAAATGACCCGATTCCTCCTTATATTGAATGATTCATACCTAACCTTTAGATCGCAGATCCTGGCGATGGACCCAATACCACTGCTCGGCCACATCTTTCAATTGGCCATCCAAGAGGAGAGTCAACAACTCATTTCACCGGAGAACGCGAAAGGAGGAGAGAGCATCGCGCTCGGAGCTCGCGGCGAACGGAGGGAGTCAAACCACGGAAACCCAGATCGGGAGAAGGAGCGGTGATCGGAAGGGTTAGGGTTAGCAGGATCGCGCCCTTTTAAAGGTTCTGGAACGGATGGCCCAGATCGAACGCTGTGATCGGATGGCTCCAGGGCATCTGATTAGGCGCTCGAATCCAACGGTGGAAATGCTTTCGGATTTAAAGCATCCAACGGTGGGCAATTTTCGAGCGGATCAAAAAATTATGGGCAATTTTCAAAGGGAAAGGGAAAATTATTTTGTGATTACCGCAAGCGGCCCCACCACACAATTGAAAATTGCTGGAAATTACATGGCAAACCCGGAGAAAAAGAAAAAAGGGGGAAGGAAATTTCTGCTGCAGCATATCAAGTAACTGGCTCAAATTTAAATCAGCCTATTACAAATGGGCAGTATCAGCAAATTATGCAGGCATTGCAAAAATTGGACATTTCCAACAAAGGAAGCAGTTTCTCAGGTATTTCTCATTGCCTGATAAATTCAATTTCCAGAAATGCTTGGATAATTGATTCAGGGGCTAGTGATCATATTGTCTGCAATGAGAATTTATTTTCTGATGTTCATAGAAAATTGGATATTCCTATTTCTGTTCAGTTGCCAAATGGGAATATTACTCATGTCACCACGACAGGGACATTTAATCTCAGTCCACAAATTACCCTGGAAAATGTCCTTTATGTCCCAGATTTCCAGTTCAACCTTATTTCTGTGTCTAGAGCCTGCAAAGAAAATTCCTGCCAAGTATTAGTCAATGCTGATACCTATTTCTTTCAGGTCCTTTCGACTGGCAAACTGATGGGCTTGGGTAATCTCTCTGAAGGATTATTTTTTTGGAACAACCATTCAAGAAATTTAGATTTATCTTGCAATTCCTTGAATAAACAATCATTGTGTAATCTGACTACCAATGATAAAGACTTTCTTTTGCATTCAAGAATGGGTCATAGTTCTCATTTCCCTTTCCATCATTGTCCTATATGCCCTTTGGCAAAACAATCACGTGCACCATTTCCTATTAGCAATAGTCGTGCAAATAACATTCTTTCTTTAATTCATGCCGATGTATGGGGTCCCTATCATATACCACACCATGATGGTTCTCGTTTCTTTCTTACTATTGTGGATGATTATTCTAGAGCCACATGGATTTTTCTTATGCAATCTAAGAATCAAGTCTTCCCAAATTTGAGGACTTTTATTTCCTTATCGAAGAATCAATTTGGGAAGCCTATTCAGCGCATTTGGACAGATAACGGGAAGGAATTTTTTAATCATGATTGCGTTTCTCTTTTCTCATCACATGGCATCCTGCACGAAAGTTCATGTGTATATACCCCACAACAGAATGGGGTAGTTGAGAGAAAACATAGGCATCTATTAGAAGTTGCACGTGCATTGAAGTTTTAAGCATCCATTCTGGAAGAATTTTGGGGAGATTGTGTAACAGCGGCAGCGTATTTGATAAATCGAATGCCGACAAAAATTCTCAACGGACGGAGTCCTTTTGAGGTGCTTTTTGGGAAGAAACCGGAACTCGACCATTTGAGGATCTTTGGATGCTTATGCTATGCTACTATAGTGGGACCTCAGGACAAGATGGGTCCCCGTGCCAGGCGTTGTATATTTATGGGATACCCGAGTTTACAAAAGGGATGCCGTGTATTCGATCCATCCACAAAGGAATTCTTCGTTAGCAGTGATGTAACATTTCACGAAGACATTTTTCCTTTTGAAGAAAAATATCTTTCAGAGGAAAGGAAAGCGCCAGGAAACAAAGTTACACCCCTGAATGAGGATGAAAGGCCTGAATATTTTCTGATTAGATCTCCTAGAAATTCAAGCAGTCCTTTAACATCCAATGAAGATATTCCCTCTCCAATGATGATGGAAACAATACCGGAGAATATATCCAATGAAGAAGTTCCTAGTCTTGCATCAGAAGATATTATGGATCCTTCACAATCATCATCACAGGAGCCACCACGACGCTCTGGACGAATCACTCATCTACCAACGTGGACCAGGGACTATGTTTGTGCTGCCAAAGATCTACCAGGTATTCCATACCCCATCTCGTCTTATGTTTCCTTTAACCAATTATCTCCGGAACATAGACACTATATTTGTTCCATATATGAAGAACGAGAACCCTCTAGCTATGATGAAGCACACACTGACCCACGATGGCAGAAAGCTATAGAAGCAGAGTTACAAGCCCTAATGGAGAATCAAACATGGGAACTTGTAACCTTGTCTCCTCAACGGAAACCAATTGGGTGTAAGTGGGTGTATAAGATCAAATATCGGGCATATGGAACAATTGAACGGTACAAAGCACGACTTGTGGCTAAAGGATTTACATAGAGAGAAGGTTTCGATTATCATGAAACCTTTTCCCCTGTAGCCAAAGACATTACAGTCCGCTCTTTTCTATCGGTTGCAGCTTTCCAAGATTGGAAATTATATCAAATGGATGTTCACAATGCTTTCCTCCATAGGGATTTAGATGAGGAAATTTACATGGAACTTCCACAGGGTTTACGGAGACAGGGGGAGGATAGAGTATGTTGTCTTCGCAAATCCCTTTATAGGCTCAAGCAGGCTTCTAGGCAGTGGTATGCCAAATTCGCTAACTCCCTCACAGCTGTAGGATTTAGACAGTCCAAGTATGATTATGCCCTTTTCATATGGACCAAAGGTATGTCATCTATCTACTTGATGATATATGTTGATGATATACTGATTATGGGAAATGATGAAAATGCCATAAAGGGGCTCAAAGAATATTTGCACTCCACCTTCCATATGAAGGATCTGGGATCTCCCAAATATTTCCTGGGAATTGAAATTGCCCGATCCGAGCAAGGGATTTCTCTCAACCAGTGGAAATTTGTATTGGAGATTATATCAGAAACAGGCTTATCAGGATGCAAACCGGCTGTTATTCCAATCGAGCAAAACACCAAACTCACTACGGCAGATTATGATGAAAGGGTATCTCAAGATGAAGACCTCACACTTGAAGATCCATCAAAATATCAAAGGCTTGTTGGAAAGCTCATATATTTGACTATGACAAGACCAGATATATGTTATGCAGTTCAAACACTTAGCCAGTTTATGCACAAGCCAAAGGAATCACATATGAATGCTGCTTTGAAGGTCGTGAAGTATTTGAAGAAATGTCCGGGACTTGGATTACTCCTCTCTAGAAGGTGTAATATGGAAATGACGGCCTATTGTGACGCGGATTATGCAACGTGTCCTATGAGCAGAAGATTCGTCACAAGTTTCTGTATTAAATTTGGGGAATCCTTACTCTCTTGGAAGACAAAGAAACAACCAACATTGTCTCTATCTTCAGCAGAGGCAGAATATCGAGCCATGGCAAAGACCACCTATGAGATAGTATGGTTGCGAGGATTGCTTCAGGATCTTGGAGTGAAGATTAAGGGACCAACTAAATTGTTCTATGATAATGATGCAGCACTCAAACTTGCTTCCAACCCTATAGTACATGAAAGAACAAAGCACATAGAGGTGGATTGCCATTTCACTCGAGAAAAAATCCAAGAAGGAATAATTAAGATGAGAGGAATTGGGACTATAGAACAGCCTGCGGATGTCTTCACCAAACCTCTTTGCCAGAGACAACACGCATATCTGTTGAGCAAGCTGGGCGTCTTGGACATCTACAAGCCACCAGCTTGAGGGGGAGTGTTGGAAGATATGCGAGATCTGATCACGATTGGAATTAATACTCTAAATAAATCAAGATCTTCTCAATATTGGATTTGATTTATTTTATGATTTGTTTCCTTTCTTGTACATTTCTTGTATTATAAATTGCATCAATTGTACATTGAATGATACATAATACAAAAACATTTTTTCTCCATATACTATCTTCTGCTTCTGCTTCTGTTCCTCGTTTCCTTTCATGTTTGTCGGATGAAATTATCAAATAATTTCTTTTATCAATTTTACCTTAACTTTCACTCTCAGATTTTTAATCCGTTTTCTTTCAAGTTGTAGAAGTCGAAACTTACATCTGAAACTAAATCATCCTTATTTTAACCCGTTGAGAATGTGGGGATTCGAACCCTCCCTCCAAGTCCTCCTTCCCATGTGAAAACGGTGCCCTAATGGTTACTAATTTTTATTTGAATTACTTACAAGCGTGTACGGTTATTTTATTTACCAACTTTTTTTTCTATTGATATGTGAAATTTTATTTGCTTGGTTAGCAATCCATTGAATTTGTTATTGATCTTTAGAAAATATCAATCTATATTAGTTACCCAAATGTGTTTGTTTGTGCGTGTGTGTTTTTTTTTATTATAAATTTAACAACTTTTCGACTGAAAAACTTAATTAAAAAAAATAAAGCTTGTAACTAACTCATAAACAATTAAAGTGCAACAAGTTGCGACAGATATTCCGGCGTTTTGATTGTTTGTGTGTGTGTGTTTTTTTTTTAAATTTAACAACTTTTCTACTAAGAAACTTAATCAAAAGAAATAAAGCTTGTAACTAACTCATAAATAATGAAAGTGCAACAAATTGCAACAGATATTCCGGCGTTTTGATTGTTTGACGCTCTCTGAGATGAATAAGGAATGTGCGTCGCAAAGAGTCTGGCAACTTCACTGCTTTGTAGGCGTCACATACCCTCTAAACACATGTGAAAAATAACGAACCCCCTAATAGATTCCTTGCAAGTTATTTCTATTAATTTCTTGTGCGCACACCTTCATCAATTTTAATATGGTACTAGGTAATATGGTACTAGGTAAAAGTTTTATTGCGGATAGCACCAAACACATGATTCGCGCTTTGTAATAATTTAGAAGGCCTTTCTTTGGGGGACTCGTTGGTGCTTCGTGGGAAAGGTTTAGTCAAAATTGGCAAATCCATAATTCAGTTTTTCTGTTGTCGTAAAGAAACATTTTATTTGAGTTTTGTCTTCTTCGGGCATAAAATCCTATCGCTCTCAATTTCTGGTTTTATTTAATAAGAGGTGATTACATATGTGGAGCTACTGAGATTTGAGGTTCTATCAAGAAATAGAGGTGCGAAGGATTCTTTATAAGCTTTCTAGGCCTATTTTTAGGCGATGATACATTTTCGTGGCATATTTTAATTTTCCACCGGCTTCTGCGCCCACTTTATATCCTACAAAACTCATGTTTTGGTTTCTCATGATTAACAGATTTATGATATACAATGGGATTTGATTGAAACCCTCGAATTTCCGATTATTATGTATATGATGAAGTGGTACATATCATGAGCTACCTTTCTTGCATCAAAGTTAGTCCACATCTCACATATGATGAAAGCAGGCCATCCATGGTAGGTCAGGGAATTTTCAAGAAATCGAGTAATTATTAAATAGGTTCCCTTCTATGATTTTGCAACATTCGGTTTGGATCATAATTGTTTTTATGTTGAGAAAATTATTTAAAAAACTCATAAACTTATTGTATAACGGTCAATTCAATCATAAACTTTTCAATTATGCCAATTTTGTCATAGACTTTTTAATAACTTGTCAATTTAATCTTATATTTTTCAATTGTGTCAATCAGTTATAAACCTTTGAACGATTCATTAATTTTGTCATTATGATTAATTTTAGTTGGAAATCACTTACGTTAACAATTTTTGTGAGTTTTTAAATTTTTTTTCTTTTTATCATTTTCTTTTCCTTTTCTTTTTGAGTAGTTAACTGCAATACAAATTAATAGTCTCATATAATAGTCGCACATGCTGGTGAAAATGGTAAATAGACATTTATAAATGATAAGAGAATTTTTTTTGTCAAAAATAAGAAAAATTGATAAGTTAAGCAAACCAAACAAATGTCAGTAACTAACTCAAATAAGAACTGATAATGCAAAACTCATGGGTCACTTAATTGAAATATAAGTTGGTAATAGCACCAATAAAAGTCGACAATTCTTAAGAGAGTTGCTAAATTTAATGGTTTGGAAAGTCAGATAAATAAAAGTTGATAATTCTAGTAAAGCGAAAAAACCCTAATATAAGTAGAAACAGTTGAATCCTATCATAGCACCATCTTGTTGCGTGCATAACATAAAGAAAGATAGCACGCAATGATCATGGAAGCACATGTTATGGAATTGTGTAAAAGGTGATGTGTGAATGTAAAACTTCATGACGAAACTACAAACAATAGCACGCAATTACTAATTTTGTTATGGAAGTGTCATCTCTTTTGTTGAAAGAAGGGCTCAATATAATTCAAACTTTAGATCTAACGTGAAATAAGGGGAATTTTCTGATCCTTTGCTCATAATTTAGAAGAAAATTGATTGATCCAAGATTAAGAAGAAACAAAAAGATGCATTCAGATGGACCCGGATCAAAAATCATACAAATAATTTTGGATTAATTTTTGAAAAATTGAAAAATTAATAGTAAATTCATGAAGACCTGATCTCTAATTGAACACGTGGACAACACATATGGGATGGTAGGAGTTTACGGTACGAGAGAAGTCAAGGATTCTTGAGTTCCCTGTACTACACCAATCAGGAGGACTGCAAATCCACCCATTATTAATTTCACTTATTTCTAGTGACACACGTAGAGAAAGTGAAAGTATTTAACACTCAACACGTTTTGAACAGTAACCCAAAGGGGCTGATTTTCTATTGCAAGATGCCATTGAGGCGATCCACCATGGAAGGAGTGAGATGGTTAACCCAATCACCCACCTCCCCTTTTTTTAAAAAGCATCTCTTCTTGATGAATTTGTCCAGCAATTTGCCGGATTTTTGACCTATAGGTCCTTGAGGGTCTTCAAGCTGCACATTTTGGCTATCTTTTCGATCATACCTCCCTCCTCTTCCTCCTGTGTGAAGGAAAGCCCCCACAAACTTGGCCACCTTCTTCAGCTGTCCTATAATGGGCCCATTTGGTTCAGCTCTAGGGAAGTGACTTTACATTTCACGAAGTATCTTTAGTTCAAGGGGCATTTGGCGAAAATTAAAGAATTTGGCAAATTACAATCTAAAGGGTTTTCCAAAATGACTTTAGCCTAAATATTATTTGGTAAACATACATTTGAAATAGGCTTTTGGTGATTTAAAAAAAGAAAGAAAGAATAAACCTACATTTATCGGCCACCGCTAGCGGTCAGATCTGGTGGCCTGCGTCGCTATCCAGCAGCCAAATTGGGTCACTGGCTTCATTTGAGGTCATCTAGTTGTTGGTGTTGCCTGAGGTCACACCTCAAGCGCGACACTTGGGTTCGGGCGACCCAGGCATCGCCGCTGGAGGTTGCAACCTCATGCTGCGAAGCCTAGGTTCGCACGACCTAGGTGGCATCACCTGAGGCCGCGTGACCTCCACCTAGGTGGCATGAACCCAAGCGTCGTGGCTTGAGGTTGCGATCTTTGGTGACATCGCCAACCCAGGTAGCATCGCCGAAGGTCACGTGAACCCCAGGCGGCGGTTGCCAAAGGTGGCGCGGCTAACGCAGGAGATTTCCAAAACACTAAAAAAAAATAAGTGAAAGATGGTTTGGCTTGCATCTCCCAAATGCTGAAAGTTCCAAATAGGTCGCCACTTGCTTTGGGCTTTCAGCATTCCAAATGCAAGCATTTGGCCAATGAGGACCCAAATGCTGAACCAAACGCTTGATATTTTTTTCAAGGGGGTTTGAAGAGCTCAAAGCACCTTGGGAAAGTTGAACCAAACGGGCCAATATCTTCCTTCAAGTCCTCGTGCTTGAGGAATGACACTTTGGACGGCCTCTCCAAGCTCTCTTTCCAGTACCTCGTGATGTGATCCCAAAAGGGTCCGCGCAAGATTTGCCCTTGGCAAAAGGTTTCGAAATACTCTTCCAAGGACCACTCCGGCCAGTCCTGTGTTCGCGCCGCCTCGGGGTAGAAGTACCAAGAGGAAACTACAGTGTCCAATGGGTTTTGGCAAATGTAAATGATCGGGTAGTCCAACTGTTTGATGCTCTCCGACAAGGATGGATAAGGGATGTGCATTGCAAAGAGCCTTGGCTCAGCTAGGCCATCAAGGTCGGGCCACAGCTTATGCTCAATGAAAGGAACGACTTCATGGGTTTCAAAGTGAGCAAGGGCGTGTTGGAGATGTCAAAGTGGGAGCGATTGCCAAAGGAGAAAAGGCCTTTAGCCGGGTGGTTCCTGATTTGGGAAGAGAGACCAGGACGATGTCCTCGTCTTTGGCTTTGAAGTGCCGCTGGAATGCTATCACATTGGGAAGCACAGGGATCGGGCACCCAAAGTTTTGGTAAAGGCGATGGACAGGACGAACCAAGCCTTTGCTCATGGGAAGCGAAGCGATCAGTTCATTTAATGGCCTTCTGCTCATGTTCTTCAGTACCTACGATGGTGGACTGCGAAGAAAGTTGCTGGTGTGCCATGGTGGTGTTACCGCCAGGCTTGGGGTTTGAGTACAAATCGAAACAAGCACATGAAAGTAAATGACTAATCGTTTTTTTTTTGCTAGCGAGTGTTGGTTTTTCGTTGTTTTTTGTCGGGACTTTATCTCCATGGCTCATTATTTGACCCCAATCAATGTTCTGCCCCTTAAAGGTATGGGAAATGCCAAACGTCCGTCATTTCCTCGAAAGGCTCCATATATCCATGTCGCTAGGGTAGGACGCTTGGAAAGCTGGTTGGCATACAGGCTGGCGCCATGATCTCCCCTTCTCATGGACTTCAAGCACATCTTAAATCTGATGTACTTAGGCAAGTTCCATGGGTGCCCGTATCCTTTAATTCGCATTAGGTAGGGCCGGATAAGGTACGTAGTGCTTGGCCATGCTTTTCCAGTAAATTTCTTCACGGAATAAAAAAAAATTTAATAATTTTTTTAAATATCTCTCTCCCAGACAACGGCAAATGGCCAGCCACGGGTGACAAGGACAATCGATAAATAAAGCTTTTAATTCTCATTTATGTTCCAAAAATAAAAAAAAATAGAAAATTTCTACTTCTCAACTTAGCTCCAAACTTATAATGGAGCTAAAAATTTGTCCTAGAAATAAAAAATGAAATTATGTTATCAAATAGAAATATGTTCTAAATCTATTTTGGAAAACAAAAAATAGAAAAATACGGAAACAAAATGGTTATTATTTACTCAGTTTTTTTGTAAATGGCGGCGCAGCGGAAGCGGACCGTCAATTTGCAATTATGTTAGGAGTGGTAGAAATTAACAGAGAAATAAAACGAGGAACAAAAAAAATAATAAGGACATTGGAATTTACGTGGTTTGATCTGAATATCGAAACCGACGTCCATGAGGAGAGCCAGCAAAATAATCCACTATAAATAAGAGAATTACAGAATTATACACGCTTACACACTCGAGTGTTTCCCAGCCTTAGTGTATATCCAATACCCATAGTGTTTAATAACTCAATTCAATTAACTCACGCACAAATCTCTCCGAGCTCACACCTCTCTCTCTCTGGAGCTCTCACCAGACGGCTTCTTCTCTTCGGCCTCCGACGTCCTCCTGTTATAGGAGCATGGGAAGAGAACTGGATGAATGTGTACTCCGCAATTGTCAAAGGCTTGCAACCACCTGAAACCACGCTCCATACAATTGATGTGTGCATGCCTATCATGCACTGACGTGAGAAACAATGGGCGTAGCTCCTGCCTTCCTCTTTATGTAATAATAAAGGACAGCAGTAGCCCACAAGACAAAGTCTAAAGAAGCGTAGCCGCACCCTCCATTTTCATGGGCATGCATGCACATGATGCATTTAAGGAAGGGAGAAAATTTGGACGTCCAAGTCCATGGGCGGGCATAAAGGAAGGGAAAAGTCAAGACTTGCATTTAATGAACGGAGACAAACAGCAAGCCTCAATCTTCAATTTCCCACTAGCGGCTGAAAGAGAAAAAGCTTCCATGAGACCAAATCTTCTTTATTTAATGCTTCACGTTTGGCCCTGAAAAGAATTTCTACGACTAGACAATTCTTTCGGCTCGGTCTCACTAAGTGCAACATGACATGCTTCTTCATTTCAGCGTATTAATTGTGTGTATCGGGTATCGTACACAGACTCAAACTCGAGACATAATTTTAACACAGTTGATGGCAACTTATTATCCCTCAATAAGTACACCGTAGCTTTGAATTCCAGAAAAAACAAAGGAAAAGCTTGCTCTTGGGCTTAGATAGAATTAAGTCAATGTGTTATGTCCCGACCCTCGAGCTCGTGACAATTTCAATTCACTTGTGGTCCGAAACATGCGACGTCCCAGGTTTTGTTGTCGACCAATTCATTATTTTATCTTGTCATTAAGTACATACAAAAACGATACTAAACACACCTAGTCAAACATTGAGTAGGGATAGCAGAAAGACATAGTAGTAAAACAATAGCACCACATTTCATTTATCTGAAATGTTAGCTTGGGGAATAGTACATGTACAAGCCCTTCTTCATGCGGTGTTCCAAGGTCAACACAAAAAAGGACTAGGCCTGGCTAACCTACTATTACCAAAAAGAAGGAGAGGGTCAGTCAAAAAGAGATTAGATGACAGGTGCTTAATCACTAGCCTTATAAGGGTCAAACTCACCTCACGAGGGGTCCATCACTACACTATTAGGGGGATCGAGGTCCATCGGATCCCATACCTCATCACTCGGCTCCTCATGCAATGGAGGCCCGTCATAACTTCTCAGGGGACTATACATCATGTCCCTCTACTTGATGTGCCATGCCTTGAAGACGTGTGGCACGTAAACAAAATTGTCGTCCACTCAAATTGTCACTCTCTCCCTCGTCCACTCAAATTGTCGTCACGTGTTGCTCATAAACAAAATTGCGACTCGGGACAAGTCACATAGTTATGGAGATGCTCATGTCCACGGGAACACCGAATCTCACTAGGTATGGCGTCATACTAGGGCCCTAAAAATGTTAACCATGACGGAGAAAAATAAACTCAGTAATTTAAAATCCCAAGCCTCGATTAGGAATTTTGCTCGCATCAACTACAGCCTAACTAGGCAACTTAATACTGAGAGCAAATCAATTACAAAGCGACCTCTACTTTGCCTTATCAATAAACATGTAAGCAACTTAGCCACAATGTAAATCCACAACCATCAAATATAATCACAAGCGATCTCACCTTACCTTGGCACACGCACCCTGCAAATATAATATAATTCAAGCCATGACAACTTCAACTTCAACAAGCATTTCATATAATCGAACACCCATTGAATTTTTTCATGCATCAACATTCACACGTGTTTCTATTATTATGACCCCTCGGGTGATGGCACAACCTTATGGTTGGCAGTCTACTGGTCCAATAATCAGTCATTGTCCCCCTTAGGCATAGCTATGTCATAGACTTCTCTCCAGATGGCATTCCGAAAGAGCATTAGTCTGGCTTTTACCGCGACTCAACATTTGACTACTGCCAGGCAATCGACCGAAATCGGGTGACCTCAATGGCCATGGCACAACTCCAAGGGTTGGCGGTCTTTCAGCAATGCTAGGTATCCCCTTTATGTGACCATGCGGCACAATCATCAACCATTTCATTTCTTTCTTTTCTCTATCGTCAATGCAACCATGGTTCGTGCTCACATAGCATAATATTGCAATTAACACACGTATAATGTAATGCAACGATAATCAATAGTCACATGAACGTGCATAATTCAATAGTTCCAAATACTACTAATAACAGAATAGTTCAAGTTGTAATCCAACAATCAGTTCCAAATACTTGAACTTTGACAAAATAGTTATGCATTTCATGCTGAATTCTCATGGGAAGTTTCAAGACGAGATGTGGGACTAAGAGGAAGTGAGATTTAGATGAGTAGACTCCTCAAAGGGAAGGGTTTGTTGATTAATACTAAATTGGACACAGGCAGGAATAGGGTTTGCCATTTAACGTTTCCGGCAAATTGGAGAAGGCTTGATTGGCTTTGTCGCTGCTCATGCCTATTATTGTTTGCTGCATCTTTTTGTTAAAAGCAATAGTGAAAGTGTTTCGTATCTCTATGGATGATACTGGGAATTGTTTAGCGGGTGCCGCTAAATGAATGAGAAAAGAGATTGTGTTCTCGAATGCTTATATCAAGCGTAAAACTCCAGGAGATTGCACTACGGGGATAAATGCTACCATCGTGACCAATAAAGACTTTCTGATTTTCTTTCTTAATTATCTATTTTCTGGCATGAAAGAACAGATGCCAGATGATTGATTGTCGATTTTGATGTCTAAGGGGAAAAGTTTCAAATGGGGGATAGATAAGTTGGATCATAATGATTTTTTCTGTTTTTTTGGGGTGCTTTGAGGTCACAAATTACCTAATACTGGAGGTTCTAGGCTATCATGCACCAGAACTCGTCCCTTGTTTACTCTTCCAGCAACAGAAAAATCGAGATCTCTCAGCGCAATTGCTCATTAAATCTTTAACGCACACTATAGTATTAGTGGAGATATCCAAGATAAAGAAAGATTCAGTTCAAAATCACAAGGAACATGCAATAGCATAAATATTCTCAGTAAGAAAAGCCAACTGAACCGGAAAATCAACATGGGAAGGAGGACTAGCACGTTTTGAACTCCAACCCAAACGGACTCATCTTCTCTTCCATGATGCTATGGAGACGTGCTACCATGGGAGGATTGAGATAGTTAACCCAGTCACCCACCTCTCCTTTCCTAAAGTAGCTTCTATTTTCAAAGCTCGGCGTGAATTTGCCCATTTTGTTCACCTTCAGATCCTTCAACTTCCTCAAGCTACATGTTTCAGCTATTTCTTGAGCCGCACCTTCCTTCTCTTCCCCCAAAGAGAATGGAAGCCCCACAAACTCTGCGACCTTCTTCACTTGTGCTACAACATCTTCCTTTAAATCCTCGTTCTTAAAAAATAACACCTTGTATGGCTTCTCCAAGCTCTCGTTCCAATACTCAACTATGTGATCCCAAAAGGGTCCAAACCCTGTTTTTCCTTGACAAAAGGTCTCAAAATGCTCTTCCATGGACCTCTCCGGTTGATTCTCTGACCGCACTAGAGACTTGAAAAAGTGCCATGATGAAACCACAGTATCTAGAGTGTGACGAGAAATGTAGATAACCTAGCAATTTGATCGCTTCATGGATTCAGGTATGCATGGGTAAGGAAGGTGAGTAGAGAAGATCCTTGGTTCCGGGAATTCATCGAGATTGGGTTTGGCGTTATTTGCATACAAGGTGAATTCCAAGAGAGGGACGAGTTCATGGGGGTTGGAAGCAAGCAGCAGCGTGTTTGAGGGATTGAAGTGGTGGTGATTTACAATCGAGAACATCAGGGCTTTAAGCCAAGTGGTTCCTGTTTTGGGCTGAAAGGCTATAACTATGTCATTGTCTTTGGCTTTGAAGTGCCTCTGGAATGTGATGATATTTGGAAGGATGTTGATCGGGAACCAAAAATTTTGGTAAAGGAACATACTAGGAGCCAAGAACGCCTTCTCCTTGGGTAACAAAGCTATTAGTTTATCCACTTCCTCCTAATGGTACTCAATGGTGGCAATACTGTAAGGGTTGAGAAAGTAAACAGAAATGTGACGCCGAGTGTCGGTCACTGATTGTCAATTATCGCTCTTTGCTCCTTTTATCTCCAAGGCTCCTCATTTGGCTCTAGTCGTTGGTCTACTACATCAGAAATTAAAAAAACTAACCACGTGACAAGGCATTCGACTTTCCATCTTTTTTAAACAAAAGATTTCCCTATCATGGGCTCCAAGCATATCTCAAATTTGAATTAAGAAATAATTGGATGATAGTTTTTAATGTACTGTAAAAAAAACAATATATTTTGAATCACAAAAAATTAAATATTAAATAATTATAAATTATTGTGGGGTTCACTCTTTTAAAAATTTGTAATTGAAAATAAACTGCTATTCTTACGGTAATCCAAAAATAATTATACCAAGAAAACTCCCCCCTCTCTCCCCTAAGTGATTCTCCAAGTTTTGGGATTCAAAGAAAGTAAACACAGGTGCACACGTTACAAGGAAAAGCTTTGTTGTTCGAAAATCTCATGAAATTTTTTTAGAGAGTGTTACAACAAACGAAAGATTCTCCAATTAAGATGAAACTTTGTCCCAAATGTCACTATTTTATGTCTTACATTACAGAGAACACGCATATATTAATTATTTATATTAATTATTATTCTATATTCTATTTTAAATTCCATGAACAAGTATTGGTCATTTCATTACTAAGGAAATATTCTAGTATCTATATTTAATTATTCGGAAATTCATTTTATTAGAATTTCAATATTATTTATATGGCGTAGCATTGGAACTGCTATGTAGGCTTTTGTTTACCAAGGGTGTCAGCAATAGTTTCCCTACCCATGATAAACTAAAATTTGTGTTGCCCACCATTTTTTATATAATCAACATGTTATCTTTTATTTATTTTTAATTTTTAATTTATTTTTATTAAATAAAGGAACATGCACCGGATACAATCTAATCCACAAATCAATCTATCCACAATATTGATATTTCAAAATAAAAAAATGTACTTTCATGTAATGGAAAAAATAAAAAAGGAGAAACATATAAGATGTCTTAAATCGCATAAATCTCTCTATGTCCTAATTCTGATTTTGAATCTTTCTTGTTCTACTGCGAGTTTGAGTTATTCGTGAGTATTTGATTTAGTTTTGTTGACATTTTTGTTCCTTTCCCTATTTGAAAAAATGACGGATTAGTCGAGTAGTTGATTGGTAGACAATTAGTCGAATAGTTGATTAGGTTCGACTTGAGTGGTCTTCTGCTTGATTTCTTTTTGTTTTATCGGGTGAGAAAAGTGGCTTACGTTCATTTCCCCGCAAAGATGAGTTGATGTCTAATACATCAGAAGTTAAAAAAACAAACCACGTGACAAGGCATTCGACTGCCCACATCTTTGTAGCAGAAGATTTCCTTATCTTGGACACCAAGCAGATCTCCAATCTGATAAACGAGGGCACTATCCCCGGTCGGTCCTGTCCCTCTCATTTCCTGACTTGCGCAGATCAAGTGGAGACCTGATCAATGCGCTGGAGAGTTCATACAATAGCAGGCACTATTTGTTTGGATCACGCGGACCCGGATCGGGCATATTCGTGGGTGGTCGATTGCTACCGAATGAACTGTAGAGCAGATTGTGATCACGACCGCTAACATCGAGTGGAGGATTGTTGTAATTAACGGTATCATGGAAAAGTACAAAAAATGTCATAAACTTATTATGATTATATCAATTTAGTATAAAACCTTTCAAATGAATCAATTTAAGCATAATCTATTCACATTAATACCAATTCAATTCATCCGGCCAATTTAGGCTAGAAATTGTTGATGTGGATGTTGATTATTCTATGTAGCCCACTAATGCTGAAGCAGACATTTAATTTAATTTTTTAGAATTTTTAAATATTTTTCCTTCCTTTTTCTCCCTATCCTGTCTCTTCCCTCTGCCAATCGCTAGTCGTCGACGAGGGCAAGGGCCGGGACACCCTCACTAACCACAAGTGAGGCTACCCCTTGGTAGATTTGGAGAGGGGACGACAAGGGGCAACCTCATCTGGCCCTCGATGGCAAGGGCCTGCCTCACCGGCAATACTAGCAAGTGCCCCAAAGAAAAGCCTTTCTGGTGATTACATCGTCAATATTAGCATTTTAAAATTGATTAGGGTGAGTGCATGGGAGGCAAATGGACATAATTTGCGTCAACTTAGTGCATTTTGGCCACCATACATTAGTTATTAGAAAGGTTAATGCATAACAAAAAGTTATTCTTGACATTGTTTAAATTATAATTTCATTATGAAATTGTCATTTTCTCGCTAAAATGTCCTCACCACGCTTTTGCCACCTCCGTAACAACTAACATTTAGGTAATTTATTAAGTTTTGTCGAATTGAATTATCGCCTAATTTTTTATTATTATTCTCATTTGAATTACTTATGGCATGAATTTTTTTTTTATCAACATTTCTATTTGCTTGGTTAGCAATTCATTAAATTCGTTGTCTGTCTTTAAATGTCTTCATTTGTTTTTCAATTTAACAAATTTTCTATTGGGAAAATTTAACCAAAAAAATAAAGTTGGTAACTAACTCATTTGAGTAAGGAATTTTGCAATGGATTCCGATAGATGATCCAGCGGTTTGACCGCTTCACGCTCTTTGGCATGGATGAATAAGGAATATGCGTCACAAAGAGTCTGGCGACTTCACTACTTATAGGTGTTGCATACCATCCAACCACATGTGAAAAATGACGAACCCTCTTATAGATTCCTTGCTAATTATTTCTATTGATTTCTTGTGGGCACGCCTTCATCAATTTTGATATGGTGCTAGGTAAAACTCTTATTACTGATTACATCAAACACATGATTCACGCATTGCAATAATCTGGAAGGCCTTCTTTGTCGGGGACTCACAAGTGCTTCCTGAGGAAGATTTTGTCAAAATTGGCATATCCATAGTTCAGTTTATTTGGTCGTAAAAAACAATTTTTTTTTTTTTGAGTTGTGTCTTCTTCAGGCATAAACTCCACCGTTCTCAATTCTGATTTTACATAATAAGAGGTGACCACATAGGCCGAGCTACTAAGACTTGAGGTTCCATAAAAAAATAAATAATAATAAAGGTGTGAAGGATTCTAATTAAGGAAAAATCACCAAAAATTTTAAACTATGTTCACTATGACATATTTACCGTAAACTTTTTTCTATGACATTAAAAGCTTCAAACTATGCCCATTTTACCTTAACTTTTTTTTGACATAAAAAAATCTCAAATTTGTACCTATGTGACACATTTACCTTCCATCAATGTTACGTCTAATAATTTTTCATCCAAAACAACCTTGCTTTTATTTTATTTAAGTCATTGAATGCCATGTCAACATCATTTGCCTTTCGGCATCCATGTAGGCAGATTTTGAATGGTGCCCATTGAAGAAATCTTGATGGATGGTAAATGTATCACACAAGTATAAGTTTGAGACTTTTGATATCATAGAAAAAAAGTTTAAGGTAAATATGTCACAGTGCGTATAATTTGAAATTTTTATGTGGTTTTTTTTCCTTTTCTAATTAAGCTTTTTAGGCGTATTTTTAAGAGATAATACATTTTGGTGGTATATTTCTAATTTTCCCCCACTTCTGCACCCACTTTATACCTACAAGAGTCATTTTTTGGTTTCTCGTATTAACAAATTTATGATATACAATGGGATTTGATTGAAACTCCAGAATTTCCGATCATTTTTTATGTTGATGGAGCGGTACATATCATGAACTACTTTTTGTGCATCAAAGTTAGTCCACATCTCACATATGACCAAAGCAGGCCACCCACGCTAGGTTAAGGAATTCGCAAGAAGTCCATAATTATGAAATAGGTTCCCTTCCATGATTTTGCGACATTGGTTTTGGATTGTAATCGTTTTATATTGGAAAAATTATCCAAAGAGTCTTAAACCTATTATATGGTAGCAAATTCAATTCTAAAATTTTCAATTATCCAAATTTAGTCATAAACTTTGAATGATTTGCCAATTTTGTCCTTCTACCCAATTTTGGTTGGAAATTACTGACGTTGACAATTTTTACAATTTTTTTTACTTTTCTAAAATTTTTTACTTTTTTTAATTTTCTTTCCTTTTTCTTTTTAAGCATTTAACTACTTAAATACAAATTAATAGTATCATATAGTAGTTGCACGTGCAATTGAAAATGGTAAATAGAAATGTATAAATGATAAGAGATTTTTTTTGTCAAAAATAAGAAAATCATGATAATTTAAACAAGTCAAACAAATGTCAGTAACTAGCTCAAATAAGAACTGATAATGCAAACCTTATTGGACACTTAATCGGAATAAAAGTTGGTAAATTAGACAATTCTAAAGAGAGTTGCTAAATTTAATGGGTTGGTGAGTCAAATAAATAAAAGTTGATAACTCTAGTAAAGCGAAAAATTCCTAATAAAGTCGGAACAGTTGAATCCTATCACAGCACCATCTTGTTGTGTGCATGAGATAGAAAAAGAGAGTATGTAATGATCATGGAAGCATATGCATAAAAGGTGATTTGTGAATGTAAAACATCATGAAACTGCAAAGCAATGGTTTGCAATTATCAATTTTGCCGTCTCCCTTCGTTGAAAGAAAGGCTCAATATAATTCAAAATTTAGGTTTAAAGTAAAATAAAGGGAATTGTTTGATCCCTTGCTTATAATTTAGGAGAAAATGAATTAATCCAAGATTTAGGAAAAGCAAAAAGATGCATTAGTACTTACATACATGAGAAATCATATAAGACCACGAATACTATTAGATTGCTTTTCTGAAAATTTGATGAGTTAATAGTAAATTAAGGAATACATGATATCTAATTGATTGAACACGTGGACAATACATGCAACTATTATAGGAGACAAATACTTTGCAGTGTTAGATGTAGTCTCCCGGTGCTACCGACAGTTTGGTTTTTCCTTTCCTTCACACCTGACGAGTATCATATACTTGTTCATCTCTTGCGACGGAGAAGTCAATGATTCTTGAGTTCTCTATACTACACCAATAAGGAGACCAACAAAGGGGACTACAGATCCATCCCTTATTAGTTTCGTTTATTTCTGATGGCACACATAGAGAAAGTGTTAGTAAGCAAACCTCAATGTGTTTTGAACTGTAACGCAAAGGGGCTGATTTTCTCTTGTATGATGCTATTGAGGCGATCCACCATGGAAGGAGTGAGATGGTTAACAAAATCACCCACCTCCCCTTTCCTAAAAAAGCTTCTCTTCTCGATGGTTTTACCGGGTAATTTGCCTGATTTATTGACCTTCAGGTCTTTGAGGGTCTTCAAAATACACATTTTGGCTGTCTCTTCTATCACACCTCCCTCCTCTTCCTCCTCAGTGAAGGGCAGCCCCACAAACTGGGCCACCTTCTTTAGCTGTCCTCCAATGTCTTCCTTCAAGTCCTCATACTTGAGGAACAACACCTTGGAAGGCCTCTCCAAGCTCTCTTTCCAGTACCCCGTGATGTGATCCCAAAAGGGCCCGAACAAGATTTGCCCTTGGCAAAAGTTCTCAAATTGCTTTTCCAAAGACCACTCCGGCTAGTCCCGTGATCGCGCTGCCTCAAGGTAGAAGTACCAAGAGGAAACTACAATGTCCATTGAGTTTCGGCAAATGTAAATGATCAGGCAATCCGATTGTTTGATGCTCTCCAGTAAGGATGGGTAAGGGATGTGCGTCGCCAAGAGCCTTGGCTCAGCTGGGCCATCAAGGTAGGGCCACAGCTTATGCTCAATGAAAGGCATGACTTCATGAGGGTTCGAAGTGAGCAAGGGCGTGTTGGAGATGTCGAAGTGGGAGCGATTGACAATGAAGAACACCAAGACCTTTAGCCAGGTGGTTCCTGATTTGGGATGAGAGACGAGGATGATTTCCTCGTCTTTGGCCTTGAAGTGCCGCTGGAACGCTATCACATTGGGAAGCACGGGGATCAGGCACCAAAAGTTTTGGTAAAGGCGATGGACAGGACGAACCAAACCTTCGCTTATGGGAAGCGAAGCAATGAGTTCATCAATGGCCTCCTCCTGCTCATGTTCTTCAGTCCCTGCAATGGCAGTGAACCGCAAGGCGTGGGATCTGAGTATAAATAAGTAGCTCCCAAGCCTGGAGTGCCATCAAATCAGTGTGCGCCCTGGCCAATCAGGAAGTGACGCGTGGCTCCATGTGTGTGCGGATGGCCCCGCTGGCTTTTCGGCACAAAATATATTATTTTCCTTTTTTTGTTTAAAAATTTAGGGAAAATGCCACCAAGATCTCCAAACTATGCCCATTGCGACAATTTTACCATGAACTTTTTTTTTGTGCCACCAAAAATCCTAAACTATGCCACTTGGGACAATTTTACCCTGAACTTTTTCTTGTGTCACAAAAAATCCTAAACTATGCCACTTGAGATACATTTACCTCAAACTTTTTAATTAAATGGCATTTTCGTCTTTTCACTTTTTTTCTTTTTTTCTTTTTTTTTCCTTATCTTCCTCTTCTGCCATGTCGGCAGAGGGAAGCCAGCGAGGGCCACCCTTGCTGGCGGCATCGTTCGGCCAGGGTGGCCCCCGACCGGGCGAGGGCCACCCCTACCAGATCCGGCGGGGGCATCCCTCGCCTGACTCTTGCCTCCAGATCCGGCAGGGGTGGCCCTCGCCCGACTCAGGGGCGGCCCTCACCCTTGCCCCCGCCCCCCGAGTCGGGCGGGCCGCCCCGCGGATCCGGCGGGCGGCCTTCCTCAACGCTCGGGCGAGGGCCACCTTGGCCGGACAACGTCGCCGGCGAGGGCCACCCTCGCCGGCTTCCCTTTGCCGCCGGCAGAGGGGGAAGATAAGGGAAAAAAGAAAAAAAAGAAAAAGTGAAAAGACGAAAATGCCCTTTAATTAAAAAGTTTGCAGAATGCTGTCCCAAAGCAAGATAGCTTTTTTTTTTTTGGCAAGACAAAAAAAGCTTCAGAAATGCCCCAAGGCAAGATAGGGTTTTGGTGGCAAAAAAAAAAAAAGTTTGGGGTAAAATTATCTTAAGTGGCATAGTTTGGAGTTTTTCATGACACAAAAAAAATTGAGTATAGTTTGGGATTTTTTATTGCATTTTCCCAAAAATTTAAGGCCATTAGTAGCCCTGCCCGCAGCTATCTCTCTCCTCTACTTTGAAGTAGACCTGGACGCTGCTTTCTCTTTCCTCGAAAGGCTGCATATATCCCTATCGCTTGGACAGGACGTTTGGACAGCCAGCCGGCAAGTGATGGCTGACGCCATGATCGGCTTCTCATGGACCTTTTTTTTTTTTTTTGGTCATATATTCTCATGGACCTTAAGCACATCTTCAATCTGATGTACTTGGGCAGGTTCGATGGTCGCACGTACCCTTTTATTCGGATTAGTTAGGGCTGAATCAAGCAAATTCGTGCTTAGCTCAGGCTTTTCGAGTAAATTTCCTATGTCTATATTTTAGATGAGTTTTTAAACAAAAAATGCAATTGATAATAACACAAAACTTCTATTTTTTATTTGATAAACTTTCTTAAATATATCTTTTCTAGACAGCGACAACTGACCGATGACAATGGCAAAGATGAGTGATGAGTAGAGTCTTTATTTCTCATTTATTTTTTAGAAATAGAAGCTAGAAATTTTCTTACTTCTCATTTTTATTCCAAATCAAAATTGGTAACGCAATTATGTTCAAAATTTGTTCTCGAGACAAAAATAGAAAGACGAATAAATATAATAGTTATCATTCGCGCCTATTTGATGACAACTTATTGTCTCTCTAGCATGCACTCAAAGCTATAAGTATACGTAGCTTTGAATTCCAGCAAAAACAAAGTAAAAGCTTGCCCTTGGGCTTAAATAGAATCAAGTCAATGCCTCTCTTCCTCAAATCACTCATGAAGATCATTGCATTACACAATTTCACGTAATCTAGAAGTAGAAGTAAGATTTCTCTTTTTCAACCTTGCCTTATGAAAATCTCGATGTTTGCTTGATCCTCTCTAGGCAAGAGAATATGGTGTTCTCATTTTCTTTCATGAGTTACCAAGATTTTGGTTTGAATCGTTGTCAATTATGTCCAGATCAAGTGAACTTTGATAAAATAGTTATGCATTTCATGTTGATTACATTAAGGAAAATTTTGGGACATGATGCATACAGTTTTGGCGTTGGGATCAACAGGAAGAGAGATTTGGATGAGCAGACTACTCAAGCTATGGCAAGGAAAAATTCAGTATTAGGTTTCACAATTGTTGACACCTGAATTTTTATTTATTTTGTTCTAATTGCCCGTTTATTTTGCACTTATAAATACATATTAATTTACAAAAAAAAGATTAAAAAAAAATCGGATGGGCTCAGTTCAGCCCAGTCCTCTATTCGCCCATTTCTTTTTCTTTTTCTTCTTCTTTCAGCCCACCTCCCTCTTATTTTGGGCCTGGCCCATCCTCCCTTGGATTTTTCTTCTTCTCCCACGTTCAAGCACACACCACACGCACACGCGAAAATACCGCGGAGACGAGGAGCCGAACGTGGGGGAGAGGGCAACGACACCGCTCGAATAACCCCCATCACTGAGAGAAAATCGGAGAGGAGAACACGAACAGGGGGAAACGGAAAAAGAAAAGGGAGGAGGAAGAGGCAGTTTTGAGGGAAAGCAAAAAAAAAACAGAGAAAAAAACCAGCGAGCAAGGGGGAGCCGAGGGCTGTTCTGAAAAAAAACAGAGAGAAAAAAAGGCAGAACGGAGAGAGAGAGGGGAGCGACCGAGAGAGACCGAGAGACTAAGAACGAGAGAGCAGAGGCTGAGAGTGAGAGACCGCCGGCAGCCACTCCTGACCCGAGGTCCACGTCCCGTTGCCGTGCCTCCGCTCTTTGTCCTTGAAGCCAGCCGGTGTTTAGTCGCAGCTGGAGCGAGGAGACAGGGGGAAGTCAGAGGTGAGAGAGTAAACCCAGAAGCGTGTCTGGACGCTGCCGGAGCCCGCTCGTCCGCCGACGCCCGCCGTGACGCCTC
The DNA here is from genome assembly GCA_014182845.1 of Corymbia calophylla. Classification (NCBI taxonomy): domain Eukaryota; kingdom Viridiplantae; phylum Streptophyta; class Magnoliopsida; order Myrtales; family Myrtaceae; genus Corymbia; species Corymbia calophylla. The sequence continues at coordinate 8,513,222 of CM024702.1, forward strand.
GCCCGAACCAGGTAGGTTTTTTTTAGGGTCATTTTCTTCGCTGTTTTTGCAAGGCATCGGGTCGGAGTTCGCGCCGACCAGTTCGAGCGAGCCCCGGCCCCTGCAATGTCTCCATTTACGTCCTTGTGCGTACCAGCATGTTCGTTTAGAAGCTTAAGCCCGAGTCGATTCTTGTTTGGGTCAAAAATCATTTGTTTCGACAATGCATACCCCCTGTTTGTTAAAATGCCTAAATGAAGTTCAGAATTTTTTATCGTCGGATCCGTGCTCGGTAGCTTAGTTTCGTGAATGTTTGTTAGCATATTGTGAATCTGCCCTTGCCTTCGTGCTTTTCTTCATGTTATGACGATTTTTCTTGAGTGGCCTGCGTCGAGTTGGGTGGGGACGTCCTCGGTTCCGGCGATGGAGGGCGTTCATGGTCATCGGCGGCCGGCGGCGCTCGGCGTCGGTCGGACGGAACGACCAACGCCGGACGATGACCTGACGATCCTCTAGAAGCCGGTACGGGCTCGTCGTGCGTGGAGGTAGGCCAGCGAAGAAGCTGCAGGAGCTTCGGCCAGGCGTGCATGGGGGGAAGACGTGCATTGGGGGCGTGCTGCAGTTGCGAAGAAGACGAAGACCAATAATAAAAAATAATAATAAAAAAATTAAAATTAAAAAAAAAGGAAAAACAAAAAAAAGGGCCGAAGGTTAAATGGGGGCTGGGCTGAATATTCTTTGTGTGGGCTTAGGCTAGGTGATTGGGCTGATTTTTGTAGAAAATGAAATGGGCTGTTTTAATTTATTTTGTTAATGGGCCATTTTAAAAGAAAATTCGACCGGGCCGTTCGGCCAGCCGGTTGCCAGCCGGCCCGGACCGATAGGGTCCGGGTCGGTTTAATAGGGCCGGGTCTCGCGACCCGGTCCGAATCACCTTTTTTTTTTTTTAATTTTAAAAAAATCTAAAAAAAAACCAAAAAATTTCAGAAAATCAAAAAAATATTAAAAAAAAATCGAAAATTCAGAAAATGCATGGAAAAATTCAGGAATCTGGAAATTTCGAAAACAGATATTTTTATTTTATTTTATTTTCGAAAATATTAAAATATTTAAAAAAATTTCCAAAAAAATAGAAAAATCAGAAAATTCCAAAAAAATTAATAAATATTTTTCTTAAATTTTCAGAAAAGTCAGAAAATATCAAAAATCTCGAAAGCTTGTTTTATTTAATTTCGGAAAATTCGAAAATATTAAAAAATATTAAAAATTCAGAAAAATTCAGAAAATTCAGAAAAATTCCAAAAAAAATAAAAATAGAAAACCCTTAAAAAAGGAAAAATTATAAAAATTGAATAAGCCTTTAGGGCTCTACAATAGGTTTTCCTAGTTTACGTTATTAGGATTATTCCGCACCTTATTTTTGCGATGACATTTTGAACGTTATTTTTTACCTTAGAATGGTTAGGACAGATCTTAGAATTCTCGAATATGTTGCCATGACCTCATTAATACATGATCAAGTTAGGTACCGAAAGGGCGTTAGTCATATGATTAATGTAATCAAGTCCCCGACCCTAGATCCTCTGGTTGCGTAAAAAGCGAGACACGCTCCCATGTCTCGCCTGGTTCCTAGTAGACCTCAATAGACTAGTGGCGACTCCTTGTTTGAAATTTTTTACGAATATCCCAATGTCGCGCGGGGTATGGGCTTGGGAGAGCCCGAATTAATTAAGGACCGTCGGCCCGAAATTAACAATACCCCTAAACCTATATATTTTTGAAAAAATTAGGTCGCGACAACAATCTTATCATTCATTATGGGGAGGGCTCGAACCTTTCTAGCCTCGTGACTAGCGGGGAGGTAGAAGAAAGGGAAGAAGAAAAAAAGGAAATAAAAAAATAAAATGAAAAAATATTATTAAAAGTTGTCCAAGTCAGTGCTAGCCATGCTACGTAAACTAGCCAGTATTCACATTAGTAATATCTGGTCAAAATTAGCTAGAGGGATTGACTTGTCATTAGTTCAAAATGTTTTAAATTAAATTGATACCATTAAAATGATTAAGACTAAATTAACATCGATGTAATGGATTTAGAACCTTTCTGATATTTTTTCAATGATTTTTGCATCAACCTAACCAATAAATTCGCATCTTGCTCCAAATTATAACTTCGACAGCTATAATATCTTTTTCTCCCATTCTTTTTGTCCGTTTGCAGAGGAGATCTCAAGCCACAAAATCAAAACTCAGATGTATCATTGTTGATTGGAGGGATCACTATGCTTGACTGCCAAAACTCAATTGATTTTTTCATGGATCTTGACGTGGCAAGAGTGGAGTTAGGGCTTCTAATGGGGTCTGTATTTTATACATCACATGTCCAAGAGCCAAGCAATGGCTAGAATAGGACAATTAGACAGTCGGTTGGCATTGAACTTTCATATCTTTGTAACAGGACTACACGATTGGCGCAATGGTCGCCTTGTCGCAAACCCCAAGCAAAATCTTAGACGTGCATAAAACGTGTGCACGTTATCAGATTGAACTTAGTGGCTTTTTTATATTCCGTGATTGATGAATTATCATGCTAGAAAAAAGTTGACATGAATTACCAAAAGCTGAATTACCTATCGCTCCTGCTGTTGGTTAGATCAAATGATATCTATAACTTTGTAGCTCAAGGGTTTGTGGAGACAGGAACGAGGTTTGCCATTTAACGTTTCTGGCAAATTGGAGAAGGCTTGATTGGTTTTGTCACTGCTGGTGCCTGCTATTGTTTGCTGCATCTTTTTGTTAAAAGCAATTGTAAATGTGTTTTACATCTCTATGGATGATAGCGGGAATTGTTTAGCGTGTGCCATTGAATGAACAAGAAAAAAGATTGTGTTCTCAAATGCTTATATCAAGCGTAAAACTTCAATAATTTGCATTGTCGGATATACACTACCATCACGACCAATAAAAACATTTTGATTTTCTTTTTTAGTTATCTGTTTTCCGGATAAGCACATGGAAGAGCAAATGCCAGATGGTTGGTTGTCGATTTTGATGTCTGAGGGGAAAAGTTTCAAATAGGGGATAGATAAGTTGGATCAAAATAATTTTTTTCTGCTTTTTTTGGGTGCTTTGAGGTCGCAAATTACCTAATACTGGGGGTTCTAGGTATCATGCACCAAAACTCATCCCTCGTAATGTGGATGTTGGAGTAAACTGATCCAGTGCGAGAGAGAAAGACAAAGCACGCTTTCCTTCTATCTTGTCCACATCTCATTTTCATGCTTGTTTACTCTTCCAGCAACAGAAAAATCGAGGTCTCTTAGCGCAATTGCTCATTGAATCTTTTACACACACTACAGTATTAGCGGAGAGATCCAAGATAAAGAAAGATTTAGTTCAAAATCACAAGGAACATACAATAGCATAAATATTCTCAATACCAAAACCCAACTAAACTGGAAAATTAACATGGGAAGGAGGACTAGCACACCCATGATGCTACGGAAACGTGCTACCATGGGAGGACTGAGATAGTTAACCCAGTCACCCACCTGTCCTTTCCTAAAGTAGCTTTTGTTTTCAAAGCTCGGCATGAATTTGCCCGTTTTGTTCACCTCCAGATCCTTGAACTTCCTCAAGCTACATGTTTCAGCTACTTCTTGAGCCATACCTTCCTTCTCTTCCCCCAAAGAGAATGGAAGCCCCACAAACTCTGCCACCTTCTTCACTTGTGCTACAACATCTTCATTCAAGTCCTCGTGCTTCAAAAACAACACCTTGTGTGGCTTCTCCAAGCTCTCATTCCAATAGCCAACTATGTGATCCCAAAAGGGTCCAAACCCTGCTTTTCCTTGGCAAAAGGTCTCAAATGCTCTTCCATGGACCTCTTCAGTTTATTCTCTGACTGCACTAGAGACTTGAAAAAGTGCCACGATGAAACCATGGTATCTAGGTTGCATTTGGTTCAGCATTTCCAAGGGGCTTTCGGGCCTGAAAGCCCATTGGGGAAATGCTGGATTGTTTGGTTCATCTTTGGACATGGCTTTTAACTGAAAGCTAGCCTTCAAAATGCTGAAAGCTGAAAGCTAGTAGGGACTAGCTTTGGGCTTTCAGCATTTGGCCAAATGCTCAAATTAATTTTTCCCTTCCAAACTATCCTAACTAATTCTTCATATTTTTGATTTTGCCTCTGGTTTTTTTATTTATTATTATTGAAAAAGGAGGCAACCCTTCGCCGGTTTAGCGAAGGGCTACGACCGCCAGCAAGCCAAATCTAGCGCCAGCGGCTGTCAGCTGAGATCGCCCGACGTCGGACGACCTAGCCAAGGGTCGCTTGATCCAAGCGTTGCACGACCTCGGTGACCGCCGCCTGGGTCTCGCGGTCTCAGGTGGCCCTTGCCTAGGTCTCATGAGGGTCACGCGACGAGGGCTGCCTGAGGCCACGAGACCCAGGTGGTGGTCGCTTGGGTCGCACGGCGCCTAGGTCGATTGACCCTCACCGAGGGTTGCCTGAGATCGTGCGACCTTCAGTGGCCCTCAATTGGGTCGCGCAACCCTCGTCGGAGGACGACCGGCGGTGGCCGTAGCTCTTCGCCGAACCGGCAAAGGGTTTAGTTCCATTTTCAAAAAAGAAGAAGATATATACACATATATTATATCCTCAAAACCCATTGCGAATTTTTTTTTTACCAAATGTACATTCAATTTAAAGTCCATTTGCAAATAAATTTTACCAAACACAATTGCATTTCTCCAAGTAGCTTTGGGCTTTCAGCATTTGCATTAGACTCAAAGCTCATTTGCAAAACTGAACCAAACGCACCTAACTGTGTGATCCTAGAAGGGTCCAAACCTTGCTTTTCCTTAGCAAAAGGTCTCAAAATGCTCTTCCATAGACCTCTCCAGTTAATTCTCTGACCGCACTGGAGACTTGAAAAAGTGCCACGATGAAACCACGGTATCTAGCGGGTTGCGAGAAATGTAGATAACCTGGCAATTTGATCGCTTCATGGATTCAGGCAAGCATGAGTAAGGAAGGTGAGTAGAGAACATCCTTGGTTCTGGGAAGTCATCAAGGTTGGGTTTGGTGTTATTTGCATACAAAGTGAATTCCAAGAAAGGGACAAGTTCATGGGGGTTGGAAGTGAGCAACAGCGTGTTTGAGGGATTGAAATGGTGGCGATTTACAATCGAGAACACCGGGGCTTTTAGCCAAGTGGTCCCTGTTTGGGAATGAGAGGCTAGAACTATGTCATTGTCCTTGGCTTTGAAGTGCCTCTAGAATGTGATGATCTTTGGAAGGACGGTGATTGGAAACCAAAAATTTTGGTACAAGCACAGAATAGGAACCATGAACGCTTTCTCTTTGGGCAGCGAAGCAATTAGTTCATCCATTTCCTCAGGATGGTCCTCCATGGTGGTAGTACCTATGAGGGTCGAGAAAGTACATAGAAATGTGACGCCCAATAACGATCACTGATTGTGGATTATCACTCTTTGCTCCTTTCATCTCATGAGAAAATATTGGGTGTAGCCCATGTGCCACCATGGCAAACCGGAAGGGCTTCTAAAGCGCACCACGTGTCCCGCAGGCCCACCTATTTTTCTCTCCCCTCTCTCTCTCCTCCCTCTGCACCCTCTCTCTCCTCTCTCCCCCCTCCGCACACTGTCCTCTCTCCGGCAACAGGGGTGGGCAGGTCAAACACAAGTCGTTTCTTTCCTGAGTATCGCGATGCACTTAAAAAACCCTAAGCCAAATTGCCGCAAATTCGCGAACCTCCCACGCCATCTTCGGGAATCGCAGCCACACAATACCCGCCCCTCTCCTCTCTCTGCACACTCTCTCTCCGTTGCTCGTTGACCGACGAGCAACGGCGGGGGAACCTTTCGAGGCGGAGGCCGTGCACGGTTTGTCAGTCGAGCCACTGTTGCTTCCTCCAGTTGTGACGAGCAATGGCGTAGGAACCTTTCAAGGCAGAGGCGGAGGCCGTGAGCAGTTCGTCGGACGAGCCACCGCTACTTCCTCCGGTTGTGACTCAGAGGGAGAGAGTCGGGTGAGAGAGAGAGAGAGAGAGAGCAGGGGAAGAGAGAGGAGAGAGGACAACGTGCAGAGGGGGGAGAGAGGAGAGAGGAGACTTGCAGAGGAGAGAGAGCGTGCGGAGGGAAGAGAGAGGAGAGAGAGAGGGGAGAGAAAAACAGGTGGGTCCGCGGGACACGTGGCGTGCTCCGGAGGCCCTTCCAATTTGCCACGATGGCACATGGGCAACACCCAATATTTTCTCTCATCTCCAAGGCTCCTCATTTGACTCTTGTCGTTTGTATACTGCATCAGAAATTAAAAGAACTAACCATGTGACAAGGCTTTGGGCTTTCCATCTTTTTTTAACAGAAGATTTTCCTATCTAGGACTCCAAGCATATTTCGAATGATGTGGATCTTAAGAAATGATTGGATCACATTTTTTATTATATCATGAGAACAGTAATTAATTTTTAACCACATAAAATCAAATAATAAATAATTATAAATTATTATGAATTCACTTCTTTAAGAATTTATAGTTGATAATAAATTATTATTCTCACACTAGCTTAAAAATTATTATATTAGAAAAACCCTATTTTCTCCCCTCCCGCTTTCTCTAGCCTCGGTGATTCTCTAGGTTTGGGATTCAAAGAAAGTAAACATAGGCATGTGCGCATTACGAGGAAAAGTTTTGCTGCCTGAAAAATCTTATGGAAAACCCCACCCACGGTATTGATATTTCAAAATAAATAATTTACTTCCATATTGTCACGAACTAGCCTCAGTTCGAATGACGTAGGTCTTAAGAAATGATTGGATCACAGTTTTTATTATATCATGAGAACAGTAATTAATTTTTAACCACACAAAATCAAATAATAAATAATTATAAATTATTATGAATTCACTTCTTTAAGAATTTGTAGTTGATAATAAATTGTTATTCTCACACTAACTTAAAAATTATTATATTAGAAAAACCCTATTTTCTCCCCTCCCGCTTTCTCTAGCCTCGGTGATTCTCTAGGTTTGGGATTCAAAGAAAGTAAACATAGGCATGTGCGCATTACGAGGAAAAGTTTTGCTGCCTGAAAAATCTTATGGAAAACCCCACCCACGGTATTGATATTTTAAAATAAATAATGTACTTCCATATTGTCACGACCTAGCTTCAGGTGTACCACCTAAGGTTTGGCTAATGTATTACTAAGACTAAATTTAGCTCGGGCTCTCCCAAGCCCATACCAATTCGCAATCTAAGATTTAAGTTTTTACTATGCAAATGATTTTTACTTAGTAGTCGCCACTAATCTAATTTTGGTGGGTCGATTAGAAACCCAAGTGAAGTAATGGAAGAATTACTACTCCTATGAACTAGAGACTATGGAATCGGGGACTTTTACGTTAGATTTCTCTAACACTCTTTTGGTACCTTTTCTCTTTTATTTATAAAAAATTTTTGCAGACGGCTTGCATTGATTTTAATTTACTCCCTAACCTGCAATATAATCATGCGAGTGCGCAATCATTATCTAACACTCAATAAAACATAGCAATAAATAAATTGCGAGCACAGGAAAGAGATACTTACCTCAAAGCAACAAAAGCAATGTCAGCTTAAAAATCACATTAATGATTCTAGATATGATTTCTAATTAACACGCAATCATTCAAATATTTTTTAAGGTTTTAACTTATTTAATGAGGCCTAAAAAAAATGAAGTGCGATGTATGCGGTGACGTACAAAAGTGTCCAACTATAATAACATGCATCATGCAAATTATATGTCTTGTGACATTAATTATTTGACCTAATCTAATGCCAAGAAATATTAACTGCAACTATCCTAGTATGTCATGCATTCAAATGATCCTAACATACAATGACTAGATGACATGTGAAAGGTGACCTAATTCTACCTGACATAAGTATGGCAATTTTTTTTTTATGTTGTCTTTTTCTTTTTTAATTAAAAATATCATATATTTACACATGCAATTTTAATTAAGGAAATTGAATTAAATTTAATCTAGAGCAATATTATTGGATTTTTATTTTGAAAAAATTCGGAATAAGAAATTACCCTAAATATGGTAATAATATCTAAAAAGAATCTACTCTAGTTTATTATCTAATCTTTTTTGATTTTTTTAGAAAGAAGAAAAAATCATTCAAACCAAGCAAAAGTTGAAAGAAATCACATTTACATTGAGCACGGCGCCGAATCACGCAAAATATTATCCATATCCACTTAATTTTGGAAATAAACTAGCAAATTGTATTTCAGGCTTAAGATCAGATTGGCCAATTTTTATGAAATTGCGAATCATATTTTGGACATGAAATCGGATTGACGATTTTTCCATACAATTGCGAATCGTATCTCGGACGTGAGATTGGATTGACGATTATGGCACGTTAGAAAATTAGGGAATAATTCCTAATTTAAAAGGCTAGTCAATATTGTGAATGGGATAATACATCGTGAATTTCAATCACTATTCAAATAAAGAAACAAAATATTCGAAAGTCGAATTAGACAAGACATTTACCTAATCCGAATATTGACTTCTAAATTTGGATCTACGATGCGAATCACGATCGAGGCTCGCAATCTAGATGCTCGGGTTGGTGATCTCTCATGGTGCATGCGCCCGGAGATGGATGGTTCACGATGGAGTAAAAGTCGGTTATTTCCTAGCAAACTAGACTTCACTTGGAAGAGTGTCTTGACTCAATCAACGCCAGGCAAGCCTTGGGCGAACTTGCAAAATAGAACTTGGGTGCGGCAAGAGTAAGGAGACAACAAGCCTTGGCGTGAGACAAGCTGGGTTATGAGCTTGCGGTTCCGGTTTTGAGATGGGCTGAATGCAGCAGCACTTTCTCGAGTAGTGGCCAGATACAATTGGACTCGCCGGATAGGCAACCCCGAGCAAGGAGAACTCAAGCAGGATGCGGTGATGATGGACAGCGGACTGGAAGCGGCACTGTCGTCAAGCGAGAAACAGCAATAGTTTGCTAGAGGATTCGTCATTGAAGCAAAAAGAGGCTTCGTAACCACAATGCAGGATTGACAACGGAGGTTCAGGGAGCAACGGCAATGGCGCGGCAATAGAGTTCGTGGCGAGAATCAATAGCGTCAGGTCGTGATCAAGGGCAGAGGAGCTCGATCATGGTCGGGGAGATGCACGACCAAGAAAGAAGACAACTCACTCTTTCTCTCGATTGTGTGCTGCCGACACCCTTCTTTCGGTGTGTGTTTTTTTTCATCCCCTCTTCACTGAGAGCTCACCCCCTTTTATAGGCAAGACAATTTTACATACATGAGAAATCATATACGACTGCAAATGATATTGAATCACTTTTATGAAAAGTTGATGAGTTAATAGGAAATTTAGGAATACACAATATCTAATTGACTGAGTATGTGAACAAGACATGCAACTATTTTAGGAGAGTAGTAGTTTACAGTAGCAGATATAGTCTATCGATGCTACCAACAGTTCGTTTTTTTCCTTTCCTTCACACCTTACCAACATCATATACTTGTTTCGTCTCTCGCGACAGAGAATTCAAGGATTCTTGAGTTCTCTATACTACAATAAGGAGACCAACAAGGAGGATTGCGGATCCATCCCTTACTAATTTCGTTTATTTCTAATGGCACACATAGAGAAAGTGATAGTAATTAACCCTCAACATGTTTTGAACTGTAACGCAAAGGGGCTGATTTTCTCTTGCATGATGCTATTGAGGCAATCCACCATGGAAGGAGTGAGATGGTTAACAAAATCACCCACCTCCCCTTTCCTAAAAAAGCTTCTCTTCTCGATGGTTTTACCGGGTAATTTGCCGGATTTATTGACCTTCAGGTCCTTGAGGGTCTTCAAGCTACACATTTTGGCTGTCTCTTCTATCACACCTCCCTCCTCTTCCTCCTCAGTGAAGGGCAGCCCCACAAACTGGGCCACCTTCTTCAGCTGTCCTCCAATGTCTTCCTTCAAGTCATCATACTTGAGGAACAACACCTTGGAAGGCCTCTCCAAGCTCTCTTTCCAGTACCCATGATGTGATCCCAAAAGGGCCCGAACAAGATTTGCCCTTGGCAAAAGTTCTCGAATTGCTCTTCCAAAGACCACTCCGGCTGGTCCCGTGATCGTGCTGCCTCGAGGTAGAAGTACCAAGAGGAAACTACGATGTCCATTGGGTTTCGGCAAATGTAAATGATCAGGCAGTCTGACTGTTTGATGCTCTCCGGTAAGGATGGGTAAGGGATGTGCGTCGCCAAGAGCCTTGGCTCAGCTGGGCTATCAAGGTTGGGCCACAGCTCATGCTCAATGAAAGGAACGACTTCATGAGGGTTCGAAGTGAGCAAGGGCGTGTTGGAGATGTCGAAGTGGGAGCGATTGACAACGGAGAACACTAAGGCATTTAGCCAGGTGGTTCCTGATTTGGGATGAGAGACGAGGATGATGTCCTCGTCTTTGGCCTTGAAGTGCCACTGGAACGTTATCACATTGGGAAGCATGGGGATTGGGCACCAAAAGTTTTGGTAAAGGCGATGGACAGGACGAACCAAACCTTTGCTTATGGGAGGCGAAGCAATTAGTTCATCAATGGCCTCCTCCTGGTCATGTTCTTCAGTCCCTACGATGGCGGCCTGCGAAGGAAGTTGCGGGTGTGCCATGGCAGTGGAAACGCAAGGCTTGGGATCTGAGTATAGATAAGCACTTGAAAGTATAAAGCACTAATCCTTTTTCGGCCGCTGGCTAGTGTTGGTTTTTTGTTGTTTTTGTGGCGACTTTTTATTTCCGTGGTTAATTATTTGACTCCAATCAATGTTCTGCCCCTTAAAGGCATGGGAAATGCCAAACATCTGTCAATTCCTCGAAAGGCCGCATATCTCCCTGTTGCTAGGGCAGGACCATTGGACAGCCAGTGAGCATGTGATGGCTGGCGCCATGATCCCCTTCTCATGGACCTTAAGCACATCTTAAATCTAATGTACTTGGGCAGGTTCCATGGTCTCACATATCCTTTAATTCGGATTAGCTAGGGCTGAATCAGGCAAATTCGTGCTTGGCCAGGCTTTTCGAGTAAATTTCCTATGTCTATTTTTTACACTGATTTAAAAAAAAACATATTCCTCCCATGCAGCGGCAGACGGTCGACATCAGCGGCAAAGATGAGCGATAAGTGGAGTTTTTATTTCTCATTTATGTTTAAGAAATGGAAGCTAAATTTTTTTTGTTTTTCATTTATATTCCAAATCTATTTTAGGGCTAAATCTTTTTCTCGAAAAGAGAAAATAAAATTGCGTTACTAAATGGAATTATGTTCTAAATTTTTTCTCGAGGATAAAAAATAGAAAGACGGATAAATCAAATGATATCTAGAACTTTGTAGCTCAAGGGTTTGTCAAGACAGGAACAGGGTTTGCCATTTAACGTTTCCGGCGAATTGGAGAAGGCTTGATTGGTTTTGTCGCTGCTGGTGCCTGTTATTGTTTGCTACATCTTTTTGTTAAAAGCAATAGTAAGAGTGTTTCATATCTCTAAGGATGATAGCGGGAATTGTTTAGCGTGTGCAATGAATGAACAAGAGAAAAGATCGTGTTCTCGAATGCTTATATCAAGCGTAAAACTCCAATAATTTGCATTGTTGGATATACGCTAGTAGGGGTGTCCAAAAACCCGACTCAACCCAACTCAGACATGACCCGAACACAAAACAAATATGATACATATTTCGAGTCTTAACAGTGTTCGGGTCACAATTATAAAATAAGTAAATAGCTCTCTTTTGGGTCAGATTAGGTCCAGAACATTGTTCGGCCCTTGAACAAATAAACAGACTCTCACCCAAACCCTTCTCTTGCCCAAACAAGACCACGCCTTCTCCTCTCTTCTCCTCCTGACGCCGACGACTCTACCTTCTCCTCCCAACGGCAACAACCACGCCTTCTCCTCTTGTTGACTCGGCCGCTGTCGACGATGACTGCACCTTCTACGATGACTGCACCTTCTCCTCTTGTCAACGGCGCCGTGACTGCACCCTCTTCTCGCATTCTAGGGTTTCGCTTCACAATAAGATCTCGCTATAATTTCTTGATCAATAAATACATAGCATCCCTACATGAATACCGTTACCTATGCTTTCTTCAAACGGCTTCAAGTGGAGCCAAATTGTATCTGAAAGCATTGAACTCGGTGCCTCGGCTGATTCCAATTTAGTCATCCAGCTGGAGTTAATTGCGTGGAAAAGTGTGGTTGATGTTACTGGAGATAAGAAAGTGCTTAAGAAGATCGTAAGAGCCGGTATAGGCTTTGACCATCCAGACGAAGGATCGGTTGTCAAAGGTGATTTACTGTAAGCATAGTGGAAGGATATCTTAAAATGTAAATGTCAATATAGAGTTCTCTTGTTCAGTGGCATATACTGGTAAATTTGAAGACGGAAGCATGTTTAGCCCAGGGATAGTTTAGCGCCCACAACCTGTTTGATAAAATTCCTGATTCAATCATAAATGGTTAGTTCCTGTGATACTTTTAGTGCTGAGAAGTTGAGCATTTTTTTTTTTTTGGGTGAAATTCTGGGAGTTTGATCACTGACTTATCCTTTTAGAGATTGGATGGAAGTCATGAGTTTATGAGGTCTTGGTCCTTGTCATCGAGCCCTCTCTAGACAGATGAATTGAGGGCTTGTTTTGATTGATACGAATTTATGATGACTTAAGCGTTAAGCTGTGAAGCTGCTGTTTTCATCACCTGGCAAATAGTTTGGAAACTGAGATGTATTGATGCTTCAAGTTGGATGATTTCTGTCCGAATTCAGCAATTATTTTTCTACCTTCAAAGAAATAATACTCGTCTGTGTCGAATGGGGAATCTGAATACTAAGAAGCATCCGGTAGATCTAATGATTTTCATTAGGTGCTCCATCTGTTTATGAGTGCTCAGTTTGTTTTCGTTAATTTGGACACATAAGAAAATGGTAGGGTCGAAACAGTGCATATTTAGTTACTCAGATTTGTTTTTGTGTGCTTTCCCTTCGTTGTCAATCTAGATGCGCAAGACAATTTTAGAGGCCTAGTATGAGCAATGGAGAATTTGTTCTGAAGATTAGTGTAAATGGTTTGGTGAAACACTAATTGTTTTGTTCTCGTTCAATCTTTACTGGCAGGTTTGCTCGAGTTGGTTCAGTTGTTTTGGCTCTTCATGATATCATTCTTTTACTACCCTTTCTGGATCCTTTGGAGTACTAGGTGAGTCTCAGTTACTAGATGGCTTGTAACATGGATTTGGCAGATTCTTTCTGAAATTTTGGTTTTAAAAACTTGTTTCAGAATCAAAAGAAAACCAATTATGGGTTATCTCTTGGTGCAAATTGTGTTTGGCAAATTGTGTTTGTGCTTATAACATTGTGGATACGCCTACGTTAGTCCATATAGACAAAAAGTAGAGAGAGAGGGAATCATCCTCCATGACACTTCTTGCTAGTATGTGAGCAATGAGTATGATTTTCACCCTTGTTTTATAATTGTTATCTTCTCATTTTCTTAATAGTCATTCATGGCATTCCTTCTTCTTTTTTCAACAAATTTTGGGGACAAGTAGTTGCTGTCCATTCTTTGACCCTGAATATCCTTATTTTTCATGCAACTATGAGGTTATTCTTACATTGGACAAGGAAAAGCACCGAATAGATGGACCACTCTTCTACTATATTTTCAACCCTTCCCAATTAAGACACGCCTCCCTCATCAATGTTAAGCAAAGTCCCAACAAGTGCCAAGTAGAGATTAAACGTGGCTATCAACCGCTCAAGGGTGCACCTGCAAGAGAGAGTGAATAAAAGGGAGAGGCGGTCGATCCTTTTTACAAAAAGTAGAACCCATCTTCTTCTTCTTCTCCTTGTATTCTCCGCCGCATCAACACAGGAAAGAGCCAGCTCAGCCGTGCAATGCCGTAGCTTTTCCTCGCATGCAAGGTCGCTGGTGACGGAGAATTCACGCCCACCGGCCGTGCCGTCCTTCATCTAACTGGATGAGCCAAGCGGAGGGCCAATCTTGCAGATTTAGAAGCCGTTGTGGAAGCTTTACTTGCTGTACTATGCACGCCTAGTCATAGTTCAAGTTAGCGATTGCGGATTGAGTGATAGTTAGTCTTGAGTGTGGCTGGTTTACTGAGATTTCTATTGACGGAGTCGAGAGAGGTTGCCGTGTAACAACCGTGAGACATGGGATGAAGGAGGTCATACGGTTCCAGTTGAGAAGAAAGAAAGTTAAGCTCAATGGGAGCTTAGTTTTAAAGAGGGGACGGGGTGAGTTAAAATCACCTTGGCAGATTTTAATTTTCATTTTAGATAAACAAACGCAGAAAGACTTAGGATAACTCCAGGGCTTATGCTTTCAAGGGGATGGATCGCGCTGGGTTCAGTAGGTATCCGGAGCAATTCCAGGGATATACAAATTTAATTGATACTGGCGAAAGGTCTAGATTTCACTAAATTCACTTGAGAACCACTAAATTGTTAGTAAGAAGCCGAACTAGTTAAGAGGAGGGAACCAAGACACCATCAGAATAAGTTGGAGTACCGAATGGAGGGGTTAACCGATAACGAAACCGAAAGTGACTGGAATGCGGAGTTGGATACGCAATCTCTAATGTATAGTCTTAGTTATAAATAAAATTAAACGGCCTTAAAATGAGCTTATCGAGTTCAGTAAAAGGTCGGCCTCATTCCTTTTACTGCGTGTGGTTAGGTTGAGGTACTGAAATAGTCCAGACATATTTTGGAATAACATAGTTAAATTACTTTTGAGTACGTTAAAAATTGAATTATTTTGCTGCACCATGATGAGTGTATTGGCTACCATTGGTCCCTGGGAGTTGGGATGCTTGGGGCGTAATGTGGGGCCCTCCAGATGCCCCGGAACTACCATGGTTTCCTAGAGGTCCTCGAGACGTCGGAATGGATGCGAGATGCCTGAAGGGATGTGGAAACAGGTCCTCTGGATGCCTGAAAATAATCATCACAATTTCCAGAGGTCCTAGTGACACTAGATGGCATATGAGATGCCTGGGGAAGGATATCTATATTTCTCCCCGGAAGATGGTGATAGCTAGACCTAAACAAATTATTGTATCACGAATTAAATGATTTTGAGATTGTAAGTATCCTTAGAATAATAGTAGTCTTATCAAAAGGAAGGTTCTATGGCAAGTTCAGTTATTTTATTTTACATATATTGCATGACGAAGTCTTAGATGCATGGCTATGCACGTGGTATGGTAGGTAAACTTACACTTGCTCAGTTATTCTCACTCGTGGTTGTTTCTCTCTCTTTAGACTTGTAGATATGTTGATCCCTCCTGCTACCCACTTGACTGCATAAGGCATTCCGGTTGATTTTGCCTGGCGACTTGAGGAGACCGTAGATCCTAATTACTTGAATATCGAGCTGGTGAAGATCATGTCATGTCTAGTCATAGACATGGGAGCATTGACGGATTTGGTGCACCTCGGCTTCATTGCTGTCTTCGCTCGCATCGACGGGAGTTGGGTGGGACCACTTCCACTAGCCGGCAGTGACTAGGGACCTGGGGGTAGCAGTGGTTCAGTTGAGTAGGGGGAGACAGGAGAAGCTGACTTTTTGAGATAAGTGAAAGTCGCTTTTAAGGAGAACCAGGTTAAGGAAGGAGGCATGTACATACTAAGGTTGACATCTAGGTGTCGCAGTAATAGACACCGTTTTGGAGAGTTACAAGAGAATCAACCCTACCCCCTTCTAAAAGTTGTAAATAGCAGTATGAATAGTGACAGGAAATAAAATTGATGTTCGCTTAATACTGCGTGCATGTATGTTAGTCCTAGAATGTTTAGCCTATTACATTTCCGCATGTCAATAAGTGAAGAGAATATAATAACTGCGCTAGAAGTGATGTGGGGGGCGTCACAAGAAAGTTCTTCTCATTCAGCAATATGTTGGTGAGTCGTTGATTGGTGGCAGTGGAGTTGAGTTCGAGATTGTCCGAACTCCAATCAATCATGATTTGAACAACAACTGTGTATACACCAAGAAGAACATGAATGGATCAAACACACAAACAGGTATGAACCTGCTCTAATACCATGAAGAAATTAAACAAGAAGACACGATCTAACGAAGTTTGGCAATGTGCCTACGTCATCGGGTAATCCTCTCTCAAAGTTTTTGTTGTGTAGTCTTTTAGAGAGGGACTGTCATTTTATTGATGAAGTATGGGAAAGGAAGACAATGAGAAAAAAACCTAAAGCCAAAATAGGCAATTCCCAAAATTATGGAAATCAAATAAATTTACATAATTTCTTCCCAAGTAGGAGGACCGGCACCAATCACGCCAACCTCCCAAATAGGAGGACTAGCACCAATCATGCCAACATTGTTTATCATTTCCATTTCAATTCAAACAGTGCCTAATAAAAATGATATGTGCAAAACATGTCTGCAAGGAAATCAAATGTGCAATCTGAGACTATCGGCACAAAAATAGAAGTCCATAAGGCAGGCAAATTTCCAATGCAAAAAAATGTATGTAAGGAAGTGATACGTGCAAAATTTGACCACTGCGTATGTAAAAATGTCTGCATGGAAATAACACGTGCAAAATTTGATCATTGATCATTGTCCTCATGGAATTTCATCTCTGCCAAACATGTCCAAATTTACAAAACATGTACAAAACATGTATTACCACTCATACATGCCTTTACACAAGCAATGTTTACTAACGCAGCCTGGCAAACCTAGCACATCTTTCCCCTTCAGCTTTTCTCATATGTGAGCTGAAATCACTAAAATCATACTAACGATAAACAGCCGGGACATAATTAACATCGTATTCAATCTGAAATTTTCTTTCTTTAGGTTTGTCGTATTTTGTTTCGATTGTGTCTCGAAAGCTATCACTTCATCTTCCATGGAACTATTGTTATCCTCATGATGAGTGGACACGTTTTTTTTTTTTTTTTGACAATGACCACTAGAAAGTGATTTTAACATCAACCCAACTGATAAATCCGCATCTTGCTCTAAATTAATATATCTTGTTGGAAGTTATGCTTGGATTATTCGATATCCAATTTGGAATGAAATTGACACAAAATAAGTTAAGATCATTTCGATATGGATTTGATTTTATTGTATATTTTATTTCCTTTTCTTTGTACACATCTTGCACTATAATATGTGACAATGTCCATTGAATCAATGCAGAATAGAAAAATATTTTTCTCTCATATTCTGTCTTCTGTTTCTTGCTTCCTTTCATATCTTCCACAGCTATGATATCCTATTTCCCGATTCTCCTTTATCCTCGCTGTTTGCAAAGGAGATTTCAGGCCCTAAAAACAAAACACGGACGTATCATTGTCGTTGGAGGAGGGACCATCGTCCTTGATTGCGACCACTCGGTTGGTTTATTCCCTGGATCCGGACGTCGCCAAGAAAGATATTGGGGCTTTTCCTGGGTCCGCAATTTATACATCACATGTCAAAAAGCTAACCAGAGTGCTAACCAGAGTGGCCAGGCCAGGACGATTGGACAGCCAATCATTGAACTTTCGTATTTTTGGAATGGGGCTACATAGTTGGCGCATCGACCACTCGGTTTTTTTTTTTTGTATTTCACCTTATTCTAGCATTTTAAGGAGACAGATTCCTAAGAATTTACAAAACGTTAACTAGACATAGAAGCACAAAAAGTTGACATAGAAATATGAACATACACTTGAAAGTAACATTTCAATGACTCTTCTCAATTCGTGCACAAGTCTTGGGAGCCAAATAGATTTCGACATCAAAGCTGTAAATCAATAACTAGGTAGCCAATCAACAATCATGAAGTCAACAAGTTGTCCATTGAATCGATAACCTCTTTGCATATTCGACAACTTCCTCTGAATTGAATTTGGCTCAATTACTAACACTCCCACTTAAACCAAATTCTCTTTTATCAATTATTCAAAGAAGACTTTTGAACTTTCAAAAAGCATCAATCTTGAGAGGTTTGGTAAAAATATATGCTACTTGATCTCCTGTTTTCACATGTGAAACTTTACTTCCTTCTCTTCTTTTACTTGTGCCGGTGCAACGTGATCACGTTGGCAAGCACACGGATTGGGCACCAAAATTTTTGGTAAAGGCAATGCAAAGGAAAAATCAAGCCATTTCCAGTGGGATGCAAAGCAATAAATTCATCAATGGCCTCCTGGTCATGTTCTTCACTGCCTACGATGGCGGACTGCAAAGAAACTTTCTGGTGTTCCACGAAAACAAGTAGATGAAGGTGAAGCACTATTTGGGTTGTTGGTGTGTGTTGGTCTTCCATTTTCTTTGTCATTGCTTTATACACAGTGACGAAGGATCATAAGAACCCTAATTAACGATTAATTTATTTCTATTGATTTCCTTGCCCGCAACCTCGATTTTACACCAAAC
The DNA here is from genome assembly GCA_014182845.1 of Corymbia calophylla. Classification (NCBI taxonomy): domain Eukaryota; kingdom Viridiplantae; phylum Streptophyta; class Magnoliopsida; order Myrtales; family Myrtaceae; genus Corymbia; species Corymbia calophylla. The sequence continues at coordinate 8,531,706 of CM024702.1, forward strand.
ACATGTTACGCATTGTAATGCAGGCTTCTAACATTGTGTGTGCCAAAACTGAAAATGTCTCGTGCATCGAAATTTGAATAACAGTAGTGAATTTGAAATAGTGTTGGTAACTAAAAAGTAACAGGCAAGTAAACAATGACATATCAATTTTAACATCCTCAAATCCAATTGTACATAATCGATAACTTATGAATTCAATAAATATTTCACTACTATAAATTCCTAGTAGAGTATTAACATTATTACGAGATTTGACAATTAACAACATTTATTTGTAACATACTAGCAAAACAATCAATTTACCAAAATTGAAATACTCTTGTAGAATACGAGCAATCATTTGTGCTAACAAGTGGCACCTACTTTTGCTGGTAGATTACGAGTTACATAATACTTTACTAGTAGTGCCGGCTATTGATTGTAAATTAGGAAGACTTGGTTATTTTAGCACTATATTAGTAGCTTATTAACACCGTTTTGACTTTACTAGTTCCACTAGTAGATTACAAATTGCTCATATACCTTACCAGTGAGTATCGGTCAATAGTTTTACTTACGAACAAAATAACTAGTTTGCAAATACAAATTCAATAAGCGAGTCCCTCAGTTACCAACAAGATAATGATAGAGTCAAATATTTTTATTAGATTCAATATTTTGCAAGTAGGCTGGCTAGTAAAGTAAATAGCAACATACTCAAGGAAGTACATCAATAACCATCTTCAAATGTGGATCCAGCAAGTAGGTCAAGAAGTGCATTTGTAATCGAACAAGTGGGCGGGAAAAGTAGCTCATAACTTTTTATTACCCTGAAATGAAATTTTACATCACGAAGGGCTATAAAATTTTACTGGTGGGCTCGTTGAATCGCTTGTAAATAACCAAAGAAATAGTGTATAGTATCAGCACATATGTGAAAAATGATGACGGACCCCCTAATTGATCCCTTGCAAGTTATTTCGATTAATTTCTTGCGCCTGGGCCTTAATCAATTTTTTTAATATTATACTAGGTAAAACTCTTTTGTCGGCCTCTCAGTTGATGTCGATTGCACGAAACACATGATTCGTGCATTGTAATAATCCGCAGGGCCTTTCTTTGGGTACTCGCGGGTGCTTCATCAGCAAGCTGTTTTAGTCATAACTGGCACACATCCATAATTCAGTAGTTGATTAGAATTAGTCTGAACTGGGTGTCTTCTTCAGGCATCAACACCGTTGCTCTCAATTTCTGGTTTGCATACATAAGAAGTGACTGCATATACAGACCTACTAGAGTTGAGGTTCCATCAAGATATACAGGTGCGAAGGATGGTTAATAAGCTTTTTAGGCCTATTTCTAAGGGACAATACATTTTCGTGGTTTGCTTCAATTTTTTTTAGTAGCACGCAATTACTAATTTTACCATTGAAGTGTCTTCTACCTTCATCGAAAGAAGTAGCTCGATATAATTCAAACTTTAGATCTAAAGTGAAATAAGGGGAATTGTCAGATCCCTTACTTATGATTTAGGAGAAAATGAATGTATCCAAGATTTAGGAGAAACAAAAAGACAGATTAGCATTTACATATATGAGAAGTCATACGGGACCACAAATAATATTGGATTACATTTTTGAAAAGTTGATGAATTAATAGTAAATTTATGAATACATGATCTCTAATTGACCGAACACATGGACAATACATACAACTATTAAAGGGTAGTAATAGTTCATAGTATCAGATATAGTCTACCGGTGCTACCAACAGTTCTTTTTTAACTTTCCTTCACACCTGACCGGCATCAAATACTTGTTTCGTCTTTTGAGACAAAGAAGTCAAGTATTCTTGAGTTCTCCATACCACACTAATAAGGAGGACTGCAAATCCATCTCTTATTAATTTCGTTTATTTCTAGTGGCACACATAGAGAAAGTGATAGTAATTAACCCTCAACGTGTTTTGAATTGTAACCCAAAGGGGCTGATTTTCTCTTGCATGATGCTATTAAGGTGATCCACCACAGAAGGAGTGATGTCACGCCCCGACTCTCGAGCTCGCGGCAACCCCATTTCACTTGAGGTCTATCTGTACGACGTCCCAGGTACTGTCGTCGACCAATTCATTTTATCTTGTAATTAAGCACATGCGGAAACAAACAACTCCCAAACCAAACAACAGGGATAACAACAACAGCCGCAGAGGAAAGACAACACCATTTTTATATATCTGAAGGTTAGCCAGCACACCAGCAAATACATACACGCCTTACCACGGGTGACAAGCTAAGGCCTACTCGAAAAGGGGACTGGCCTAGCTAACCTAACACTTGTACAAGTGCCTACTCGTTGGCCTCGGAGGGATCGCTCTCTTTGATCCTCACTTGCATCATCTAGGGCTGAAAATGTTAACCACGACGGGTTGAGATAAACTCGGCAAGTTAAAGTCCTAAGCCCCGGTTAGGAACTTCGCTCGCCTCGGGAGTTTAACATACAACCTAATACAGCAATCAATGCAATACCACCTCGAGAGAATGACAAAGCATAAGACAGTTTAATAAACGGGTGCAATCACAAGCGACCCTACTTGGCCTTGGCACACGCTACCCGCTGTAAACCGTCAATCGCCTCACAACAACGGTAAAGAGGCATGCAAATAATCGAGCATTACACAAAACTTTCTCATATCACACCGCCCACACATGCTCCGATTATTACGACCCTCTAGGCCACGGCACAACCTTATGGTTGGCGGTCAAGCGGTCGTAAACGGGCATCGTCCTCCCCCGTGAGGCACGGCGACGTCATGGGCTCTCCCCACCGACGGCATTCCATAAGGAGCATGGGCCGGCCTCAACCGCGACTCCGCATCGACCACCGTCGGGCGACCCAATGGTCACGGCACAACCCCGAAGGATTGGCGGTCATCCGGCTCAACCGGGCTATCAACTTTAATCGACCATGCAACACTCTCAAGAAACAGGGTTCATTCTTGTCTTTGCTTTTGCTTGGTCGTGAATGCAACATCGCTCATGCACTCATGCTCATGCGACATGCCATTTCAAATAACCCACGTAATATGTCATGCGGTATCACTCGACAATTCCAAAATTCCAAATTCAACCAATCAACAATCACGTATATTCCCTAATTCTTGGGAATAACTCAATAAATCAAACACTTTCACTTCCACTCGATCTTCGATCATGCATTTCATCATTATTCACGCATATAATTAACAATCAGCACTTCAATAAAGCATAACAACCAAGAACACAACAATTTGAAACCAAAATTTACTTACGTATGAGCGAAGTGCCATGAACGAATCCGTGAACGATGAATCGTGAACGAGTAATCCATGAACAAGTAAATTCGTCCGAAATTAAATAAATAAATAAAAATAAATAAACTTAACCATGGTTAACAAATTAACCTAACCATGGTCAAATTAACCTAACCATAGTTAAATTCTAACCTTGGTTACTTTAAAACTAACCTTAGTTACTTTAATTAATTAACCTAGGTTACTTTAACACTAACCATGGTCAATTAACTAATCCTCATCAGTCTTAATTAACCAACATAATCAACCAATCAACTTTAATTAATCACAAACATACAAATACACTAATTAACCCCTAAGCAAGATTAACCCCTAAATAAGGATTAGGAAGTTAACTTACTTGGATCGGAAATCCGGCGACACCGGCGCGTAGAGGGGAACGAGGGCTACGAGGGATAAGCTCGGGGATGGCAACGGACGACGAACGGAACGGTGGCCGAAACGGGCCAAAACAGCCCTCGGAACACTGTTCACGCGGAATGACCAGCAGAGGGAAAAAGGCCGAAACGGGCGGTTCGGGGCGACCGGGGGTGTGCAGCTGGCTTCCTAACTTCCAGGACTACACTTTGGGCGGTTGCGGCGGCTCCGGTGACGGCGGCAAGGCCATTTTCTTGCTGGAAAACAGCATGGACAGCAAAGAACACCATAAATGGAAGAGAAAAGGAAGAGAAAAAGGGAGAGAAAGTGAGGGCTGGCTAGTGCACGAATTTTGGGGGAGAAAGAGGAGAGAGAAGAGGCTGCTGAAGGCTTGGATAAGGCCAAGGCAAGTGGGCTTGCCACTTGTTGAAGAGCCAATAAAAAACAACCAAAAACAAAGCATAAACAAAGCCCACTTGGGCACAAAAGCAAAAGGCCAAAGAGAGAAGCCCGTGGGGCTGAGGAGGAGAGGAGAATGGGCCAGCTTGGGCCCCCTTTGGGGCCGGGCCGGAGGGGCGCAAGGCCCATTGGGCCGCCGGTCTTGGGCCGGCCCACCCGCGGCCCGAAACCGGGTCCAATTTTCCTTTTCCGGCACTTCCGTGTCCAACGGAAAATCCAAAAATAAATGAGGCGACGTCCAAATATTTAGTCCCGGTATCACTGAGAAGTCGGTTCCCAAAATCGGATTAAAAATTGAGGCTAAATTGAGTCGATTGTGACCGTAGTACAATTTGGATTATCGGGCGCCCCTTTAGGACTTTTCTTCACATTTGACCCGTGGTCAACCATTTTTTGATCCACGTTTACGCCAATTCTCGAGTCAGGGACGTCCCTCGATTGTCGTGTGATCCCGGGGGCTCAATTGATAATCTCGAGTACTAGATGAAAAGAATTCGGTTTACCGTCGTTCGTAGTTCGTATCGAAGTCGTGCGGAAATCACCCACAAATCAACTTCGTACTTCGCCGAATCGATTTATTTCCGTTTCCTTAATATTCTAGTACTTAGAGGATATCGTTCCCACCCAGTCCTCATGGTCGAAGGGCTCGTTCTCGATCGAAATTGCGAGTCGTACGCGTATCGTTTCCTATCGGCGCGCCCCTCTCGTAATCCGTTATCTCACGAACACACACAGTTCGGAAAATTTGTACTTGACCTGTGCCTTCGACTACATTGCCCTTTTATAAAATCCTAAAATGGGGTCGATTTTCAGGATGTTACAACTCTTCCCCTCTTACAGAAATTTCGTCCTCGAAATTTGAACTGATACTCTAATCCTCAAAAAGATAAGGGTGCTGACACCTCATGATTTCTTCGCTTTCCCATATAGCTCCCTCCGTACCATGATGCGCTAACCGACTTTGACCAAGGAAACCGTCTTGTTTTCCGCACTTGTTCTTTCCGGTCCTCAATCCGAAATCGGTCTCTCTCCACATATGACACCCGTCGTCCACCTCTATCTCCTCAAAATTCAACACATGCGTCTGCCCGGCTCATATTTCCTTAACATTGACATGTGGAATACGTCATGCACTTGAGCAAGTCGAGGCGGTAGTGCAAGACGATAGGCTAAATTCCCTATCCTTTCTAGAATCTCGAACGGTCCGACGTACCTTGGGCTCAGTTTTCCTTTCTTTCCAAATCGCGATGTACCTCGCATCGGCGATACTTTAAGGAACACACGATCGTCCACTTGAAATTCCAATGGCCTACGTCGTTTGTCCTGTCCCCATAACTTTTTGTCATCGCTCCGAGCCGTCTTTAACCTTTCTCAAATCATCTTGACGGCGTCTAACGATTGCTGCACTAACTCTGGCCCTGTAATTTTCCGCTCGCCGACTTCGTCCCAACAAATTGGAGTCTACACACGGTCCGCTGTACAAAGCTTCGAATGATGCCATTTTGATACTCTACTGATAACTGTTATTGTACACGAACTCCACGAGATGAAGTTATTCCTCCCAACTTCCTTTAAAATCCAATACACAAGCTCTCAACATAACCTCTAAGGTCTGAATTGATCTCTCTGATTGACTGTCTGTCTAAAGATGTTAGGCCGTCTTGAATGCAGCTTTGTCCCTATTGAAGTCGTAGACTCTTTCAAAATGCAGCCGTAAAACGGGGTCTCGATCTAAAGTAATCGTCACCGGCACCCCATGCGGACGAATAACCTATCGCACGTACAACTCGCATACTTCTCCAAAGCAAAATCCTTGCGTACAGCGATGAAACGAGCTGACTTCGTCAATCGGTCCACTATGACCCAAATCGCATCATTACCACGAACTTCTTGGTAATCCTGTCATGAAGTCCATCATGATATGCTCCCATTTCCATTCAGGGATTTCAAGAGGTTGCAGTAACCCTCCTGGTTTACAATGTTGCCTTTCACTTATTGGCAAGCTAAACACTTCGCCACATGCTTGGCGATGTCTAGCTTCATGCCGTTCCACCAATAATACTATCGCAGATTCTGATACATCATCGGCTTAGGGATGCACACCGTAGTCATTGCGATGTGCTTCAGATAACAACCTCTCCTTAATTTCGGCATCGCTTGGTACACAAAATCGTCCACGGAGTTTCAAGATCCCATCCTCGGATACTTGAAAATCCGACTTTCTCTTAGTCGTGTCCATTTGCATAATCTTTTGGATCTTAGTGTCCAAAGGTTGCATTGCCTTAATCTTGGCTTGAATTTCAAGTTCGATCCTAAGGATAGCCATTAAACTAGAAAGATGGCATACCTCGAGCTCGAATTCTCGAATCGCGGATTCCCTCCAATAGAATCCATTCTTGTACCATCATACTAGAATCGATGACTTACGACTCAAAGTGTCGCTACTTTGTTTGCCTTGCCGAGATGGTACAGAATATTACGGTTATAATCCTTAAGAAGTTTCATCCATCTCGCGCTGTCTCATATTCAGTTCCTTTTGGGAGAACAGATACTTCAAACTTTGATAGTCCGTAAAGATCTAAAATCTCTCTTCATAGAGATAGTGTCTCCATATTTTCAACGCAAATTTAATGGCTGCCAATTCTAAGTCGTGCGTCGGATAATTCAGCTCGTGAGGCCTCAACTGCTTGGAAGCATATGCTATCACTTTACCATGTTGCATCAGAACGCAACCGAGTCCCTTGTATGACGCGTCGCTAAAATCTCATATCCTCCCAAGCCTGATGGAATAGTCAAAATTGGTGCGGTAGTCAGCTTATGCTTAAGCTCTTGGAAACTACGCTTGCACTTATCCGTCCACTCAAATTCTTACGTCCTTCATTAACCTTCGTATTAGAGGCGTAGCTATCGTAGAGAACCTTTCTACGAATCATCTGTAATAATCTGTCCGACTTAGAAAACTTCAAATCTCTATCACGCCATAAGTCTTGGCCAATTCATGATTGCCTTGATCTTGATGGATCCCAGAAATTCCCTCGTCCAAAATCATACGACCAACAAAACAACACGAGTAAACCCAAACTCGCACGTATTAAACTTGGCATACTGTTTATGCTCTCCAATAGTTTATAGCACCATCCTCAAGTGCTGCTCGTGTTCCTCTGAATTCCTCGAATATCCCAATATATCGTTCACGAACACAATTACGAATAAATCCAAATACACCTTAATCAGTCAATTCATCAAATCCATAAAAGCAACCGGCGTATTACTTAATCCAAACAACAGTACGGTAATTTTGTAACGATCACATCTCACACAATATGTCATCTTCAGTTTATCCTCCTTTTTAAATCCTCAACTACTAATAGCTCGTCCTTAGGTCTATCTTGGAACATATCGAAGCTCCTTGGAGTGGGTCAAACAAATCATCCATCCTTGGTAATGGATACTTGCTCATGACCGTCCTTTGGTTAAACTGCCGCTAATCGATGCATAAGTGCAACGATCCATCCTTGATTCCAGTAAACTCAAAATGAACCCCACCTAATGGGTTAAACTGGATTACCTTCCAATAGCAATTCATCGTAACTCGATACTTAGTAAGCCAATCCATTCCAACGATCACATCGAAATCATACATTTCCAATACAATCAAATCGATCAATTCCTTTTGATCGCCAATGACCTTCGTACAACCCGAACATGTGGTAGGATGTTCTGCCATAACATCGTACGATCATTTAACTGGGTCTGAAATACTAAGAACCGCTTCCAACGGTTTTGGTCTTAACCTTCACCAACTTAACAAAGTATTCAGTTATACACAAATGCGTAGTTCCAAAAACCAATTAACGCATAAGCAGCATGATTACACTGGAAGTTGTACCAATAGTCACAGCCTTCGAATCCAACACTTGGCATTCCAATTATATATTGATCTTCCTTAATACCATTCCTCCTATCATCAGCTTTTTCCTAAGCCAATGATTAACCATATAAGATGCAAACTCGCCACGTCCTTTTTCTTAACAAACAGGACTGGCGCTTTCCAAAGCGATGCATTTGGGCGAATAAAACCCTTGTCCAATAATTCCTACACCTGCACTTTCAATTCCTTCAATTTTGACAATGCTATCCTGTACGGTGCTTTCAAGATTGGTTTCGTCCTAGGAGCCAACTCGATCACAAACTCTGTCTCTTTGGTCGGGGGTAGTCCTGCCAATTCCTTTGGAAAGACATCAGAATAGTCTCGTACTACGACGATGTCCTTCAGGTTCGGTCCTTCTTTCGATGTATCACTCATAGACGCCAAATAACCTCGACATTCTGACCCCCAACAACCTGGTTACTTCCAAAGAAGAAATCAAGGGAATCGAGGACCCTCCTCGGCTCCCTACAAACTGGACACTACTAGCTCCAATCGGATTAAGCTCCTTGCTTGCACCGTCCTCCTCCTCTAACCCCTCTGACCTGAGATCCTCAAACTAGGGGAACTCTGATATGGACTGCTCATTTTGCAGGACTCTCCTAGCCTGCGTTCCAATTTCCCCACGCGGAATTAGAAAATGAGACAACCCTACAACAAAGGACCACGAAGGATCCTGCAGTCAATCACATGCAAGCAAAGAAATTGTCTTTCCTACTAACTATCCCCACGCACCAACACAAGACTCATCGCACCTTATCACTCCATCGCCCAACCAGGCTCGATACCAAAATCGACGGGGTTGTCACGCCCGACTCTCGAGCTCGCGGCAACCCCATTTCACTTGAGGTCTATCTCGTACGACGTCCTGTGCATCGTCGTCGACCAATTCATTTTATCTTGTAATTAAGCACATGCGGAAACGAACAACTCCCAAACCAAACAACGGGGATAACAACAACAGCCGCGAGAGGAAAGACAACACCATTTTTATATATCGAAGGTTAGCCAAAGCACACCAAAGCAAATACATACACGCCTTACCACGGGTGACAAGCTAAGGCCTACTCGAAAAGGGACTCGGCCTAGCTAACCTAACACCGTACAAGTGCCTACTCGTTGGCCTCGGAGGGATCGCTCTCTTTGATCCTCTGCACGCATCATCTAGGGCCCGAAAATGTTAACCACGACGGGTTGAGATAAACTCGGCAAGTTAAAGTCCTAAGCCCCGGTTAGGAACTTCGCTCGTCTCGGGAGTTTAACATACAACCTAATACAAAGCAATCAATGCAATACCACCTCGAGAGAATGACAAAGCATAAGACAGTTTAATAAACGGGTGCAATCACAAGTGACCCTACCCGGCCTTGGCACACGCTACCGCAAACCGTCAATCGCCTCACAACAACGGTAAGAGGCATGCAAATAATCGAGCATTACACAAAACTTTCTCATATCACACGCCCACACATGCTCCGATTATTACGACCCTCTAGGCCACGGCACAACCTTATGGTTGGCGGTCAACCGGTCGTAAACTGCATCGTCCTCCCCCGTGAGGCACGGCGACGTCATGGGCTCTCCCCCCACCGACGGCATTCCATAAGGAGCATGGGCCCGGCCTCAACCGCGACTCCGCATCTGACCACTGTCAGGCGACCCAATGGTCACGGCACAACCCCGAAGGATTGGCGGTCATCCGGCTCAACCGGGCTATCAACTTTAATCTGACCATGCAACACCTCAGCAAACAGTTCATTCTTGTCTTTGCTTTTGCTTGGTCGTGAATGCAACATCGCTCATGCACTCATGCTCATGCGACATGCCATTTCAAATAACCCACGTAATATGTCATGCGGTATCACTCGACAATTCCAAAATTCCAAATTCAACCAATCAACAATCACGTATATTCCCTAATTCTTGGGAATAACTCAATAAATCAAACACTTTCACTTCCACTCGATCTTCGATCATGCATTTCATCATTATTCACGCATATAATTAACAATCAGCACTTCAATAAAGCATAACAACCAAGAACACAACAATTTGAAACCAAAATTTATTTCGTATGAACAAGGTCCGTGAACGATGAATCCGTGAACGAGAATCCATGAATGTGAGAGTGAATGAATAAATTCGTCCGAAATTAAATAAATAAATAAAAATAAATAAACTTAACCATGGTTAACAAATTAACCTAACCATGGTCAAATTAACCTAACCATAGTTAAATTCTAACCTTGGTTACTTTAAAACTAACCTTAGTTACTTTAATTAATTAACCTAGGTTACTTTAACACTAACCATGGTCAATTAACTAATCCTCATCAGTCTTAATTAACCAACATAATCAACCAATCAACTTTAATTAATCACAAACATACAAATACATTAATTAACCCCTAAGCAAGATTAACCCCTAAATAAGGATTAGGAAGTTAACTTACTTGGATCGGAAATCCGGCGACACCGGCGCGTAGAGGGGAACGAGGGCTACGAGGGATAAGCTCGGGGATGGCAACGGACGACGAACGGTGGCCGAAACGGGCCAAAACAGCCCTCGGAACACTGTTCACGCGGAATGACCAGCAGAGGGAAAAAGGCCGAAACGGGCGGTTCGGGGGCGACCGGGGCGACCGGGGTGTGCAGCTGGCTTCCTAACTTCCGGGACTACACTTTGGGCGGTTGCGGCGGCTCTGGTGACGGCGGCAAGGCCATTTTCTTGCTGGAAAACAGCATGGACAGCAAAGAACACCATAAATGGAAGAGAAAAGGAAGAGAAAAAGGGAGAGAGTGAGGGCTGGCTGGTGCACGAATTTTGGGGGAGAAAGAGGAGAGAGAAGAGGCTGCTGAAGGCTTGGATAAGGCCAAGGCAAGTGGGCTTGCCACTTGTTGAAGAGCCAATCAAAAACAACCAAAAACAAAGCATAAACAAAGCCCACTTGGGCACAAAAGCAAAAGGCAAAAGAGAGAAGCCCATGGGGCTGAGGAGGGAGAGGAGAATGGGCCAGCTTGGGCCCCCTTTGGGCTGCGCTGGAGGGGCGCAAGGCCCATTGGGCCGCCGGTCTTGGGCCGGCCCACCCGCGGGCCCAAAACCGGGTCCAATTTTCCTTTTTCCGGCACTTCCGTGTCCAACGGAAAATCCAAAAATAAATGAGGCGACGTCCAAATATTTAGTCCCGGTATCACTGAGAAGTCGGTTCCCAAAATCGGATTAAAAATCGGGGCTAAATTGAGTCGATTGCGACCGTAGTACAATTTGGATTATCGGGCGCCCTTTAGGACTTTTCTTCACATTTGACCCGTGGTCAACCATTCTTTGATCCACGTTTACGCCAATTCTCCAGTCGGGGACGTCCCTCGATTGTCGTGTGATCCCGGGGCTCAATTGATAATCTCGAGTACTAGATGAAAAGAATTCGGTTTACCGTCGTTCGTAGTTCGTATCGAAGTCGTGCGGAAATCACCCACAAATCAACTTCGTACTTCTGCCGAATCGATTTATTTCCGTTTCCTTAATATTCTAGTACTTAGAGGATATCGTTCCCACCCAGGTCCTCATGGTCGAAGGGCTCGTTCCTGATCGAAATTGCGAGTCGTACGCGTATCGTTTCCTATCGGCGCCCTCTCGTAATCCGTTATCTCACGAACACACAGTTCGGAAAATTTGTACTGACCAGGCCTTCGACTACATTGCCCTTTTATAAAATCCTAAAATGGGGTCGATTTTCAGGATGTTACAAGTGAGATGGTTGACCCAATCACCCACCTCGCCTTTCCTAAAACAGCTTCGCTTCTCGAACTCGCTCACCAAGGGTATTTTGCCGAATTTGTTGACCTCTAGATCCTTGAGGGTCTTCAAGCTACACATTTTGGTTATCACTCCGATCACACCTCCCTCCTCTTCCTCCTCAGTGAAGGGAAGCCCCACAAACTCGACCACCTTCTTCAGGTTTCCCACAATGTCTTCCTTCAAGTCCTCGTACTTGAGAAGCAGCACCTTGTGTGGCCTCTCCAAGCTTTCCTTCCAATACCCCAACATGTGCTCCCAAAAGGGCCCGAACGAGATTTTCCCTTGTCCAAAGGCCTCAAAATGCTCTTCCAAGGACCACTCCGGTTGGTCTTCTGACCGTGCCTTCTCGAGGAAGAAGTGCCAAGAGGAAACCACGGTGTCCAATGGCCGCCACTGTTGTCGCGACCTCTCCAAAGGTGAAACACCATGGGAAGACTAATGGATTACTAAGTCCGAAGACTTAATGCGGACTCTCCCCAGCCCTACCAATCGCAACTTGGTACTCAAAATTTGACCTATTTAAACATGTAATTGTATTCAATTAGGAACCGCCACTAATCAATTAGGGTTGATTAGAAACCCAAGTAAAGTATGGGAGAATACTTTACTTCTGCGAACCAAAGATTCAATAGGTTCGGGGACATGGTTACGCTAAGTTAAACTAGCACTCTTTCGGTACCCTTTCTCTTTAAGTTTCAAAAATATTTTTTTGCAAGCAATCTTGGTTGATTTTAACCTAAGCCACTAACGTGGAAAAGAGTGGTCATGCGAGTGCGCAACCATTATCTAACACTCAATAAAGCAAAACAATAAATAAATTGCAAGGAAAAGGAGGAAGTTACTTACCTTGAAGCTACGAAAGCGCCTGCGATGTTAGCTTAAAAATTACATCAATGAATCATAGATATAATTTCTAATTAACACGCACTCATTCAAATATTTTTTTAGGTTTTCACTTATTTAATGAGACCTAAAACTACGTGCAATGCATGTAATGACATACAAAAGTGTCTAACTATAATAGCATGCAATGTGCAACATAATATGCAAACTATATATCACGCGACATTAATTATTTAACTTGATCTAATGCTAGAAAATATTTAATGTAACTACCCTAGTATGTCACGCATTCAAATGACCCTAAACATGCAATGACTAGATGATACACGGGAGATGACCTAATTCTACATGACATGAGCATGGCAATTTTTATGTTTTCTTTTTTTTATAACTAATGAAATTTCCTAAGCTTCTACGTCATATGCAATGTAGACTATAAGACTAGTCCGACATGAAGTGCATTAATCTACCTTATTATGCAAAAGATTTTTTTTATGCATTTTTTGTAAGTTTATTAAAAAAAATCAACACATAATGCAACCGATCCTGTAAAGCACGCAATTTAGCCCCGACCCAAGATAGAAAATCAAAACAATCAAAAACCTGATCCGATGTCTTGCGGCTCAATATGTTTGATTATTGAGATTTTTTAACACGACACAACGACCTCACTCAATCGGAATTCAATCAAGCATGCAATACTTCAAACGAGGAAACAAAATATTCAAGAATTAATTTAGATAGGAACTTTACCTACCTTGTCTATTCTTTCCAAGTTCGGATGATAGTAGATTGCGGGAATCGCAATCAACGACGCTTCTTGACAGCTAGCTCACGATTGATGATGGAGTGGCTTAGTCGACGGCAATAGTGCTCGTTGCAGCGGTGACAAGCTCAGTGGGTCGTCAATGGGATCGCGGTTGGGGCTCGAGCAGCAAGTAGAACCGCAGCGGGAGTGGACGTGAGAAAGGATTTGAATTTTTTTTCTCTTTTCCTTCGAGTGTGTAGTCCACGAATGATGCCTGCACAAAAGCTTTTCTTTATTTTTACATTGACCAAACGATCCCCCACTCCAGTTTTGACCGAGTGAGTCTTCTTGGTCTTCTTTCCACTTTTACTTCCCACTGGGTCCAGCGGCAACAGCAGGTGATGGACAAAGGCCACCGCTAAGGCCACCGCTTCAAATTTATCTTCTCTGACAACTTGGCATCTTCTATGTCGAGAAGATTGATATGGAATAGATTCCAGAGACGATCACGGACGAAACACTCGAGGTGGTCTTGGCCTTCGTTGACGAAGCGAAACAGCACGTCACCATCGTTGCAGGGGGGCTTCTCGAGGCAATTGCCAGTAGTCAGGGGGCATCGGCTAAATCAGTGCTGCATCGTGGAGTTGATGAAGCTCAATCGCGGCTACGAGGGCTCATGCCCGAGGGAGACAACCTGCAAACTCTCTCTTCCCAATATGCTGCGCCCTCTTTCTCTATTCTCTTTTCTGTGTTTTTTTTTCGTTCTCTTCAGTGTGTGTGGCCCCCCTTTTTATAGGTGAGAAGACTATGTTATTTAAGGAAATATGATAAATTTGCACGTTACATATTTAGTCCTTGTATCCCACGTGCAATATTTTTCCAATATTTCATCCGACACCTTCCCTGAATATTGAAAGAATAATGCGAATATTCTCGGGAACATTCTCATATTCCCGAGAATATTCTCATATTCCAACTCGTCACCTCTTAACGGACCTAGTCAAATTCTCTTTCACCGTGAGCTTAATCCAATTTGTTAAATTAAAGCTTAGAACCATCAATTGAAGCCCATCTGCCACATGTCCAATGCAAAATGCAATAATAAATGCTCCTAAAACTATATGCTATGCAATTTAATCCTAATATTTTTTGTTTAGGGGTTAAAATTAATCTCTAAATTTTGTGCATTAAATTACAAATGATCAATCAAAATTTAGGTGTCAACAACTGCTGAATGCCGATCTCTGCCACCTGTTGCTGGACGCCCCCACCTACTTGCCACCGGCTGATTGCCGATTGTGGCCACTTGTCGCCGGCCGCCCCCACTCACTCGCCATCGGCTGACCGCTAGTTGCTGGCCTCTCGCCGCCGTCCTTCGCCTTGCGGCGGGCAAGCAGCGGACGACGGGTGTCACGATCCGACCCTCGAGTCCGCGACAACCCCTATTTCACTTGCGGTCATTTGATTTGCAACTCCCCAAGATCTGTCGCCGATTGTTCATTATTAACTTTCGAGTTATGCGCATGCGGAAGCAATTCAAACTCCACCCAATCAACAACAATAGCAGGGATGGTAGAAAGACACATATCAATAACAAAACACATCTTTATTTATTTACTGATTAGCCCTAGGAAGTTTACAAGTATAGGCCCTTACAGCGGGCAACCCCCTATATGCCAACAAAAGGGGACAACAGAGCCAGGATTAATTTACTCATTTCGAAACACTACCACGAAGCGCACCACCTATCGGTTCTCCATCCTACGGACCTGAAAATGGTTATTTAATAACCAGTGAGATAAAATCTCAGTAAGTTAATAGCTTAAGCCTCGATTAGGAGACCTACTCGCCTCGGGTGCGCCCTAAACATGCAATCTTTCTATTGCCAGCAATTCAACAACAGAAGAGCACACATTTGACCATTATCAGACGCACGATTATGCCAAAGCTCATATGTAATCATTAACAGTTAACAGTTGCAATCACATGCATCCTTACCTCGCTCTTGGCACACGCAACCTGCATGATACAATTTATTATATGCCCACCTCAATGCAGCAAATATATCAAACAATCAAAACACCTTTCGAGTTATCTCATGCACCATGCACTCACTCGTGTTCCGTTTATTAACAACCTTTGGGGGAATTTACTTTCAACACACAAGTTGGTAATCTACCGGTATAATCGGGCATCGTCCCACCCTATTGGGCACGGCTACGTCTGGTGCTTGAACGGCATTCCCAAAGGAGTATAGGCCCAGCCTGTACCGTGACCCGTATCTGGACCTCCACCGGGCATTCCGATAATATGGACCACAGATCCCCCACCAGGTGACAGGTTCTTATGTGACCACGCAAGCACACCAATTAATCATGCTCATTTTATTAGCTTGTAGGGCAGCTAGTGTAGACATGATTCGTACTTGTACATGTTAATTCACCACAATTTCTACATGTAAGGCGGTAATATTTCACACATGGTTACGCGAATACAAATGCCTTTCACACGTAGTCATATGAATATGCTGAATATATCAACCTTAATTCACAATCGCAGTCCACGAATTTACTCAACTGAGTACATATTAAACAATACCATCAAAGGCAACATATATATATATATATATATATATATATATATATATAATCGACGTAAGGAAATTACGAACAATAATCCACCGAAAATAATTGATACTAACTTAAATAATTAATTATGTACTTCCCAAAAAAATACTTATTTCCAAAAATATTCCATTAATAATTACCAACAATAAATATTCAACATCCAAAACAATTACTTTACTATTCAAAGAGTCTTCAAGAGAATTCATCTGCCACTGTGCAGACTCACGCCCATCAGCACCCCTCTTCATCCACGTTCTTCGCATGACACAAAAAAAGGAGCAAAAGGGAGAACGTGGAGAGGGGGGCCATGAAGGACAGGAACATGACAACTCAGAGAGCCTGAAGCGGTGGTTGGTTTTCTTTGATTTTGTCCAAACTTGATAAAGAAGACCAGCAAGTCTCGTGGAGCTTGAAGACCAAAGAAGCTGCTAGTCAACGAAAGGCATGCACGAAGCAAGCTTGCAGACCTTTGGTGATGCCCGTCTGCGTTCAGCAAGCCGTGCTGGCCGCCCCTCTCGGCAACTTGGAGAACTTCTTCTTTTTTCGCAGGTTATCTGAAGCTCTCGCTGGCCGCATCATGTGCATCATCGAACACCGCGAGAGCCCATCGAGTCAAGCCCAACCCCGGCGTGAATCGCTCTCACGTTGCCATTCCCGTCACACCCTCGCCATCCGCCTTGAAGCGTTGTCGATTCCAAGCCGAAATTTGGTCAATCCACCATTCATAGATTAGGTAAAATCTCGTCTAATTTGATTTTTCTGAATATTTAGTTTCCTTACTTGAAATATTGCGGATATATTTGATTGGACTCCCTATTATATTATCCCAAATTTCAAGTAGCCCTTTAAATTAGGGATTATTCCCTAATTTCTTAACGTGTCATAATCGTCAATCCGATCTCACGTCCGAGATACGATTCGCGATTGCACGGAAAATTAGCCAATTCGATTTCATGCCCGAGATACAATTCGTTGATTTTATTTGTTTCTTGGGTGATGGATTTTATATTCTATTCTTATAAAAAAAGATAGAATATGTTTTAATTGACATATATTGCATGCTAGGATAGGGTTCATCTAGTTAGAGATAATATAAACTAGGATTCGGTCTAGATTAATCCCTTAGATTGAATTGGATAATTTCTAGAGCTAGGAAATTTATTTGCTTATTTTAATTTTGAAATTTCATGAAAAAACACAAAAAAATATCAATTGCATGTCATGTAGTCTAGGTCGCATCATATTGCTATATCATGCATGCATCGCGTATAATTATATCATCCATTGCATGTCATCTAATAATTACATGTTTTCTAGTAATTACATGTTTAGGATTATTTAAATGTGTGAAACATTTGGATAGTCACATTTAATATATTTCCTGGCATTAGATTGGGTCCACTAATTAATGTCGCGAGACATATAATTTGCATATTACATTGCACGTTGCATCTAATAGTTAGACACTTTTGCACGTCATCGCATGCATTTAATTACCAAAATAATTGAGAACTAATGATGAGGTGAATCTTGCAGTTTTACCGTTGGAATTTCATAATTTTGCACTTAGTTTTCAGGCCTCAATAGTTGAATGATTGCATGTTAATTAGAAATCATATCTAGGATTAGTGATGTGATTTTTAAGCTAACATTGCAGATGCTTTCGTTGTTTCGAGGTAAGTGTCTCTTCATTGTGCTCGCAATTTATTTATCGCTTTGCTTCATTGATTGTTAGATAATGATTGCGCACTCATATGATCACCTTACATGTTAGGGAGTAGTTAAAATCAATCCAAATTGCCTGCAAATCATTTTTTTTAATAAAAGAGAAAAGGTACTGAAAGGGCGTTAGAGAAATCTAACGTAATCAAGTCCCCGACCCCATAGTATCTGGTTCATAGGAGTGAAGTAATTCTCCCGTTACTTTACTTGGGTTTCTAATCGACCCACCAAAAAATAGATTAGTGGCGCTCCAAGTAAAAATCATTTGTATACTAAAAACTTAAACCTTAAGTCGCGAATTGATATGTGCTTGGGAGAGCCCGAGCTAAGTTTAGGCTTAGTAATCCATTAGCCAAACCCTAGATAGTGCACCCGAGGTGAGGTCGCGACAATATTCCATTAATAATTACCCAATAATAAATATTCAACATCCAAAATTAATTAATCATCCATAACTAATTAACTAATTAATTTCCAAAAACAATTAATTAATTATTACTCCAAAAATAATAATAAATAAATACGAAAATAATAATTAATTAATTCCGTAAATAATAAATAATTAATATTTATTTCGAAATTAATAAATAATATATTAATATTAACCGCAGTTATTATTTAACTCAACTACAATTAACTAACTCAACTGAGGTTACTTTATTCAATCACAGTTACTTTATTCAACCATGATTAATAAATTTTATTGTAGTTACTTTATTCTAACCTAGGGTAAATTAATCTAACTACGGTTAACACTAATCAAGATTAAACAATTAACAAATACTAATTACTCATCATTATCAACATAAATCAAGCTTAAAATTAAACTAATAACCTCTAATGGAGTTTTAGCACCATAATCAAGGATTATGAAATCAACTCACGGGTTAGTCGGTTTCAATGACACCGGAACGATGGTGGCAACGAGGACAATGAGCGGCTAGCTCAGGGACAATAACAGGCGACAACCGGCGGCCATTTTCCAGCAAAACAGCTGATGAAGCTGTTTTGTGCTTAACAGAAGCCGAACAGCGGCTGGCAGTGCTGGACAGTGGCTGGCTGTGTCCCGTACACCGGCCAGCAGCAATGGCAGCAACTTCCAGCAGCAGAAAGAAACAGCAGCGGACAGCAGCGGACAGCAGCAAACAGCAGCAGAAACAGCAGGAACAGCGGCAGAAAACAGAGGAAAATGGAAGGGAAAGGAGAGAGGAAAGGGGGTGGTGGTCCGGTGATGGTTTGGCGGCTTCTCGACGACGGCAAGGCACCAAGGATGGCGGCTAATGGTGGCTGGTTTGGGAGAAACACAGCAGCACAAGCTACTGTTTTTGGGAGGAAAACAGAAAAAGAAACTCAAGAGGGAAAGGAGAGAGGCCGAAGGGAAAAAGTGGGGGTGGCTAGTGAACGTGAGGAGGAAGTGAGGGGGAAGAAAAGTCAACAAAGGGAGGGAAGGGGGGGAGAAAGGGAAAGAAACGTGCAGAAGAAAAAGAAAATAGAACAAGACAAACTCTACACAAGCTTCTAGAAAGGGGTAATTCAGTCTTTTTATCCCTGAAGCACAAATTCCCAAATATTTGGCTCGTTGAATCCTTTTCCGATAATTCTCGCGCTTACCGAAAAATTCAAGAATCAATGAGGCAATGTCCAATATTTTAGTCTCGACATCCTTGAAAGTTCGATACCCGAAACCATATTGAAAATCGGGATTAAAATCTATCGATTACGACTCTAGCATGACCTAAACTACGGGGCGGCTTTTAGGATTTTTACGCAAAATTAACTCGTGGTTGAATATTTTCAATCCATGTTCGGTTCCTTAAATCTCTGAGTAACTCTCGGTTGTCATGTAATCTCGAATGATCAATTTCTCATCCCAAGTACAAAGTCATAAAGGAAATCGGTTTATCGTTGATTATCGTGAGTATCAAGGCCGTGTGGAATTACCCTCAATCCGGTCTTGTACTTCTCTTTAATCGATTTATTTTCATTTGCTAATTGCTTTGTAATGGTATGGTATTATCCCTTTTTGATCCTTCTGGTCGAGAGGTATATCCCGGATCAAATTCCCTAGCCTTACGCGATCGATCCTTAATTATCCTTCCGAATAGATTAGTTACTATTGAGCGATCAATTCAAGATAGTCATGACTAGCAGTGCATCGAGAAATAACCCTTTCATATATCTCGAGATGGGTCGAAATTTAGGATGTTACAGTGGGGTTCGGCGACCGACGGCGGTGGGTGGTGATCAGCGACGGGGGGCAGCGGCGATCGGCAATGGTAGGGTGCGGACGGCGACCAGGGGCGGTGACCGGCGACCGGCGGCCGGTGGGTGGGGGCCACCAGCGACTGGCGACTAACGGCCGCCCAGCGGCAGCTAGCAGCGGACGGCGACAGGGGGCGGCAACCAGTGACCGGCGGTCGGTGGGCGGGGGCCGCCAGTGACTGGCGACTGACGGCCGCCCGCCGCTGCAACATGATCACGTTTGCCTGATTTGATGACTTCCAAGTCCTTGAGGGTCTTGAAGCTACACAATTGGGCTATCTCTTCAATCATGCCTCCCTCTTCTTCCTCCTCCGTGAAGGGAAGCCCCTCAAACTCAGCCACCTTCTTCAGCTGTCCTCCAATATCTTCCTCCAAGTCCTCATACTTGAGGAACAACACCTTGTGTGGCCTCTCCACGCTCTCCTTCCAATACCCAATCATTTGATCCCAAAAGGGCCCACGATAATTTCCCTTGGCAATAGGTCTCAAAATGCTCTTCCAATCACCACTCCAGCTGGTCCTCCGATCGCGCCATCTCGAGGTAGAAGTGCCGAGAGTAAACCAGAGTGTTCAATGGGTTCCGGCAGATGTAAATGATCCGGTAGTCTGACTGCTTGACACACTTCGGCAATGATGGGTAATGGATGTGAGTCGCAAAGAGCCTCAGCTCTGCTAGGCTGTCTAGGTCAGGCCTCGGGTTGCTTCCATACAACTGGAGCTCGAAGCAAGGGATGAGGTCATGGGGGAATGAAGTGAGCAAGGGTGTGTTGAAGATGTCGAACCGAGAACAGTTAACGATGGAGAACACTAGGGCCTTTAACCAGGTGGCCCTGATTTGGGCTGAGAGGCCAGGATAATGTCCCTGTGTTTGGCTTGGAAGTGCTGCTGGAATGCGATCACGTTCGGAAGCGCGAAGGTCGGGCACCAAAAGTTTTGGTAGAGGGACTGAAAAGGACAAATCACGCCTTTCCTTTGGGGAAGGGAAGCTACTAGTTCGTCAATGGCCTCCTGCTCATGTTCTTCAGTCCCTAAGATGGCGGACTGCGAAGAAAGTGGCTGGTGTGCCATTGATGTTCGAGTAAGAATCGAAACAAGCAGATAAATGCAAAGCACTACTCTTTTTCTAGCAAGTGTCAATTTCTCATTTTTTTTTCACAGCTTAATATAGGCGAAGAATGATCACAGACCCTAATTATGTCAGCTTAGGTGACGTCAAAGAGGGCACCGCACACATGGCACAGAACAGAAATTTGTTCTGCGAATGGTAAATTTGAACAACCGATAGTGAATTTGAAATTTTGTTTATAGTAAAAAAAATTTGTTAACGTATAGGTCCAGTCAAATGTCCGTGAGTTAACAAAGAAATAACGAATAGCTTACTTTCCTAGTGTGGTGGTTAATTATGGGTTGTAGCTTGAAAAAAGAAAGACTATTTTACCACTACAACTTCATAGTAGATCATTATCACTATGCAAATTTTACGAGTATCAACGTCTATTTGTCAATAACATACTAATATGATAGTTGCTTTACCAATTTGAATTACCTTTTAAATTACGAACAATCATTCGCTTTTACAAGAGGGAGCGTTCTTCCACCAACAAAGTACGAATTGTTTACATACTTCATTGGTGATATTGGTTAATAGTTTTAATTATGAAAAAAATAATTATGATGCAATTATGAATTCCTAGTAAAATCCTTATATCCAATAGTAGATTACCAAATATTTTGTCATTTAATAAGTGAGCCCGTCAGTTACCATAAGATAATGATGTTACCCCTCTAGCACTTGCCAATGGACTGCCAAGTGTGTTAAGATATTGCTACTAGACCTGACAAATAATAAGTTATGAACAAAAGTAGTGATATTATCATTCTGAAATGTAGCATCTTACAGTAGATTACCAAATGTGCTGCTTTTAGCAGCAAACATAACCTTCTTCTGTAATCCCTCTTTCACTGGAATGAAATATGCTTTTATTTAGTTAACTATTCTATTGTTTATCATTTCTATTTCAAACTGTGCCTAATAAAAATGATATGTGCAAAACATGTCTGCAAGGAAATCATATGTGCAATCTGAGACTAGAGGAACAAAAATAGAAGTCTAAAAGGCGAGCAAATTTCCTATGCAAAAAAAAATTCTATGCAAGGAAGTGATATGTAAAAATGTCTGCATGGAAACAATACTTGCAAAATCCGATCATTGGTCATTGTCCGAATTTCATAAAGGCGCTTGTGAACGAGACCCGCTCCACGGTTCGTCGCCAATTCAAGTGGTTGCTCTCCATTCCCTTTTTTTTTCACTGCTTCATACGCTCGAGGAGCGGCGGATTGGTCAAGTAGTTGACCGCTAGACAATTAGTTGAGTAGCCTAGTTGATTAGGTTTGATTTGAGTTGTCTTCTGCTTGTTTTCTATTTGTCTTTTCCGGTGAGAAAAGTGGCTCATCGTTCATTTCCACGCAAAATATGAGTTGGTGTCTAATAGATCAGAAATTAAAAAAGACTAACCACGTGACAGACAAGGCATTCAACTTCCCATATCTTTGTAGCAGAAGATTTCCTTATCTTGGACACCAAGCAGGTCTCGAATCTGATAAACGTGGGGACGTTCCCCAGTCGGTCCATAGGAGTGCTGTCCCTCTCATTTCTTGACTTGCACAGATCAACTTGGGACTTGATCGATGCGCGACAGTTTCATACAAGAGCACGCGCTATTGTATGACTCGCGCATTGCAATAGTTGCAGTAGTTTTTAAGGCCTATTTTTGGGGGGACTCGCAGGTGCTTCCTGAGAAAGGTTCAGTCAAACTTGACAATCCATAATTCAGTTTTTTTGTGGCAAATTTTTTTTTTTTTGAGTTGTGTCTTCTTCAGGCGTAAACTCTCCGTCACTCTCAAGTTCCGATTTTATATAATAAGAGGTGATCACATATGTGGAGCTACTAAGATTTGAGGTTCCATAAAAAAATAATGGTGGGGAGGATTCTAATTAAGGAAAAAGCCACAAAAATTTTTAAATTATGCCCATTATGATATATTTATCATAATTTTTTTGTGACATCAAAAACCTCAAACTATACTCGTTATGATATATTTATCCTAAACTTTTTCTTATGACATAAAAAATCCTAAACTTGTACTTATGTAATATATTTACTTTCAATCAATATTCAATTAGATAAATTTTCATTTAAAATAATGTCATTTTTATTTTACTTAAGTCAAGTAAATGCCATGTCAATATCATTTGTCTTCTGGCATCCATGCAAGCAGATTTTGTATGGTGCTCATTGATGAAATCTGAATTGAAGGTAAATGTGTTACACAAGTATAAGTCTAAGATTTTTGGTGTTATATAAAAAAGTTTATGATAAATATGTCACAATGGATATAATCATAGATTTTTTTGTGGCTTTTTTTTCCTTATGATTAAGCTTTTTAGGCCTAATTTTAAGAGATAATACATTTTGGTGCCGCGCTTATGCGCTCACTTTATATCCTACAAGACTCATGTTTTGGTTTCTCATATTGACAAATATATGATACACAACAGGATTTGATAGAAACCCCAAAATTTTCGATCATTTTGTATATTGATGGAGCGGTACTTATAACGAGCTACCTTTTGTGCATCAAAGTTATTCCACATCTCACATATGTCAACGCTGGCCACCCACGTTAGGTTAAGGAATTCGCAAGAAATCTTTAATTATGAAATAGGTTTCCTTCCATGATTTTGCGACATTTGATCTGGATCGTAATCGTTTTATGTTAGAAAAATTATCCAAAAAGTCATAAACCTATTGTACAATAGACAATTCAATCTTGAATTTTTTAATTGTGTCAATTTAATCATAATTTTTTTGACAACTTACCAATTTAATCTATACCTTTCAATTATATCAAATTAATCATAATACTTTGAACGATTTGCCAATTTATCCTTCGGATTAATTTTGGTTGGAAATTACTAATGTTGAAAATTTTTACGAATTCTTTTAATTTTCTATTTTTTTCTTTTTATCATTTACTTTTCTTTTCTTTTCTTTTCTTTTCTTTTTAAACAGTTAACCACTTAAATACAAAGTAATATTCTAGTATAATAGTTACTAGTGCTGGTGAAAATGGTAAATATAAATTTATAAATGATAATAGATTTTTTTGTCAAAAATAAGAAAAAGTGATAATTTAAACAAACCAAACAAATGTGAGTAACTAACTCAAATAAGAACTGATAATGCAAAACTTATCGAAATAAAAGTTGGAAATAGCTCCAATAAAAATTGGCAATTCTAAAAAGAGTTGCTAAATTTAATGGTTTGGTAAGTCAGACAAATAAAAATTGATAAATCCAATAAAGCGAAAAAAACTTAATAAAAGTCGGAACTGTTTAATCCTATCATAGCACCATCTTGTTGCATGCATGAGATGGAGGAGAGTATGCAATGATTATTGAAGCACACGATGTGGAATCATTTACAAGGTGATGTGTGAATGTAAATCGTCATGACGTGAATATGCCTTGTTGTTATTAGATAAAAGTGCAAAGTAGTAGCCCGCAATTACTAATTTTGCCATTGAAGTGTCTTCTACCTTCATTGAAAGAAGTAGCTCGACATAATTCAAACTTTAGATCTAAAGTGAAATAAGGGGAATTGTCTGATCCCTTGCTTATGATTTAGGAGAAAAAGAATTTATCCAAGATTTAGGAGAACCAAAAAGATGGATTAGCATTTACATATATGAGAAATCATAAGGGACCACAAATAGTATTGGATTACATTTTTGAAAAGTTGATGAATTAATAGTAAATTTATGAATACATGATCTCTAACTGACTGAACACATGGACAATACATATAACTATTAAAGGGTAGTAATAGTTCATAGTATCATATGTAGTTTACCAGTGCTATCAACAGTTCTTTTTTAACTTTCTTTCACACCTGACCAGCATCAAATACTTGTTTCGTCTTTTGAGACAGAGAAGTCAAGTATTCTTGAGTTCTCTATACCACACCGATAAGGGGGACTGTAGGTCCATCTCTTATTAATTTTGTTTATTTCTAGTGGCACACATAGAGAAAGTGATAGTAATTAACCCTCAACGTGTTTTGAACTGTAACCCAAAGAGGCTGATTTTCTCTTGCATGATGCTATTGAGGCGATCCACCATGGAAGGAGTGAGATGGTTGACCCAATCACCCACCTCGCCTTTCCTAAAAAAGCTTCGCTTCTCGAACTCGATCACCAAGGGTATTTTGCCGGATTTGTTGACCTCTAGGTCCTTGAGGGTCTTCAAGCTACACATTTTGGCTATCTCTTCGATCACACCTCCCTCCTCTTCCTCCTCAGTGAAGGGAAGCCCCACAAACTCGGCCACCTTCTTCAGGTTTCCCACAATATCTTCCTTTAAGTCCTCGTACTTGAGGAACAACACCTTTTGTGGCCTCTCCAAGTTTTCCTTCCAATACCCCAACATGTGCTCCCAAAAGGGCCCGAACGGGATTTTCCCTTGTCCATAGGCCTCGAAATGCTCTTCCAAGGACCACTCCGGCTGGTCTTCTGACCGCACCTTCTCGAGGAGGAAGTGCCAAAAGGAAACCACGGTGTCCAATGGGTTCCGGCTGATGTAAATGATTCGGCAGTCGGACTGCTTGATGCTTTCCGGCAAGGATGGGTAAGGGATGTGCGTCGCGAAGAGCCTTGGTTCGGCTAGGCCGTCAAGGTCAGGCCTCAGTTTGCTTCCATACAGCTGGAACTCGAAAAAAGGGATGAGGTCATGGGGGTTCGAAGTGAGCACAGGCGTGTTGGAGATGTCGAAGCGGGAGCGGTTAACGATGGAGAACACTAGGGCCTTTAGCCAGGTAGTCCCTGATTTGGGCTGAGAGGCTAGAATAATGTCCTTGTGTTTGGCTTCAAAGTGCCGCTGGAACGCGATCACGTTGGGAAGCACGAAGATGGGGCACCAAAAGTTTTGGTAAAGGCATTGGAAAGGAAAAGCCACGCCTTTACTTTGGGGAAGTGAAGCAATGAGCTCATCAATGGCCTTCCGGTCATGTTCTTCGGTACCTGCGATGGCGGGCTGCGAAGAAAGTTGCTGGTGTGCCATGGGGTTGGTACCGCTAGGCTTGGTGCTTGAGTACGAGTCGAAACAAGCACATGAAAGTGAAGCTCTTACCTATCTCTTGCTAGCAAGTGTTTCGTTGTTTCGACTGCAATCGATGTTCTCCGCCTTAAAAGGCTGTAGGTATGTGAGTCTGGGAGCGTAGGAAGATTGGACGGCCAATTGGCACTTAATGGTTGGTACGATTGGGTTTCCTTTTCTTTTTTTTAGTTGGCGTTGAACATTCCATGTCTTTGTAACAGGACCACACAGTCGCTGCATTGATGACCTCCTCGCACGTTCCAAGCAAATCTCAAACGTGCATAACTTACCCGTCGTGTTGCTCGCATTTCCTGATTCACAGTTTGAGAAGTCACCATACCCCGGAGCTAGCCAGCTACAAAAATCTCGGCCATTCATTAAATGTTTGTCGGATGAAATTATCAAATAATTTCTTTTATCAATTTTACCTTAACTCTCACTCTCAGATTTTTAATCCGTCTTCTTTCAAGTTGTAGAAGTCGAAACTCACATCTGAAATTAAATCATCCTTATTTTAACCCGTTGAGAATGTGGGGATTCGAACCCTCCCTCCAAGTCCTCCTTCCCATGTGAAAACAGTGCCCTAATGGTTAATAATTTTTATTTGAATTACTTACGAGTGTGTACGGTTATTTTATTTACCAACTTTTGTTTCTATTGATATGTGAAATTTTATTTGCTTGGTTAGCAATCCATTGAATTTGTTATTGATCTTTAGAAAATATCAATCTATATTAGTTACCCAAATGTGTTTGTTTGTGTGTGTGTGTGTGTGTTTTTTTTTATAAATTTAACAACTTTTCGACTGAAAAACTTAATTAAAAAAAATAAAGCTTGTAACTAACTCATAAACAATTAAAGTGCAACAAGTTTGCGATAGATATTCCGGCGTTTTGATTGTTTGTGTGTGTTTTTTTTTTCAAAATTTAACAACTTTTCTACTAAGAAACTTAATTAAAAGAAATAAAGTTTGTAACTAACTCATAAATAATGAAAGTGCAACAAGTTGCAACAGATATTCCGGCGTTTTGATTGTTTGACGCTCTCTGAGATGAATAAGGAATGTGCATCGCAAAGAGTCTGGCAACTTCACTGCTTTGTAGGCGTCACATACCCTCTAAACACATGTGAAAAATAACGAACCCCTAATAGATTCCTTGCAAGTTATTTCTATTAATTTCTTGTGCGCACACCTTCATCAATTTTAATATGGTACTAGGTAATATGGTACTAGGTAAAAGTTTTATTGCGGATAGCACCAAACACATGATTCGCGCTTTGTAATAATTTAGAAGGCCTTTCTTTGGGGGACTCGTTGGTGCTTCGTGGGAAAGGTTTAGTCAAAATTGGCAAATCCATAATTCAGTTTTTCTGTTGTCGTAAAGAAACATTTTATTTGAGTTTTGTCTTCTTCGGGCATAAAATCCCATCGCTCTCAATTTCTGGTTTTATTTAATAAGAGGTGATTACATATGTGGAGCTACTGAGATTTGAGGTTCTATCAAGAAATAGAGGTGCGAAGGATTCTTTATAAGCTTTCTAGGCCTATTTTTAGGCGATGATACATTTTCGTGGCATATTTTAATTTTCCACCGGCTTCTGCGCCCACTTTATATCCTACAAAACTCATGTTTTGGTTTCTCATGATTAACAGATTTATGATATACAATGGGATTTGATTGAAACCCTCGAATTTCCGATTATTATGTATATTGATGGAGTGGTACATATCATGAGCTACCTTTCTTGCATCAAAGTTAGTCCACATCTCACATATGATGAAAGCAGGCCATCCATGGTAGGTCAGGGAATTTTCAAGAAATCGAGTAATTATTAAATAGGTTCCCTTCCATGATTTTGCAACATTCGGTTTGGATCATAATCGTTTTTATGTTGAGAAAATTATTTAAAAAACTCATAAACTTATTGTATAACGGTCAATTCAATCCTAAACTTTTCAATTATGCCAATTTTGTCATAGACTTTTTAATAACTTGTCAATTTAATCTTATATTTTTCAATTGTGTCAATTAGTTATAAACCTTTGAACGATTCGTTAATTTTGTCATTCCGATTAATTTTAGTTGGAAATCACTTACGTTAACAATTTTTGTGAGTTTTTTAATTTTTTTTCTTTTTATCATTTTCTTTTCCTTTTCTTTTTGAGTAGTTAACTGCAATACAAATTAATAGTCTCATATAATAGTCGCACATGCTGGTGAAAATGGTAAATAGACATTTTTAAATGATAAGAGAATTTTTTGTCAAAAATAAGAAAAATTGATAAGTTAAGCAAACCAAACAAATGTTAGTAACTAACTCAAATAAGAACTGATAATGCAAAACTCATGGGTCACTTAATTGAAGTATAAGTTGGTAATAGCACCAATAAAAGTCGACAATTCTTAAGAGAGTTGCTAAATTTAATGGTTTGGAAAGTCAGATAAATAAAAGTTGATAATTCTAGTAAAGCGAAAAAACCCTAATATAAGTAGAAACAGTTGAATCCTATCATAGCACCATCTTGTTGCGTGCATAACATAAAGAAAGATAGCACGCAATGATCATGGAAGCACATGTTATGGAATTGTGTAAAAGGTGATGTGTGAATGTAAAACTTCATGACGAAACTACAAACAATAGCACGCAATTACTAATTTTGTTATGGAAGTGTCATCTCTTTTGTTGAAAGAAGGGCTCAATATAATTCAAACTTTAGATCTAATGTGAAATAAGGGGAATTTTCTGATCCTTTGCTCATATTTTAGAAGAAAATTGATTGATCCAAGATTAAGAAGAAACAAAAAGATGCATTCAGATGGACCCGGATCAAAAATCATACAAATAATTTTGGATTACTTTTTGAAAAATTGAAAAATTAATAGTAAATTCATGAAGACCTGATCTCTAATTGAACACGTGGACAACACATATGGGATGGTAGGAGTTTACGGTACGAGGGAAGTCAAGGATTCTTGAGTTCTCTGTACTACACCAATCAGGAGGACTGCAAATCCACCCATTATTAATTTCACTTATTTCTAGTGACACACGTAGAGAAAGTGAAAGTATTTAACACTCAACACGTTTTGAACCGTAACCCAAAGGGGCTGATTTTCTATTGCAAGATGCCATTGAGGCGATCCACCATGGAAGGAGCGAGATGGTTAACCCAATCACCCAACTCCCCTTTTTTTAAAAAGCATCTCTTCTCGATGAATTTGTCCAGCAATTTGCCGGATTTTTGACCTACAGGTCCTTGAGGGTCTTCAAGCTGCACATTTTGGCTATCTTTTCGATCATACCTCCCTCCTCTTCCTCCTGTGTGAAGGAAAGCCCCCACAAACTTGGCCACCTTCTTCAGCTGTCCTATGATGGGCCCATTTGGTTCAGCTCTAGGGAAGTGACTTTACATTTCACCAAGTATATTTAGTTCAAGGGGCATTTGGCGAAAATTAAAGAATTTGGCAAATTACAATCTAGAGGGTTTTCCAAAATGACTTTAGCCTAAATATTATTTGGTAAACATACATTTGGAATAGGCTTTTGGTGATTTAAAAAAAGAAAGAAAGAATAAACCTACATTTGTCGGCCACCGCTAGCGGTCAGATCTGGTGGCCTGCGTTGCTATCCAGCGGCCAAATTGGGTCACTGGCATCGTTTGAGGTCATCTAGTTGTTGGTGTTGCCTAAGGTCACACCTCAAGCGCGACACCTGGGTTCGGGCGACCCAGGCATCGCCGCCGGAGGTTGCAACCTCAGGCTGCGAAGCCTAGGTTCACACGACCTAGGTGGCATCACTTGAGGCCGCGTGACCTCCGCCTGGGTGGCATGAACCCAAGCGTCGTGGCTTGAGGTCACGACCTTTGGTGACATCGCCAACCCAGGTAGCATCGCCGAAGGTCACGTGAACCCCAGGCGGCGGTTGCCAAAGGTGGCGCGGCTAACGCAGGAGATTTCCAAAACACTAAAAAAAAATAAGTGAAAGATGGTTTGACTTGCATCTCCCAAATGTGAAAGTTCCAAATAGGTCGCCACTTGCTTTGGGCTTTCAGCATTCCAAATGCAAGCATTTGGCAAATGAGGACTCCAAATGCTGAACCAAACGCTTGATATTTTTTTCAAGGGGGGTTTGAGGAGCTCAAAGCACCTTGGGAAAGTTGAACCAAACGGGCCAATATCTTCCTTCAAGTCCTCGTGCTTGAGGAATGACACTTTGGACGGCCTCTCCAAGCTCTCTTTCCAGTACCTCGTGATGTGATCCCAAAAGGGCCCGCACAAGATTTGCCCTTGGCAAAAGGTCTCGAAATACTCTTCCAAGGACCACCCCAGCCAATCTTGTGTTCGCGCCGCCTCGGGGTAGAAGTACCAAGAGGAAACTACAGTGTCCAATGGGTTTTGGCAAATGTAAATGATCGGGTAGTCCAACTGTTTGATGCTCTCCGACAAGGATGGATAAGGGATGTGCATCGCAAAGAGCCTTGGCTCAGCTAGGCCATCAAGGTCGGGCCACAGCTTATGCTCAATAAAAGGAACGACTTCATGGGTTTCAAAGTGAGCAAGGGCATGTTGGAGATGTCAAAGTGGGAGTGATTGCCAAAGGAGAAAAGGCCTTTAGCCAGGTGGTTCCTGATTTGGGAAGAGAGACCAGGACGATGTCCTCGTCTTTGGCTTTGAAGTGCCGCTGGAATGCTATCACATTGGGAAGCACAGGGATCGGGCACCCAAAGTTTTGGTAAAGGCGATGGACAGGACGAACCAAGCCTTTGCTCATGGGAAGCGAAGCGATCAGTTCATTTAATGGCCTTCTGCTCATGTTCTTCAGTACCTACGATGGCGGACTGCGAAGAAAGTTGCTGGTGTGCCATGGTGGTGTTACCGCCAGGCTTGGGGTTTGAGTACAAATCGAAACAAGCACATGAAAGTAAATGACTAATCGTTTTTTTTTTGCTAGCGAGTGTTGGTTTTTCGTTGTTTTTTGTCGGGACTTTATCTCCATGGCTCATTATTTGACCCCAATCAATGTTCTGCCCCTTAAAGGTATGGGAAATGCCAAACGTCCGTCATTTCCTCGAAAGGCTCCATATATCCATGTCGCTAGGGTAGGACGCTTGGAAAGCTGGTTGGCATACAGGCTGGCGCCATGATCTCCCCTTCTCATGGACTTCAAGCACATCTTAAATCTGATGTACTTAGGCAAGTTCCATGGGTGCCCGTATCCTTTAATTCGCATTAGGTAGGGCCGGATAAGGTACGTAGTGCTTGGCCATGCTTTTCCAGTAAATTTCTTCACGGAATAAAAATTTATTTAATAATTTTTTTAAATATCTCTCTCCCAGACAACGGCAAATGGCCAGCCACGGGTGACAAGGACAATCGATGAATAAAGCTTTTAATTCTCATTTATGTTCCAAAAATAAAAAAAATAGAAAATTTCTACTTCTCAACTTAGCTCCAAACTTATAATGGAGCTAAAAATTTGTCCTAGAAATAAAAAATGAAATTATGTTATCAAATAGAAATATGTTCTAAATCTATTTTGGAAAACAAAAAATAGAAAAATACGGAAACAAAATGGTTATTATTTACTCAGTTTTTTTGTAAATGGCGGCGCAGCGGAAGCAGACCGTCAATTTGCAATTATGTCAGGAGCGGTAGAAATTAACGGAGAAATAAAACGAGGAACAAAAAAAATAATAAGGACATTGGAATTTACGTGGTTTGATCCGAATATCGGAACCTACGTCCACGAGGAGAGCCAGCAAAATAATCCACTATAAATCAGAGAATTACATAATTATACATGCTTACACACTCGAGTGTTTCCCAGCCCTAGTGTATATCCAATACCCATAGTGTTTAATAACTCAATTCAATTAACTCACGCACAAATCTCTCCGAGCTCACGCCTCTCTCTTTCTGGAGCTCTCACCAGACGGCTTCTTCTCTTCGGCCTCCGACGTCCTCCTGTTATAGGAGCATGGGAAGAGAACTGGATCAATGTATACTCTGCAATTGTCAAAGGCTTGCAACCACCTGAAACCACGCTCCATACAATTGATGTGTGCATGCCTATCATGCACTGACGTGAGAAACAATGGGCGTAGCTCCTGCCTTCCTCTTTATGTAATAATAAAGGACAGCAGTAGCCCACAAGACAAAGTCTAAAGAAGCGTAGCCGCACCCTCCATTTTCGTGGGCATGCATGCACATGATGCATTTAAGGAAGGGAGAAAATTTGGACGTCCAAGTCCATGGGCGTGCATAAAGGAAGGGAAAAGTCAAGACTTGCATTTAATGAATGGAGACAAACAGCAAGCCTCAATCTTCAATTTTCCACTAGCGGCTGAAAGAGAAAAAGCTTCCATGAGACCAAATCTTCTTTATTTAATGCTTCACGTTTGGCCTGAAAAGAATTTCTATGACTAGATAATTCTTTCGGCTCAGTCTCACTAAGTGCAACATGACATGCTTCTTCATTTCAGCATATTAATTGTGCGTGTGTATCGGGTATCGTACACGGACTCAAACTCGAGACATAATTTTAACACAGTTGATAGCAACTTATTATCCCTCAATAAGTACACCGTAGCTTTGAATTCTAGAAAAAACAAAGGAAAAGCTTGCTCTTGGGCTTAGATAGAATTAAGTCAATGTGTTATGTCCCGACCCTCGAGCTCGTGACAATTTCAATTCACTTGTGGTCCGAAACATGCGACGTCCCAGGTTTTGTTGTCGACCAATTCATTTTATCTTGTCATTAAGTACATACAAAAACGATACTAAACACACCTAGTCAAACATTGAGTAGGGATAGCAGAAAGACATAGTAGTAAAACAATAGCACCACATTTCATTTATCTGAAATGTTAGCTTGGGGAATAGTACATGTACAAGCCCTTCTTCATGCGGTGTTCCAAGGTCAACACAAAAAAGGACTAGGCCTGGCTAACCTACTATTACCAAAAAGGAGGAGAGGGTCAGTCAAAAAGAGATTAGATGACAGGTGCTTAATCACTAGCCTTATAAGGGTCAAACTCACCTCACGAGGGGTCCATCACTACGCTATTAGGGGGATAGAGGTCCATCGGATCCCATACCTCATCACCCGGCTCCTCATGCAATGGAGGCCCGTCATAACTTCTCAGGGGACTGTACATCATGTCCCTCTACTTGACGTGCCATGCCTTGAAGACGTGTGGCACATAAACAAAATTGTCGTCCACTCAAATTGTCGTCACGTGTTGCTCATAAACAAAATTGCGACTCGGGACAAGTCACATAGTTATGGAGATGCTCATGTCCACGGGAACACCGAACCTCACCGGGTATGGCGTCATACTAGGGCCCTAAAAATGTTAACCACGACGGAGTAAAATAAACTCAGTAAGTTAAAATCCTAAGCCTCGATTAGGAATTTCGCTCGCATCAACTACAGCCTAACTAGGCAACTTAATACCGAGAGCAAATCAATTACAAAGCGACCTCTGCTTTGTCTTATCTATAAACATGTAAGCAACTTAGCCACAATGTAAATCCACAACCATCAAATATAATTACAAGCGATCTCACCTTACCTTGACACACGCACCTTGCAAATATAATATAATGCAAGCCATGACAACTTCAACTTCAACAAGCATTTCATATAATCATAACACCCATCGAATTTTTTCATGCATCAACATTCACACGTGTTTCGATTATTATGACCCATCGGGCGATGGCACAACCTTATGGTTGGCAGTCTACTGGTCCAAAAATCAGGCATCGTCCCCCTTAGGCACAACTATGTCATAGACCTCCCTCCAGATGGCATTCTCGAAGGAGCATTGGTCCAGCCTCTACCGCGACTCAGCAACTAGGCAATCGACCAAAATCGGGTGACCTCAACGGCCATGGCACAACCCCAAGAGTTGGCGGTCTTTTGGCAATGTCAGGTATCCCCTTTATGTGACCATGCAGCACAATCATCAACCATTTCATTTCTTTCTTTTTTCTATCGTTAATGCAACCATGGTTCGTGCTCACGCAGCATAATATTGCAATTAAGACACGTATAATGTAATGCAACGATAATCAATGGTCAAATGAACGTGCATAATTCAACAGTTCCAAATACAACTAATAACAGAATAGTTCAAGTTGTAATCCAACAATCAATCTCAACCGACTACCGCCCTAATATTCACATGGTACTCAATGCAGTAATTAGCAGTGATTATTCCCGTAATAATCGATACTTGTCAACAACTTGTCCACAATTAAACGCTTCGAGAATCAATCACGTGCGTCAGCCAATTGTCGATAATCAAACACGTACCTCACAATTAACAATAATCAACCACATGTCTTAACAGTCAACGACAATCAATCATGTGTCTCAACAACTAATGACAATCAATTATTCCCATAAATAATTGATTACCACAAAACAAGTATAGACTAGGATTATATTCAAAAAATTCTCATTTATAAATTATATAATACTATAGTTAATCATTCTGATAAATAATTGACTCCTAAAAAATAATTATAGCTATTTATCAATCCCATAAATAATTACCCAACCAAAGTAATTTAATTTCATAAAACCTTCCTTAATAAATTAAAAGCCACTCAACATTATAGTATATATAAATCCATCAACCTTAGGAAAATAAGCAATAGTTAAATAAACATAAATATTGCTCAATTTAATCAATTATCAATAAATGAACATAATTAATTATTTCTCCAAAATAATTAATTATCCATAAATAACTAATAATTAAAATTAATTAATAATATAAATAATTAAATAATTTCCACAAAATAATATAATATTTCCATAAAATAACATAATTATATAATTAACTAATACTAAACATTCATTAGCCAAATTAATTAACCAAAAATAAGCTTAGTAATATAATATAATGCTAATTAATCATAAACCCAATGAATTAATAACTAACCACAATCAAGCCACAATTAGCTTATCATAAACTCCCTTAAGTATAATTAAGACATATAAATCGTACTTTAAGCCTAAATAGCCCTCATTAGTCGTTAATCACACTTAACACTAATTAAACTACTTCTAGAGTAAGATTAACCCATAATTAAGAGATTAGGAAATTAAATCACACGCTCAAGGATTCTAGCGACACTGGAGTGATGACGAGGACAAGAGCTGTGCAAGACTAGCTCGGGGACGGTGGCCGAATTCTGGCGAAACAACACTAGCGACTGTTTCTCATAGAAATAGCAACAACGGCATCCAAGGATCGGACGAGTAGCCGGCGAGCAGTGGCTGGACTTCTAATAGCAATAGTTGCACGGTGGACGGTGGTAGTAGCTCTGGCGGACGGTAGTAGCAGTGGCAGTAAGGGCGAACAGTAGGGGCAGTGAAATAAGGGAAGAAATGAGGGGAAAAGAAAGAGAAAAGAGAGAGAATGAGCTGAGGAGAGAGAGGGGTGGCAACAAGAGAGAGAGAGAGAGAGAGAAGAGAGAATGAGCTAGCAAGCTTGTCCAATAGGCCTTACCAACTTACTCTACAAGTTTGAATATCAACCAAGCAGTCATAAGAGCTAAGGGCCACACAAACAAGATTCTAGAAGAGAAGGCCCATGGGCTGAAGAGAAAGAATTTTGGCCAACTTGGGCCCTCCTTAGGCCGTCTTTGATGGGCGCAAGGCCCATTGGACCGCCGGTCTTGGCCCGACCCACTTGGGGGCTCAAATTCCTAGTCCAAAATTCCCTTTTTGACACTTTGCAGCTCATCGAAAAACCTGAGAATTAATGTGACGACGTCCAAATATTAAGTTATGAAGTCCCTAAAAATTTGATATCCAAAATCGGAGTTAAATTAAATCAATTGCAATTGTAGTATAGTTGAGACTATCGATCGCCCATTTAGGGTTTTCCTCACGTTTGACCCGTGGTCAATAGCTTTTCGATCCACTTTTAAGTGAATTCTCAAACCAGGGACAACCCTTGATTATCGTGTAATCTCGGGGGTTCAATTCATAATCCTGACTACAAAATTAAAAAGGAATCGGTTTAATGTTGTTCATAGTTTGTATCGAAGTCATGCGGAAGTCACTTGCAATCCAGCTTCATACCTCTGCCAAATCAATTTTTTTCCGTTCGCTAATGGACTGGTAACAGGATGGTATTGTTCCCTCCCCCGGATTCTTATGGTCAAACGGTTCGTTCCTAATTGAATCTGCTGGTTGTACGTGTATCGATCCTTAATTGCACTTCCGAAAAGTCCGTTAACTCATGAATTATCAGTTCAGAGGAATCGTACTAACAGGGCATTGATTAATGTCACCAATTCATATAATCCAAAAATAGTGTCAAAATTCAGGATGTCACACGATGCCTCTCTTCCTCAAATCGCTCATGAAGTTTGTTATATCACGCTATTTCACGTTATCTAGAAATATAAGTAAGAGCTTCTTTTTTTCTTCAACCTCGCCTTACAAAAATCTCGATGTTTGCTTGATCCTCTCTAGGCATGAGAATATGGTTTTCTCGGTTTCTTTCATGGGTTTGCAAGATTCTACTTTGAATCGTAGTCATTTATGTCATATCAAGTGAACTTTGACAAAATGGTTATGCATTTCATGCTGAACATACAATTTTGGCATTGGGACCAAGAGGAAGTGAGATTTAGATGAGTAGACTCCTCAAAGCTATGGCAGGAAAAAATCAATAATAGGTTTCACGATCTTATTGTCCAGTATGGAGAGGGCTCAAGCCTTGCTAGCCTAGCGCAAGGCTTGCCCTTGCTAACACGATGACCAGTTGGAGGAAGAAAGGAGGGAAGGGAAAAAAGAAAAGAAAATTATTCAAGATTATTCACATCAGCGCCAATCATGTCATGTAAACTGATTGGCGTTCACGTCAACAATATCCTGTCAAAATTGGTTGGAAGGATTGAATTGTTATTAGTTCAAAATGTTTGATTAATATTAAATTGGTATCATTAAAATGCTAAAGACTAAATTAACACTAACGCAATAGATTTATGACTTTTCCGACGTTTTGCCCATGATTTTTACTCCAAATTATAAATTCGCATCTTGCTCCAAATTATATCTTCGTCAACTATGATATCTTTTTTTCCGATTCTCCTTGTCATTTGTAGAGGAGATCTCGGGCCACAACATCTAACGGGTGTATCATGGTCGATTGCAGGGATCGCTACGCGTGATTGCCACAACTCAGTTGATTTTTTCATGGATCTTGATGTGGGAAGACTGGAGTTGGGGGTCTGCGTTTTATACATCACATATTG
This sequence comes from Corymbia calophylla, assembly GCA_014182845.1. Classification (NCBI taxonomy): domain Eukaryota; kingdom Viridiplantae; phylum Streptophyta; class Magnoliopsida; order Myrtales; family Myrtaceae; genus Corymbia; species Corymbia calophylla. Next base: position 8,569,217 of record CM024702.1, read on the forward strand.
AAAAGCTGAGCAGTAGCTAGGCCATGACGATTGGACAAACAATTGGCATTGAACTTTCCTATCGTTGTAACGAGACCACACAATTGGCGCACCGGTTGCCTTGTCGCAGACACCAAGCAAAATCTTAGAAGTGCATAAAACGTGGGCACATTCCACGTGTAAGTCCTTATCAGATTGAACTTAGTAACTTATTTATATTCCGTGATTGATGAATCATAACGCCAGGAGAAAAAGTTGACATGGATTACCAAAAGCTGGATTACCTATTGCTCCTGCTGTTGATTAGATCAAATGATACCTAGAACTTTGAAGCTCAAGGGTTTGTGGACACAGGAATAGGGTTTGCCATTTAACGTTTCCGGCAAATTGGAGAAGGCTTGATTGGCTTTGTCGCTGCTCGTGCCTATTATTGTTTGCTGCATCTTTTTGTTAAAAGCAATAGTGAAAGTGTTTCGTATCTCTATGGATGATACCGGGAATTGTTTAGCGGGTGCCACTAAATGAATGAGAAAAGAGATTGTGTTCTCGAATGCTTATTTCAAGCTTAAAACTCCAGGAGATTGCACTACGGGATATATGCTACCATCGTGACCAATAAAGACTTTCTGATTTTCTTTTTTAATTATCTATTTTCTGGATAAGCGCATAAAAGAACAGATGCCAGATGATTGATTGTCGATTTTGATGTCTAAGGGGAAAAGTTTCAAATGGGGGATAGATAAGTTGGATCATAACGATTTTTTCTATTTTTTTAGGGTGCTTTGAGGTCAATAATTACCTAATACTGGAGGTTCTAGGCTATCATGCACCAGAACTCGTCCCTTGTTTACTCTTCCAGCAACAGAAAAATCGAGGTCTCTCAGTGCAATTGCTCATTAAATCTTTTACACACACTATAGTATTAGTGGAGAGATCCAAGATAAAGAAAGATTCAGTTCAAAATCACATGGAACATGCAATAGAATAAATATTCTCGGTAAGAAAAGCCAACTGAACCGGAAAATCAACATGAGAAGGAGGACTAGCACGTTTTGAACTCCAACCCAAACGGACTCATCTTCTCTTCCATGATGCTACGGAGACGTGCTACCATGGGAGGATTGAGATAGTTAACCCAGTCACCCACCTCTCCTTTCCTAAAGTAGCATCTATTTTCAAATCTTGGCGTGAATTTGCCCATTATGTTCACCTCCAGATCCTTCAACTTCCTCAAGCTACACGTTTCAGCTATTTCTTGAGCCACACCTTCCTTCTCTTCCCCCAAAGAGAATGGAAGCCCCACAAACTCCACGACCTTCTTCACTTGTGCTACAACATCTTCCTTTAAATCCTCGTTCTTCAAAAATAACACCTTGTATGGCTTCTCCAAGCTCTCGTTCCAATCCTCAACTGTGTGATCCCAAAAGGGTCCAAACCCTGTTTTTCCTTGACAAAGGGTCTCAAAATGCTCTTCCATGGACCTCTCCGGTTGATTCTCTGACCGCACTAGAGACTTGAAAAAGTGCCACGATGAAACCACAGTATCTAGAGTGTGACGTGAAATGTCACGCCTCGACTGTCGAGCTCGCGACAACCCCATTTCCATGGTCAATTGAAAGCGACGTCCGAGGACCCGTTGACGACCATATATTTTATCTTTGATTATGCGCAAGTAGAAGACGAACCATTTCCAGACAAACAAACAATCAAACAGGGATAGAGGGATGAACAGCAAGAACAACAGCAACTACTCAATTATTCAATTTACTGGATTAACCAACGGAAGATTATTTTTCGAATTACAAGCTCGACAAAAAGGGCCGATCCATCTTCTAAGCCAAACCAAAAAGAAACTAGGCTAATCTAACACTACACAAAGAACCCTCGGGTTCAACACTACGGTCACTCGAACCCATCGGACTCAAGCTTCGTCGGGTCGATCACTAGAGGAGCGGGAGCAGAAGCAGGATTCTCCACTACGGGTACATCATTCTAAAGGCATGAAAGTGGTTATACAACAACCAATGAGATAAAATCTCAGCGAGTTCTCCCTCTAAGCCTCGGTTAGTACGCCAACTCAACCCGGGGTATCTCTCCAGAACCACCCCTCACTCAACCCAACAACAGACAGCCAACAAATAGTATACCAAACAATAGACAGGGGAAACCACAATCAATATTCGGTTCGCATGCAACCTTACCCGGTCTGCCATATCTTACACATCAAATCTCATACAATGCAAGCAAGGCACATGGCCGTTAGACGATGCAGTTTATCAATCATATGCGAGTCGCATCACAAGCAATCTCACCTGGCCATTACCACACCTTGTACGACTATCAACTCATGCGTCAAATCATCACGACATTAAGAGTATGCAAATAATCAAAGCATCTCACACAACTTTCTCATGCCTCACATCCACACATATGCTCCAATTATTACGATCCTCTAAGCCACGGCACTACCTTATGGTTGGCGGTCAACTAATCGTAAACTAGGCATCATCCTCCCTCATGAGGCACGGCGACATCATGGGCTCTCCCCCACTAACGGCATTCCCTAAGGAGCATGGGTCCGGCCTCTATCGCGACTCCGCAACTGACTGAAGTCAAGACAACCAAAAGGCCACGCCACAACCTTAAGGGTTGGCGGTCTACCGGCAATGCCGGGCTCTCCTCTTAATGTGACCATACAACACATCATCAAACAATCCGTTCTTTTCTTTGCTCTGTCATGAATGTACATACAGTTCGTGCTCACGCGACATGCTATTGCAGTTAACACACGCATAATGTCATGCAGTAGTATCCAGCAGTCACGTACAATAGCAGCAGTCACGTACAATAGCAGCAGTCCAATCATTCACAAAAGTTGCACAATCAGCAGTTCATGTCACAGTCTGTCAATCAATTCTGACCAGTCAACATGACAATACTTGCACACTTTTTCCAAAATAACCACATACCTCAATAATTACGGTACCCAATCATGTGTCTCAATATTTAATAATAAATAAACATATGTTCTCACGACTACGACAATCAACCATTCTTATTTAAGAAGCATGTAATACTATAGTCGATTGTCCCGATAAAAATAATTTAAGTCCCACAAAATACTTATAATTATTTTTCAATCCCATAGTTAATATCCAACCCAAATAATTTCATTTAATAAAACTATTCTTTCATAAACCAATGTCATTTGATAATATAGTATATATATACTATGGGCTTTAGAAAATTAGACCATAGTAATTTTCCCACAAAATTACTCAATTAAAACCATTTCCCATAAATACTCAATTAATTATTTTCGACAAAATAATTAATTTTCAGAAATATTAATAATTTGAAATTATAAAATAATTTAATTCATTAATACATTAAATTTAGAAATTAAACAAAACATTAATTAAAACAATTTATCAAGCAATTGAAACTAAACATGCTTAATTAATCCACAAAAATCACATAATCCACCATTAAGCAATAATTAAGCACAACTACGCTTAATAAGCAAAATTAAATTAAGCTAATCTAATCTTAATCATCTCTCTAACCACCTATCTTAGGGCTAATACAACTTAATTAAACCATCTAAACAAACATTAACACTAACTAACCCACCCTAAGCAAGTTTAGGCACTAAATAGGGATTAGGGCTAAACTCACCCATTAAGCGGGCCGGCGACACGAACGAGGTGGCGACGGCGAACCTGACACCCGGGAACCTCTACCACGATGATCCAAGGTGGTCCCGGGCTGACCACAACAGCAACAAACTCGGATCCCCTTTGCAACACTGAAAAACTGACGACTTGGAGAGGAAAGCGGCTGAACGGAGCTCACCGGAGCTCTAGCGACCAGCGGGCCGGCGACCAGCGGCTCCAGGGGGTCGAGGGACAACTGCTGCTGGCTGGTATGGGCGGTGGTTTGGTCGAAATGGGAGAGAAACGGAGGAAAAGGTGAAACTGTGCAAAGATGCTGCTACGATAGGTGGTCCGGTAAGTAGTGACTTCTGGCAACCGTACGGATCGGCTGGCGGCTCCGTTGGACCAACGGCCGACGTCATCCAAATGTTAGTTCTGTACTGAGCACAACGGTAGGTGGCACGGGCCATGATTCACACGGGAAGGCCATGAACAACTCGATTTTCGGAGGAAGGTCAAAAACTGAAATTGCAGGAACTAAAGGAAAATAAGGGAGAAATGTGTGCGGTTTTGGTGAGCTGCAAGGGGAGGAGAGAGAGGGAGATGAGAGCTGGAGATAGGCCTCAATTAAGGCCATTAAATGGCTTGCCCAACTTCCAAGAAAGATGACATTATCTTCTCTCTCTTCTTTTGACTTTTCGTCAAAATATCCAAGGGCATTTTGGTTATTTCCACCTTGCATATTTCTCAATCTGTCCTTAGGCTGAAAATGAAAAGCGGGCCTAGGAAACGGGCTAGAAAATTAATAGAAATGGGCTCGGGAATTTGTTGGGCTCGAAACGGCTCAAGGTTAGACAATGGGCTCGAGAGGGTAAATGGTCGGTTTGGCTCAACGAGCTCACTTGCTTGCCTCGAGTCTACCACAGTGGCTGTCCCACCTTGGGCGTGAGGCCCACACTATTCTTGCCCGGCCCACGTCCTCGTAGGCTCGTTTTCTTGGTCCGAAAATCCTTTTTCCAAATACCCGACTTAATTGGCACTGTCGACTGTCTAAGAAGCATCATCCAAAAGTCTGTCCCAGACGTTCCCGAAAATTCGAAATTCAATACAGGATTCTCACGCATGTCAATTTCGCCCGAATGCCATTTTGGTACTACTCAGACTGACAGGCGGCTTCAAGGATTCACGCATAACCGACTTGTGCCAATTCACGTTCAAGACTTCTCGACACATGGACGTCCTTGACTACATGAAATTGCGAAGGATCGATTCTTATTTCAAAGTACACGATTATCAAGGATCGACATAGGGTCATTCACGGGTTCGATAACAGTAAACGGAATCACCCGTCGTCCCATTATGTTCTGCCCACGAATTGACTTCTATTCGTCCTTGGAATCGGCCTGCATAACTACAGGATCGTCCTTACGCAAGTCTCACAGTCGAGTCGTTTTCCCAGGTCAAGTTTTTTAGTCGCACGAGTTCTGTCCTTATTAGCCTTTCCCCTCAAGGTCAGTATCTCGAGAGTGATCAATTTCGAGTGAGATCAACCAACAATGCATTGGTGAAATTAACATTTATTCATCCCTCAAAGGGCTCGAATTTCAGGATGTTACAACTCTTTCCCCCTTATAAAAATTTCGTCCTCAAAATTTGCAGCTATTGTGAAATCCTTAAAAGATAGGAGTGCTAATGCTTCATTACTTCTTCACTTTTCCATGTAGCTCCCTCTGTTTCGTAATGCTGCCTAATCACCTTAATTAAGGCGATAGTCTTATTTCGAAGTACTTGCTTTTTACAGTCCTCTATCCGTATTGGCCTTTCCACGTACGACACGCTGTCGTCTACGTCCAGTTCCTCAAAATTCAAAACATGAGTCGAGTTCGGTTCATACTTTCTCAACATGGACACGTGGAAAAAAATCATGAAATTGAGCAACCTTCAATGGCAACACAAGATGATATGCTAAAACCTCGATCATTTCTAAAATTTCAAAGGGTCCAACGTACCTCGAACTTAACTTTCCTTTCTTGCCAAATCTGGAAGTACTCCTCATCGGCGATACTTTCAGAAACACATGATCATCCACCTTAAACTCCAACGGTCTACGATGTTTATTTGCATAACTCTTTTGACGACTCTGAGCGGTCTTTAATATGTATCTGATAATCTAAACTGCATTCAATAATTACTAAACCAATTTTTAAACTAGCGATTCCCAATTCCCTAACCTCATTCCATAGACCGGAGTTCCACAAACTTGACCATATTTCTGCTATACCACTTTGATAAAATCTTATCCCACAAGCACTCTCTTTTTGCACAGTGCGTAGTTCTGTTCGTTTCTGCCCCTTTCAACATCCTATAAGCTTGCCGGGAGTCTCTCCTTACTCAGGCACTCTAGCCCCGGCGACCACTCCCCGCCCTCGTTGGATCAATCGTTACGGGCATCTTCGAACTGCACTACTACTAGCAAAAGTCCCTTTTTGACATGCACCATCTCATAGAGGTATTATCCGCTTTGACCTGTCCCATACCAAGCCTCACGATTTTAACCTCGTCTGAGCACCTCATAGTGCAAAACTTTCTCCAGCTCATCAACCCATGAGCTCGTTTTCACAGGGTCACTTATTTACACTTGAAATCTGATTCATAGAATTTCCATCAAATCGCCATCTGAATTCCACAAACCATCAATTTTTCTTTCAACATTCCTTTCACGTCCATTTAATAACCAAACCAAAAATTCACCTCAACCACTTGAAAATTAGTGCAAACCAAATGCCATTTATTGCGCCAAAAGCTTTTGGATAACTCTTCAAATTCTTTCTGATACCTCGAGAAGAAATCATCGATAATGCTATTTCCTCACTTATCCATCTAGCATCAAGGGATAATTAATTCTTAATCCACCGAAAACAAAAATCCATTCCTCAAATCCCTTTCTTATATATCTCCTGAAATAATCCACCTTGGGTAAATTCATATCTTAATCGAATCTAAGACTTCCGAACAATAAATCATCCACCGTAATTCTTATCAAAGATTATCACCATTTAATAGATCATCTCTTATGATCCCATACCTACAACTCCTCAAATCATCAAGATAAAACTTATCTGACATCCATTAAATCCAATAACCTCAATTGTCGTGACGTGTAAGCAATCAATCTTCCTTGTTGCCTTACCACGTAGTCAAATCCCTTATATGACACCTCACTGCAATTCTCGTATTCTCCAATACTAGACTAAATCCTCAAAAACTGGTGCGGTAATCAACTTATACTTAAGCTCTTAAAAATTTCACTTATTCGTCCATTCAAATTCTTACGTCATTCATTAACCTTCGTATAAGAGGCGTAGCTATCGTAGAGAACCATTCTACGAATCGTCTGTACTAACCTGTCCAACTTAGAAAACTTCAAACCTCTGTCATTATCATAAGTCCTGATATAATTATGACTGCCTTGATCTTAGCAGATCCACAAAAATTCCTTCGTCCAAAATCATATGACCAACAAAACAATGCGAGTAAACCCAAACTCGCACGTATTAACTTGGCATACTGTTTATGCTCTCGAATGGTCTATAGCACCACCCTTAAGTGCTGTTCACGTTCCTCTAAGTTCCTCAAATATTCCAATATATTGCTCACGAACACAATTACAATTTGCTTCAATACGCCTTAATCACTCAATCCATCGAATCCATAAAAGCAACTGGCGCATTTGTTAATCCAAACGGCAGTATGGTAATCTCGTAGTGACCAAATCACGCACGATATGTCGTCTTTAGTTTATCCTCCTTTTTAATCCTCAAATACTGATAGCCCATCCTTGGGTCTATCTTGGGACATATCGAAGCTCCTTGAAATGGGTCAAACAAGTCATCCATCCTTGGTAACGGATACTTGCTCATGACCGTCCCTTGGTTGAGTTCCCAATAAGCGATACATAAGTGCAACAATCCATCCTTGATTCTTCAACTAACCAATTAACCTTAGTTGTCCAATAACCTTAGCAACCTTCGTCTAATAAACGAGTTACTTCCAATGACGAATTTCAAAGGGGTCGAGAGTCCTCCTCGATTTCCCACAAATTCAAAACTATCACCCACTACTGGGTTAAACTGAATTGTCTTTCCATGACAATCCACTTTCTGTTGGGTGGGATGGGATTTTTTCTCCTCATCATTGGTCCCTTTTCCAAACTGACGATTACCTCTATTAGGCACGAATCGCAAGCCAGATGCGGTCGCCCTCTCGATCATATTCTTTTCTATCATCTGGGCCCTCTCGTACATCTCATCAAAACTCTTTAAACTCCAGGGCACCAGCTGGCTTTCAACTCCGGCTTCAAGCCATCTCTGAACCGTCTCACCCTATCCAAGGGTCCTCCACTAATCTCGGCACATACTGGGCCAACTCAGCGAACTTCGCCTCATACTAATCCACTGACATCTGATTCTAACGAAACTACTGGAACTCTGTCATCTTTGACTCTCTCGCATTGTCTAAGAAGTACTTTCCATTGAAAGCTTCACGAAAGGCACCCCAAGTTTGAGCCATGCCTTTAGGGAACACTCTTCTTTGAGTGGCTTCCTACCAAGTACTGGCATTACCTTGAAACTGATAAGCCACCAGAAGTACCAGATCTTCCTCTGAACACCTCAACATTGTAATAGTCCTTTTGAAATCCCTTATCCAAAGGGTCGCAGCTTCAAGGTCGCCCACACCACTAAACCTCGGTGGCTTCAATCTCAGGAACTGCTCTATCAACCTAGGCATCGGTCTCTCACAGACCTCTCCTCTCACTAGGGGAACCACAAGGACCGCAGCAAAAGCACACAGCTTGATGTCCTAATAAGTTCTCTAGCGCCAGCAGGATCCCGTCTAACCTAGGATCTGCCTGCGCACTACCTCTTGCACTAGTCTGACTAGACACTACCCTATGCCTGGGGGCTGACTGCTCAGGATTGCTCATCTTTCTGGACTATGAGCAACCTGCCACCACACAAAACCACAAAAGCAATCACAGGCACGTAATATAAAAGCCATCTCTATCTCACTATCCCAAAAATCCCATGCACCTTATCACTCCAAGTCTTGACCTCGCTCTGATACCAAAATCGATGGGGTTGTCACGCCCAGACTCTCGAGCTCGCGGCAACCCCATTTCCATAGTCAATTGAAAGCGATGTCCCAGGACCCGTTGACGACCATATATTTTATCTTTGATTATGCGCAAGCAGAAGACAAACCATCCACAGACAAACAAACAATCAAACAGGGATAAAGAGATGAACAGCAAGAACAACGATAACTACTCAATTATTCAATTTACTGGATTAACCAACGGAGGATCGTTTTTCGAATTACAAGCCCGACAAAAAGGGCCGTTCCATCCTCTAAGCCAAACCAAAAAGAAACTAGCTAATCCAACAGTACACAAAGAACCCTCGGGTTCAACACCACGGTCACTCGGACCCATCGGACTCAAGCTCCGTCGGGTCGATCACTGGAGGAGCGGGAGCAGGATTCTCCACTGCGGGTACACCATTCTAGAGGCCTGAAAGTGGTTATACAACAACCAGTGAAATAAAATCTCAGTGAGTTCTCCCCCTAAACCCCCGGTTAGTACGCCAAATAATTTCATTTAATAAAACCATTCTTTAATAAACCAATGTTATTTGATAATATAGTATATAAATACTATGGATTTTAGAAAATTAGGCCATAGTAATTTTCCCACAAAATTACTCAATTAAAACAATTTCCCATAAATACTCAATTAATGATTTTCCCCAAAATAATTAATTTTCAGAAATATTAATAATTCGAAATTATAAAATAATTTAAGTAATTAATACATTAAATTTAGAAATTAAATAAAAAATTAATTAAAACAATTAATCAAGCAATTTAAACTAAACATGCTTAATTAATCCACAAGAATCACATAATCCACCATTAAAAAATAATTAAGCACAATTAAGCTTAATAAGCAGAATTAAGTTAATATAATCTTAATCGTCTATCTAACCACTTATCTTAGGGCTAATACAATTTAATTAAACCATCTAAACAAACATTAACACTAACTAACCCACCCTAAGCAAGTTTAGGCACTAAATAGGGATTAAGGCCAAACTCACCCGTTAAGCGGGCCGGCGACACGGACACGGTGGCGGCGGTGAACCAGACACTCGAGGACCTCTACCACGACAATCCAAGGTGGTCTCGAGTTGACCACAGCAGCAACAAACTCGGATCCCCTCTTCAACACTGAAAAACTGATTGCTTGGAGAGGAAAGCGGCTGAACGGAGCTCACCGGAGCTCCGGCGAGCAGCAGGCCGGTGACTAGCGGCTCCAGAGGGTTGAGGGACAACTGTTGGTGGCTGGTATGGGCGGCGATTTGGTCGAAATGGGAGAGAAACAGAGGAAAATGCGGAACTGTGCAAAGCTGCCGCTACAGTAGGCGGTCCGGCGAGCAGTAACTTTCGGCGGCCGTACGGATCGGTCGGAGACTTTGTTCGACAAACGGTCAACGCCATCTGAACGGAATTTCTATCCTAAACACAAAGGTAGGTGGCACGGGCCGTGATTCACATAGGAAGGCCATGAACAACTCGATTTTCGGAGGAATGTTAGAAACTGAAAGCGCAGGAACTAAGGGAAAACAAGGGAGTAATGTAACATCCTGAAATTCGAGCCCTTTGAGGGAGGAATGAACGTTAATTTCGCCAATGCATTGTTGGTTGATCTCACTCGGAACTGATCACTTCTGAGATACTAACCTTGAGGGGAAAGGCTAATGAGGACCAAACTCGTGCGACTAAAGAACTTGACCTGGGAAAACGACTCGACCGTGAGACTTGCGTAAAGACGATCCTGTAGATGTGCAGGCCGATTCTAGGGACGAATTGAAGTCAATTCGCGGACAGAAATGATGGGACGACGGGTGATTCCATCTACTGTTATCAAACCCGCGAACGGCCCTATGTCGATCCTTGATAATCGTGTACTTTGAAATAATAATCGATCCTTCGCAATTTCATGAAGTCAAGGACGTCCATGTGTCGAGAGGTCTTGAACGTGAATTGGCACGAGTCGATTATGCGTGAATCCTCAAAACCGCTCGTCAGTCTGAGTAGTACCAAAATGGCATTTGGGCGAAATTGACAAGGCATGTGAATCCAATTTTGGACTTCGAATTTTCGGGAACGTTCGAGAAGGACTTTTAGACAATGCTTCTTAGACAGTCGATAATGTCAATTAAGCCGAGTTTTGGAAAAGGGATTTTCGGACCGAGGAAACGAGCCTACGAGGACGTGGGCCGGGAGAGAATAGTGTGGGCTTCACGCCCAAGGTGGGACAGCCACCGTAGAAGACCGAGATGAACGAGCAAGCCTGTTGGACCCAAATCGACCCTTTACTCTCCCGAGCCTAGTATCCAAACTTGAGCCAATTCAAGCCTAATAAATTCCCGAGCCCGTTCCTACCCATTTCCCAGCCCATTTTATAGGCCCGCCCTTCATTTTCAGCCCAAGGGCACATTGGGAAATGTGCAAGGTGGAAATGACCAAAATACCCTTGGATATTTTGAAGAAAAGTCAAAGAGAAGAGAGAGAAGATGATGTCATTTTGCCTTGGGAGTTGGGGCAAGCATTTATAGCCTTGATGAGGCTTATCCTTCAGCCTTCACTTCACTCTCTCTCCTCCCCTTGCAGCCCTCACAACTGCACAACACTTCTCGCTTGTTTTCCCTTCCTTCCTTCAGTTTTTTAGTTTGACCTTCCTCCGAAAAATCAAGTTTTTCATTGCCTTCTTGGTGGAATCTTGGGCCGTGCCACCTATCAATCTGTTCAGCACAGAAAATCTGTTCAGATGGCGTCGGCCGATCGTCGAAAGGAGCCGCCGGCCGATCCATATGGCCACCAGAAGTCGCTGCTCGCCGAACCGTCACTATAGCAACCAGTTCTGCTTTGTTCCACCTTTTGACCTGTTTTCCTCCATTTTCGACCTAACCACCGCCCATACCAGCCACTAGAAATTCCCTCTCGATCCGCTGGAGCCGCTGGTCGCTGGCCCGCCGCTTGCCGGAGCTCTGGTGAGCTCCAATCAAACACTTTCCTCCAAGCAATGCAGTTTTTTCAGAGTTGCAGTGGGAGTCTGAGGTTGCTGCTATTGTTTCAGCTCCGGGACCACCTTGGATCGTTGTGATAGAGCTCCCCAGGTGTCGGGTTCGTCGCCGCCGCCGCGTTCAGGTCGCCGACCCGCTTAACGGGTGAGTTTAACCCTAATCCCTATTTAGTGCCTAAATTAGCTTAGGGTTTGGTTAATTAGTGTTAAGGAATGTTTAGGGTGTTTAATTAATTTGTATTAGCCCTAAGATAAGTGGTTAGATAGATGATTAAGATTAGATTATCTTAATCTTGCTTTATTTTCTTAATTATTGCTTAATGGTGGATTATGTGATTTTTGTGGATTAATTAAGCATGTTTAGTTTAAATTGCTTTATTAATGATTTTAATTAATGTTTTTTTAAATTTCTGAATTTAATGTATTAATTAATTAAATTATTTTATAATTTCGAATTATTAATATTTCTGAAAATTAATTATTTTGGGGAAAATAATTAATTGAGTATTTATGGGAAATGGCTTTAATTGAGTAATTTTGTGGGAAAATTACTATGGTCTAATTTTCTAAAGTCCGTAGTATTTATATGCTACATTATTAATTGGCATTGATTTATTAAAGAAGGGTTTTTATTAAATGAAATTATTTGGGTTGGATATTAATTATGGGATTGGAAAATAATTATAAGTATTTTGTAGGACTTAAATTATTTTATCGGGACAATCGACTATAGTATTACATGCTTCTTAAATGAGAATGGTTGATTGTCATAGTCGTGAGAACACGTGTTTATTTATTATTAAATATTGAGACACGTGATTGGGTACCGGTAATTATTGAGGTACGTGATGATTTTGGAAAAGTGTGCAAGTATTGTCATGTTGATTGGTCAGAATTGATTGACAGACTATGACTTGAACTGCTGATTGTTGCAACTTTCGTGAATGATTGGGTTGCTGCTATTGTACGTGACTGCTGGGTACTGTCGAATGACATTATACGTGTGTTAATTGCAATGGCATGTCGCATGAGCATTAGCGGTGTTGCAGTCACGACAGAGCAAAAATATAAATGGATTGCTTGATGAGGTGTTGCATGATCACATTAAGAGAGGGAACCCGGCGTTACCGGAAGACTGCCAATCCTTATGGGGTTGTGCCGTGGCCGTTTGATCGTCCTAACTTTAGTTAGTTGCCTGACGGGGGACATGTTGCGGGACTGTGATAGTGGGTGGGTCCTGTGCTCCTTCAGGAATGCCGTCAGAGGGAAGGGATGACCCTTGACGTCGCCATGCCTCGAGGTAAAGAGGACGAAGCTGGCTTGGCCAGGAACCGCCAACCATAAGGTTGTGCCGTGGCCCAGGAGGAGGGGTCGTAATAATCGAAGCATGTGTGAGTGTGAGACATGAGAAAGTTGTGTGGGATGCTCTGATTATTCGCATGCTCTTAATGTCATAATGATTGCATTATTTATGGTACGCACGCATGAGTTAACGGTCGTGCAAGGTGTGACAATGACCAGGTGAGATCGCTTGTGGCGCGACTCGCATGTGACTGATGAATTATGTCATCTAACAGCCATGTGCCTTGTTTGCATTGTATGAGATTTGACGTGCAGGGTATGGCGGACCAGGTAAGGTTGCATGCGAACTGAATTTTAATTGTTGGTTTGCCTTGTCTATTGTTTGGTCTGCTGTTTGCTGGCTGTCTGTTGTTGGGTTGAGTGAGGGGTGGTTTTGGAGAGATACCCCGGGTTGAGTTGGCGTACTAACCAAGGCTTAGGAGGAGAACTCGCTGAGATTTTATCTCAACCCGTCGTGGTTAACCATTTTCAGGTCTTTAGAATGGCGTACCCGCAGTGGAGAATTCTGCCCCCGCTCTACCAGTGATCGACCCGATGGAGCTTGAGTCCGATGGGCCTGGGTAACCGTGGTGCTCAACCCGAGGGTTCTTTTGTATAGCTGGATTAGCTTAGTTTCTTTTTTGTTTGTCTTAGAGGATGGATCGGGCCTTTTTGTCGGGCTTATAATTTGAAAAACGATTCTCCGTTGGTTAATCCAATGAAGATGAATAATTGAGTAGTTGCTGTTGTTCTTGCTGTTCATCCCTCTATTCTTGTTTGATTGTTTGTTTGTCTGGGGATAGTTCGTCTTCCGCTTGCGCTTAACGAAAGATAAAATGAATGGTCGTCGACGGGTCCTAGGACGTCGCTTTCAATTGACCATGGAAATGGGGTTGCCGCGAGCTCGAGAGTCGGGGTGTGACAAGAAAGGTGTGCAGTTTTGGTGAGCTGCAAGAGGAGGAGAGAGAGGGAGATGAGAGCTGGAGATAGACCTCAATTAAGGCCATTAAATGGCTTGCCCAACTTCTAAGAAAGATGACATCATCTTCTCTTTCTTCTTTTGACTTTTCTTCAAAATATCCAAGGGCATTTTGGTCATTTCCACCTTGCACATTTCCCAATCTATCTTTGGGCTGAAAATGAAAGGCGGGCCTAGGAAACGGGCTAGAAAATGAATAGGAATGGGCTTAGGAATTTGTTGGGCTCGAAACAGCTCAAAGACAACGGGCTCGGGAGGGTAAATGGTCAGTTTGGCCCAACAGGCTCACTTGCTTGCCTCGGGTCTACCACAGTGGCTGTCCCACCTTGGGCATGAGGCCCACACTGTTCTTGCCCGGCCCACGTCCTTGTAGGCTCGTTTCCTCAGTCCGAAAATCCATTGTCCAAATACCCGGCTTAACTGGCACTATCGACTGTCTAAAAAGCATCGTCCAAAAGTTCATCCCGGATATTCCCGAAAATTCGAAGTCCAATACTGGATTCTCATGCCATGTCAATTTCGCCCGAATGCCATTTTGGTACTACTCAGACTGATAGGCGGCTTCGAGGATTCACGCGTAACCGACTCGTGCCAATTCACGTTCAAGACTTCTTGACACATGGACGTCCTTAATTACATGAAATTACGAAGGATCGATTCGTATTTCAAAGTACACTATTATCAAGGATCGACTTAGGGTCATTCACGGGTTCGATAACAGTAAACGGAATCACCCGTCGTCCCATTATGTTCTACCCACGAATCGACTTTTATTCGTCCCTGGAATCGGCCTGCATAACTACAGAATCGTCCTTACACAAGTCTCACGGTCGAGTCGTTTTCCCAGGTCAAGTTCTTTAGTCGCACGAGTTCTGTCCTCATTAGCCTTTCCTCTCAAGGTCAGTATCTCGAGAGTAATCAGTTCCGAGTGAGATCAACCAACAATGCATTAGTGAAATTAACGTTCATTCATCCCTCAAAGGGCTCGAATTTCAGGATGTAGATAACCTAGCAATTCGATCACTTCATGGATTCAGGTATGCATAGGTAAGGAAGGTGAATAGAGAAGATCCTTGGTTCCGGGAATTCATCGCGATTGTGTTTGGCGTTATTTGCATACAAGGTGAATTCCAAGAGAGGGACGAGTTCATGGGGGTTTGAAGCAAGCAGCGGCGAGTTTGAGGGATTGAAGTGGTGGTGATTTGCAATCGAGAACACCAGGGCTTTAAGCCAAGTGGTTCCTATTTTGGGCTAAGAGGCTAGAACTATGTCATTGTCTTTGGCTTTGAAGTGCCTCTGGAATGTGATGATATTTGGAAGGATGTTGATTGGGAACCAAAATTTTTGGTATAGGCACAGACTAGGAGCCAAGAGCTTCTTCTCCTTGGGTAACAAAGCTATTAGTTCATCCACTTCCTCCTAATGGTACTCAATGGTGGTAGTACTGTAAGGGTTGAGAAAGTAAACAGAAATGTAACGCCGAGTGTCGTCACTGATTGTCAATTATCGCTCTTTGCTCCTTTTATCTCCAAGGCTCCTCATTTGGCTCTAGTCGTTGGTCTACTACATCAGAAATTTAAAAAACTAACCACCTAACAAGGCATTCGACTTTCCATCTTTTTTAAACAGAAGATTTCCCTATCATGGGCTCCAAGCATATCTCAAATTTGAATTAAGAAATAATTAAATGGCAGTTTTTAATATACTATAAAAATAGCAATCTATTTTGAATCACAAAAAGTTAAATATTAAATAATTATAAAATATTGTGGGGTTCACTCTTTTAAAAATTTGTAATTGAAAATAAATTGTTATTCTTACGGTAATCCAAAAATTATTATACCAAGAAAACTCCCCCCTCTCTCCCCTAAGTGATTCTCTAGGTTTTGGGATTCAAAGAAAGTAAACACATGTGCACACATTACAAGGAAAAGCTTAGTTGTTCAAAAATCTCATGAAAAATTTTTAGAGTGTTACAACAAACGAAGTATTCTCCAATTAAGATGAAACCTTGTCCCAAACGTCACTATTTTATGTCTTACATTACAAAGAACACGTATATATTAATTATTATTCTATATTCTATTTTAAATTCCAAGAACAAGTATTGGTCATTTCATTCTAAGGAAATATTCTAGTATCTATGTTTAATTATTCAGAAATTCATTTTAGTAGAATTTCAATATTATTTATATGGCGTAGCATTGGAACTGCTATGTAAGTTTTTGTTTACCAAGGGTGTCGGCAATAGTTTCCCTATGTAGGTTTTTGTTTACCAAGGGTGTCAGCAATAGTTTCCCTACCCATGATAAACTAAAATTTGGTTGCCCACCATTTTTAATATAATCAACATGTTATCTTTTATTTATTTTTAATTTTTAATTTATTTTTATTAAATAAAGGAATATGCACCGGATACAATCTAATCCACAAATCAATCTATCCACAATATTGATATTTCAAAATAAAAAATGTACTTTCATGTAATGGAAAAAATAAAAAAGGAGAAACATATAAGACGTCTTAAATCACATAAATATCTATGTCCTAATTCTGATTTTGAATCTTTCTTGTTCTACTGCGAGTTTGAGTTATTCGTGAGTATTTGATTTAGTTTTGTCGACATTTTTGTTCCTTTCCCTATTTGAAACAATGACGGATTAGTCGAGTAGTTGATTGGTAGACAATTAGTTGAATAGTTGATTAGGTTCGATTTGAGTGGTCTTCTGCTTGATTTCTTTTTGTTTCATCGGGTGAGAAAAGTGGCTTATCGTTCATTTCCCTGCAAAGATGAGTTGATGTCTTATACATCAGAAGTTAAAAAAACAAACCACGTGAAGGCATTTGACTGCCACATCTTTGTAGCAGAAGATTTCCTTATCTTGGACACCAAGCATCCAATCTGATAAACGTGGGCACTGTCCCCGGTCGGTCCTGTCCCTCTCATTTCCTGACTTGCACAGATCAAGTGGGAACCTGATCAATGCGCCGGAGAGTTCATACAATGGCAGGCACTATTTGTTTGGATTACGCGGACCCGGATCGGACATATTCGGGGGTTGGCTGGGCTTTTCGATGCCAGTGGGTGGTCGATTGCTACCGAAGGCACTGTAGAGCAGATTGTGATCACGACCGCTAATATCGAGTGGAGGATTGTTGTAGTTAACGGTATCAAGGAAAAGTACAAAAAAATGTCATAAACTTATTATGTCTCTGTCAATTTAGTATAAAACTTTTCAAATGGATCAATTTAATCATAACATATTCACATTAATATCAATTTAATTCATCTGGCCAATTTAGGTTAGAGATTGCTGATGTGGATGTTGATTATTCTATGAAGCACGCTAGTGCTAATGTAGACATTTAATTTAATAGTTCAGAATTTTTTATTTTTTTCCTTCTTTTTTTTCCCTATCTTGTCTCTTTCCTTTGCCAATTGCCAATCGTTAGCGAGGGCGAGAGCCAAGACACCCTCACCAACCATAGGTGAGGATGCCTCTTGGTAGATTTGGCAAGGGGACAACGAGGGGTAGCCTCATCTGGCCCTCGATGGCAAGGGCCCGCCTCAACGGCAATACTAGTGGGTGCCCCAAAGAAAAGCCTTCCGATGATTACATTGTCAATATTAGCATTTTAAAATTGATTAGGGTGAGTGCATGGGAGGTAAATGGACATAATTTGCGTCAACTCAGTACATTTTGGCCACCATACATTAGTTATTAGAAAGGTTAATGCATAAAAAAAAATTATTCCTGACATTGTTAAATTATAATTTCATCAATAAAATTGTCATTTTCTCGCTAAAATGTCCTCATCACACTTTTACCACCTCCATAATAACTAACATTTAGGTAATTTATTAAGTTTTGTCTAATCGAATTATCGCCTAATTTTTTATTATTAATTCTCATTTAAATTACTTACGGCGTGTATTTTTTTTATCAACATTTTTATTTGCTTGGTTAGCAATTCATTAAATTCGTTGCCTCTCTTTAAATGTCTTCGTTCGATTTTCAATTTAACAAATTTTCTATTGGGAAAATTTAATCAAAAAAATAAAGTTGGTAACTAACTCATTCGAGTAAAGAATGTGCAATGAATTCCGATAGATGATCCGGCGGTTTCACCGCTTCACGCTCTTTGGCACAAATGAATAAGGAATATGTGTCACAAAGAGTCTAACGACTTCACTACTTATAGGTGTTGCATACCATCCAACTACATGTGAAAAATGACGAACCCTCTTATAGATTCCTCGCTAATTATTTCTATTGATTTCTTGTGGGCACACCTTCATCAATTTTGATATGGTGCTAGGTAAAACTCTTATTACTGATTACATCAAACACATGATTCGCGCATTGCAATAATCTGGAAGGCCTTCTTTGTCGGGGACTCGCAAGTGCTTCCTGAGAAAGATTTTGTCAAAATTGGCATATCCATAGTTCAATTTATTTGGTCGTAAATTTTTTTTTTTTTTGAGTTGTGTCTTCTTCAGGCATAAACTCCACCGTTCTCAATTCTGATTTTACATAATAAGAGGTGACCACATAGGCCGAGCTACTAAGATTTGAGGTTCCATAAAAAAAAAAAATAATAATAAAGGTGTGAAGGATTCTAATTATGAAAAAATCACCAAAAATTTTAAACTATGTTCACTATGACATATTTACTCTAAACTTTTTTCTATGACATTAAAACTTCAAACTATGCCCATTTTACCTTAACTTTTTTTTGACATAAAAAAATCCCAAATTTGTACCTATGTGACACATTTACCTTCCGTCAATGTTACGTCTAATAATTTTTCATCCAAAACAACCTTGTTTTTATTTTATTTAAGTCATTGAACGCCATGTCAACATCATTTGCCTTTCGGCATCCATGTAGGCAGATTTTGAATGGTGCCCATTGAAGAAATCTTGATGGATGGTAAATGTATCATACAAGTACAAGTTTGAGACTTTTGGTATCATAGAAAAACGTTTAAGGTAAATATGTCACAGTGCATATAATTTGAAATTTTATGTGGTTTTTGTTTCCTTTTCTAATTAAGCATTGTAGGCGTATTTTAAGAGATGATACATTTTGGTGGTATATTTCTAATTTTCCCCCACTTCTGCACCCACTTTATACCTACAAGAGTCATTTTTTGGTTTCTCGTATTAACAAATTTATGATTTACAATGGGATTTGATTGAAACTCCAGAATTTCCGATCATTTTTTATGTTGATGGAGCGGTACATATCATGAACTACTTTTTGTGCATCAAAGTTAGTCCACATCTCACATATGACCAAAGCAGGCCACCCACGCTAGGTTAAGGAATTCGCAAGAAGTCGATAATTATGAAATAGGTTCCCTTCCATGATTTTGGGACATTGGTTTTGGATTGTAATCGTTTTATATTGGAAAAATTATCCAAAGAGTCTTAAACCTCTTATATGGTGGTCAATTTAATTATAAAATTTTTAATTATCCAAATTTAGTCATAAACTTTGAACGATTTGCCAATTTTGTCCTTTTTCCCAATTTTGGTTGGAAATCACTAACGTTGACAATTTTTACAATTTTTTTTAAAATTTTCTAAACTTTTTTTCTTTTTCTTTTTCTTTTTCTTTTTTTTTTCTTTTTCTTTTTAAGCTTTTAACTACCTAAATACAAATTAATAGTATCATATAGTGGTTGCACGTGCAATTGAAAATGGTAAATAGAAATTTATAAATGATAAGAGATTTTTTTTGTCAAAAATAAGAAAAAAAAATGATAATTTAAACAAGTCAAACAAATGTCAGTAACTAGCTCAAATAAGAACTGAAAATGCAAACCTTATTGGACACTTAATCGGAATAAAAGTTGGTAAATTAGATAATTCTAAAGAGAGTTGCTAAATTTAATGGTTTGGTGAGTCAAATAAATAAAAGTTGATAACTCTAGTAAAGTGAAAAATTCCTAATAAAGCCGGAACAGTTGAATCCTATCACAGCACCATCTTGTCGTGTGCATGAGATAGAAAAAGAGAGTATGTAATGATCATGGAAGCATATGCATAAAAGGTGATTTGTGAATGTAAAACATCACGATGAAATTGCAAAGCAATGGTTTGCAATTATCAATTTTTCCGTCTCCCTTCGTTGAAAGAAAGGCTCAATATAATTCAAACTTTAGGTCTAAAGTAAAATAAAGGGAATTGTTTGGTCCTTTGCTTATAATTTAGGAGAAAATGAATTAATCCAAGATTTAGGAGAAGCAAAAAGATGCATTAGTATTTACATACATGAGAAATCATATAAGACCACGAATAATATTAGATTGCTTTTCTGAAAATTTGATGAGTTAATAGTAAATTAAGGAATACATGATATCTAATTGATTGAACACGTGGACAATACATGCAACTATTATAGGAGAGAAATAGTTTGCAGTGTCAGATGTAGTCTCCCGGTGCTACCGACAGTTTGGTTTTTCCTTTCCTTCACACATGACGAGTATTATATACTTGTTAGTCTCTCGCGACGGAGAAGTCAAGGATTCTTGAGTTCTCTATACTACACCAATAAGGAGACCAACAAGGGGGACTGCAGATCCATCCCTTATTAGTTTCATTTATTTCTAATGGCACACATAGAGAAAGTGATAGTAAGCACACCTAAACGTGTTTTGAACTGTAACGCAAAGGGGCTGATTTTCTCTTGGATGATGCTATTGAGGCGATCCACCATGGAAGGAGTGAGATGGTCGAACCCATCACCCACCTGGCCTTTCCTAAAAAAGCTTCTCTTCTCGATGGTTTTACTGGGTAATTTGCCAGATTTATTAACCTCCAAGTCATTTGAGGATCTTCAAGCTACACATTTTGGCTGTCTCTTCTATCACCCCTCCCTCCTCTTCCTCCTCAGTGAAGGGCAGCCCCAAAAACTGGGCCACCTTCTTCAGCTGTCCTCCAATGTCTTCCTTCAAGTCCTCATACTTGAGGAACAACACCTTGGAAGGCCTCTCCAAGCTCTTTTTCAGTACCCCGTGATGTGATCCCAAAAGGGCCCGAACAAGATTTGCCCTTTGCAAAAGTTCTCGAATTGCTCTTCCAAGGACCACTCCGGGTGGTCTTGCAATCGTGCTACCTCGAGGTAGAAGTACCAAGAGGAAACTACGATGTCCAATGGGTTTCGGCAAATGTAAATGATCAGGCAGTTTGATTGTTTGATGCTCTCCGGTAAGGATGGGTAAGGGATGTGCGTCGCCAAGAGGCTTGGCTCAACTGGGCTATCAAGATCAGGCCACAGCTTATGCTCAATGAAAGGAACGACTTCATGAGGGTTCGAAGTGAGCAAGGGCGTGTTGGAGATGTTGAAGTGGGAGCGATTGACAACGGAGAACACCAAGGCCTTTAGCCAGGTGGTTCCTGATTTGAGATGAGAGACGAGGACATTGTCCTCGTCTTTGGCCTTAAAGTGCCACTGGAACGTTATCACATTGGGAAGCACGGGATCGGGCACCAAAAGTTTTGGTAAAGGCGGTGGACAGGACGAAACCAGCCTTCGCTTATGGGAAGTGAAGCAATGAGTTCATCAATGGCCTCCTCCTGCTCATGTTCTTCAGTCCCTGCAATGGCGGACTGCGAAGAATGTTGCTGGAGTGCCATGGCAGTGGAACCGCAAGGCGTGGGATCTAAGTATAAATAGGCAACTCCCAAGCCTTGAGTGCCATCAAATCAGCGTGCTCCCTGGCCAATCAGGAAGTGACGTGTGGCTCCATGTGTGCGCGGGTGGCTCCACTGGCTTTTCGGCACAAAATATATTATTTCCCCTTTCCTGTTAAAAAACTTAAGGCCATTAGTAGACTTGCCGCCGCTATCTCTCTCCTCTCCTTTGAACTAGGCCTGCATGTTGCTTTCTCTCTCCTTGAAAGGCTGCATATATCCCCGTCGCTAGGACAGGACGTTTCGACAGCCAGCCGGCATGTGATGGCTGGCGCCATGATCCGCTTCCCATGGACCTTAAGCACATCTTCAATCTAATGTACTTGGGCAGGTTCCATGGTCGCATACCCCTTTTATTCGGATTAGTTAGGGCTGAATCAGGCAAATTCGTGCTTAGCTTAGGCTTTTCGAGTAAATTTCCTATGTATATTTCTTAGACGAGTTTCTAAACAAAATATACAATTGATAATAACACAAGACTTCTATTTTTTATTTGATAAACTTTCTTAAATATATCTTTTCTAGACTGCGACAGATGGCCGACAACGATGGCAAAGATGAGTGATGAGTATTTCTCATTTATTTTTTAGAAATAGAAGTTAGAAAATTTTTTACTTCTCATTTTTATCCCAAATCTATTTTAGGGCTAAAAATTTGTCCCAAAAATAGAATATAAAATTGCATTACTAAATGGAATTATGTTTCTAAATTGGTAAGGCAATTGTGTTCTAAATTTGTTCTCGAGACAAAAATAGAAAGACGAATAAATATAATGGTTATCATTCGCGCCTTTTTGATGACAACTTATTGTCTCTCTAGCATGCGCTCAAAGCTATAAGTATACGTAGCTTTGAATTCTAGAAAAAACAAAGGAAAAGCTTGCCCTTGGGCTAAAATAGAATCAAGTCAATGCCTCTCTTCCTCAAATCACTCATGAAGATCATTGCATCACACGATTTCACGTAATCTAGAAGTAGAAGTAAGAGTTTCTCTTTTTCAACCTTGCCTTATGAAAATCTCGATGTTTGCTTGATCCTCTCTAGCCAAGAGAATATGGTGTTCTCATTTTCTTTCATGAATTACCAAGATTTTGGTTTGAATCGTTGTCAATTATGTCCATATCAAGTGAACTTTGATAAAATAGTTATGCATTTCATGTTGATTACATTAAGGAAAATTTTGGGACGTGATGCATACAGTTTTGGCGTTGGGATCAACAGGAAGAGAGATTTGGATGAGCAGACTACTCAAGCTATGTGAAGGAAAAATTCAGTATTAGATTTCAGAATCTTATCATCCAGTATGGGGAGGGCTCGAACCTTGCTAGCCTAGTGACTGGCTGGAGGAAGAAGAAAGGGAAGGAGAAAAAAAGGAAAAAGGAAATAAAAAAATGAATTGAAAAAAATATTATTAAAAATTGTTCAAGTCAATGCTAGCCATGCTACGTAAACTAGCCAGTATTCACATTAGTAATATCTAGTCAAAATTAGCTAGAGGGATTGAATTGTCATTAGTTCAAAATGTTTAAAATTAAATTGACACCATTAAAATGATTAAGACTAAATTAACACCAATGTAATGGATTTAGAACTTTTATGATATTTTTTTCAGTGATTTTTGCATCAACCTAACCAATAAATTCGCATCTTGCTCCAAATTATAACTTCGACAGATGTAATATCTTTTTCTCCAATTCTTTTTGTCCGTATGTAGAGGAGATCTCAAGCCACAAAATCAAAACTCAGATGTATCATTGTTGATTGGAGGGATCACTATGCTTGACTGCCATGACTCAATTGATTTTTTCATGGATCTTGACGTGGCAAGAGTGGAGTTAGGGCTTCTAATGAGGTCTGTATTTTATACATCACATGTCCAAAAGCCAAGCAATGGCTAGAATAGGACAATTAGACAGTCAGTTGGCATTGAACTTTCATATCTTTGTAACAGGACTACACGATTGGCGCAATGGTCGCCTTGTCACAAACCCCAGGCAAAATCTTAGACGTGCATAAAATGTGTGCACATTATCAGATTGAACTTAGTGGCTTATTTATATTCCGTGATTGATGAATCATCATGCTAGAAAAAGTTGACATGAATTACCTATCGCTCCTGCTGTTGGTTAGATCAAATGATATCTAGAACTTTGTAGCTCAAAGGTTTGTGGAGATAGGAACGAGGTTTGCCAATTAACATTTCTGGCAAATTGGAGAAGGCTTGATTGGTTTTGTCACTGCTGGTGCCTATTATTGTTTGCTGCATCTTTTTGTTAAAAGCAATAGTAAGAGTGTTTTACATCTCTATGGATGATAGCGGGAATTGTTTAGCGTGTGCCATTGAATGAACAAGAAAAAAGATTGTGTTCTCAAATGCTTATATCAAGCGTAAAACTTCAATAATTTTCGTTGTTGGATATACACGACCATCACGACCAATAAAAAATTTCTGATTTTCTTTTTTAGTTATCTGTTTTCTGGATAAGCGCATGGAAGAGCAAATGCCGGATGGTTGGTGGTCGATTTTGATATCTGAGGGGAAAAGTTTCAAATAGGGGATAGATAAGTTGGATCAAAATAATTTTTTTCTGCTTTTTTTGGGTGCTTTGAGGTCACAAATTACCTAATATTGGGGTTCTAGGTATCATGCACCAAAACTCATCCCTCGTAATGTGGATGTTGGAGTAAATTGATCCAGTGCAAGAGAGAAAGACAAAGCACGCTTTCCTTCTATCTTGTCCACATCTCATTTTCATACTTGTTTACTCTTCCAGCAACAGAAAAATCGAGGTCTATTAGCGCAATTGCTCATTGAATCTTTTACACACACTACAGTATTAGTGGAGAGATCCAAGATAAAGAAAGATTTAGTTCAAAATCACAAGGAACATACAATAGCATAAATATTCTCAGTACAAAAAATCAACTGAACAGGAAAATTAACATGGGAAGGAGGACTAGCACATTTTGAACTCCAACCCAAACGGACTCATCTTCTCTTCCATGATGCTACGGAAACGTGCTACCATGGGAGGACTGAGATAGTTAACCCAGTCACCCACCTCTCCTTTCCTAAAGTAGCTTCTGTTTTCAAAGCTCGGCATGAATTTGCCCGTTTTGTTCACCTCCAGATCCTTCAACTTCCTCAAGCTACACGTTTCAGCTATTTCTTGAGCCATACCTTCCTTCTCTTCCCCCAAAGAGAATGGAAGCCCCACAAACTCTGCCACCTTCTTCACTTGTGCTACAACATCTTCATTCAAGTCCTCGTGCTTCAAAAACAACACCTTGTGTGGCTTCTCCAAGCTCTCATTCCAATAGCCAACTGTGTGATCCCAAAAGGGTCCAAACCCTGCTTTTCCTTGGCAAAAGGTCTCAAATGCTCTTCCATGGACCTCTTCGGTTTATTCTCTGACTACATTGGAGACTTGAAAAAGTGCCACGATGAAACCATGGTATGTAGGTTACATTTGGTTCAGCATTTCCGAGGGGCTTTCAGGCCTGAAAGCTCATTGGGGAAATGATGGATTGTTTGGTTCTTCTTTGGACATGGCTTTTAACTGAAAGCCAACCTTCAAAATGCTAAAAGCTTAAAGCTATTAGGGACTAGCTTTGGGCTTTCAACATTTGGCCAAATGCTCAAATTAATTTTTCCCTTCCAAACTATCCTAATTAATTCTTCATATTTTCGATTTTGCCTCTGGTTATTTTCTTTTTATTGAAAAAGGATGCAACCATTCACCGGTTTAGCGAAGTGCTACGGCTGCCAACGAGCCAAATCTAGCGCTGACGGCCGTCAGCTGAGATCGCTCGAGGTCGGGCGACCTAGCCAAGGGTCGCTCGACCCAGGCGCTGCGCGACCTAGGTAACCACCGCCTGGGTCTCGCGGCCTCAGGTGGCCCTTGCCTAGGTCTCGTGAGGGTCGCACGATGAGGGCCGCCTGAGGCCACGAGACCCAAGTGGTGGTCGCCTGGGTCGTACAACACCTAGGTCAATTAACCCTTGCCGAGGGTTGCACGAGATCGTGCGACCTTCGGCGGCCCTCGACTGGGTTGCGTGACCTTCGCCGAAGGTCGCCCGACCTCGGGCGACCTTAGCCGACAATTGACGGTGGCTATAGCTCTTCGCCGAACCAGCGAAAGGTTTAGTTCCATTTTCAAAAAAAAAAAAAAAAAGATATATGTCACGCCCCGACTCTCGAGCTCGCGGCAACCCCATTACCTTGGTCGATTGAAAGCGACGTCCCAGGACCCATCCACGACCATTCATTTTAATCTTTGATTATGCGCAAGCGGAAGACGAACCATCCCGGACAATCAATCAATCAACGGGGATAGAGGATGAACAAAGCAAGAACAACAGCAACTACTCATTTATACATCTTCATTGGATTAACCAACGGAGGATCGTTTCCGAATTACAAGCCCGACAAAAAGGGCCGATCCATCCTCTAAGCCAAATCAAATAGAAACTAGGCTAATCCAATTAAACAAGAAGAACCCTCAGGTTCAGCACCATCATCACTCGGACCCATCGACTCAATCTCCGTCGGGTCGATCACGGAGGAGCGAGGCGGGATCCTCCATTGCGGGTACGCCATTCTAGGGGCCTGAAAATGGTTAACCACGACGGGTTGAGATAAAATCTCAGCGAGTTCTCCCCCTAAGCCCCAGTTAGTACGCCAACTCAACCCGGGGTATCTCTCTAGAACCACCCCTCACTCAACCCAACAACAAACAACCAAAACCAAACAACAGCCAATAACATACAGGGCAACCCACAATCAATATTCGGTTCGCATGCAACCTTACCCGGTATGCCATACCCTGCACGTTAAATCTCAGCACAATACACGCAATCAAGGCACATGGCCGTTAGATGATACAGTTCATCACTCACATGCGAATCGCGTCACAAGCGATCTCACCTGGCCATTGCCACACCCTGCACGACTGTCAACTCATGCGTGCGTACCACAAATCATCACGACATTAAGAGCATGCAAATAATCAGAGCATCTCATACAACTTTCTCATGTCTCACATCCACACATATGCTCCGATTATTACGACCACTAGGACCACGGCACAACCTTATGGTTGGCGGTCTACCGGTCGAAGACCAGGCATCATCCTCCCCCATGAGGCACGGCGACGTCATGGGCTATCCCCCATCGACGGCATTCCATAAGGAGCATGGGCCCGGCCTCAACCGCGACTCCGCATCTGACCATTGTCAAGCGACCCAATGGTCACAGCACAACCCCGAAGGATTGGCGGTCATCCAGCTCAACCGGACTATCAACTTTAATTTGACCATGCAACACATTAACAAACAGTTCATTCTTGTATTTGCTTTTACTTGGTCGTGAATGCAACATCGCTCATGCGCTCATGCTCATGCGACATGCCATTTCAAATAACCCACGCAATATATCATGCGATCTCACTCGACAATTCCAAAAATCCAAATTCCAACCAACACTCGATCACGCATTTCATCAATATTCACGAGCATAATTAACAATCAGCACTTCAATTAATCACAACAATCAAGAGCACATCAAAATAAGAATAAATTTAGCTTCTGCATGAACAGTGCCGTGAACAGTAATTGTGAACAGTAATCGTGAACAGTGCTCGTGAACAGTCATCGTGAACAGTAATTATGAACAGTGATTTTTCCGAAATTCAATTAATTTAAACATTTAATCCAGAAATTAAACAAAACATTAATTAAAACAATTGATCAATTCAATTAAATCAAATCATGCTTAATTAATCACAAAAATCACATAACCCTCATTTAAGCAATAATTAAGCACAATTAGCAAAATTAAGCTAATCTAATCCTAACCATCTATCTAACCACCTATCTTAGGGCTAATACAACTTAATTAAACCCCTTAAACCAAAATTAACACTAACTAACCAACCCTAAGCAAGTTTATGCACTAAATAGGGATTAGGGGTTAAACTCACCCGTTAAGCGGGCCGGCGACACGGACGCGGCGGCGGCGACGAACCCGACACCCGGGGACCTCTACCACGACGATCCAAGGTGGTCCCGGGCTCAACACAGCAGCAACAACTCGGAATCCCCACGCAACTCGAAAAACTGCCTTGCTGGAGGAGGAAGAAGTGGATCGGAGTTGAACGGGCTGCCCGGAGCTCCGGCGAGCGGCGGGCCAGCAACCGGTGGCACCTGGGGGTCGAGGGGGAACCACTTGTGGCTGGTATGGGCGGTGGTTTGGCTGGAATGGGAGAATAACAGGGGAAAATGCGGAACAAAGCTGCTGCAGGCGGAATAGTGACGGTCCGGCGAGCAGCAACTTCCGGCGGCCGTACAGGACGGCCGACGACTCTGTTCGGCGAACGGCCGACGTCATCTGAACGGCTTTCGTCTTCTGAACGCAACGGCGGGTGGCACGGGCCGAGATTCCAATGGGAAGGCAATGAACAACTCGATTTTCGGTGAAAGGTCAGAACTGAAAAACTGAAGGAATGAAGGAAAACTAGGGAGAGAAGTGTGCGGTTTTTGGAGAAGATGAAGAGAGAGAGAGAGAGTGAAGTGAAGGCTGAAGGATAAGCCTTATCAAGGCCATAAATGCTTGCCCCAACTTGCCAAACAATTGACCTCATCTTTCTCTCTTCTTTTTGACTTTTCTTCAAAATATCCAAGGGCATTTTGGTCATTTCCACCTTGCACATTTCCCAATCTGTCCTTGGGCTGAAAATGAAGGGCAGGCCTAGGAAAAAGGCCGGAAAATTAATAGGAATGGGCTCGGGAATTTGTTGGGCTCGAAACGGCTCAAGATTAGACAACGGGCTCGGGAGGGTAAATTGTCGGTTTGGCCCAATGGGCTCACTTGCTTGCCTTGGGCCTTCCATGGCGGCTGTCCCACCTTGGGTGTGAGGCCCACACTGTTCTTGCCCGGCCCACGTCCTCGTAGGCTCGTTTTCTTGGTCCGAAAATCCCTTTTTTCAAAAACTCGGCTCAACCGGCACTGTCGACTGTCTAAGAAGCATCGTCCAAAAGTCCTTCTCGAACGTTCCCGAAAATTCGAAGTCCAATACTGGATTCTCATGCCTTGTCAATTTCGCCCGAATGCCATTTTGGTACTACTCAGACTGACAGGCGGCTTTGAGGATTCACGCATAACCGACTCGTGCCAATTCACATTCAAGACTTCTCGACACATGGACGTCCTTGACTACATGAAATTGCGAAGGATAGATTCTTATTTCAAAGTACACGATTATCAAGGATCGACATAAGGTCGCTCGTGGGCTCGATAATAGTAAACGGAATCACCCGTCGTCCCATTATATTCTGTTCGCGAATCGACTTCTATTCGTCCCTGGAATCGGCCTGCATAACTACAGGATCGTCCTTATGCAAGTCTCACGGTCGAGTCGTTTTCCTGTGTCAAGTTCTTTAGTCGCACGAGTTCGTCCTCATTAGCCTTTCCCCTCAAGGTTAGTATCTCAGGAGTGATCAGTTCCGAGTGAGATCAACCAACAATGAATTGGCGAAATTAACGTTCATTCCTCCCTCAGAGGGCTCGAATTTCAGGATGTTACAATATATACACATATATTATACCCTCAAAACCTATTGTGAAATTTTTTTTACTAAACACACATTCAATTTAAAGTCTATTTGCAAAGAAATTTTACCAAACACAATTGTATTTCCCCAAGTAACTTTGGGTTTTCAGTATTTGCATGAAACTCAAAGCTCATTTGCAAAACTAAACCAAACGCACCCAACTGTGTGATCCCAAAAGAGTCCAAACCTTGCTTTTTCTTGGCAAAAGGTCTCAAAATGCTCTTCCATGGACCTCTCCGGTTAATTCTCTGACCGCACTGGAGACTTGAAAAAGTGCCACGATGAAACCTCGGTATCTAGCGGGTTGCAAGAAATGT
This sequence comes from Corymbia calophylla, assembly GCA_014182845.1. NCBI lineage: Eukaryota > Viridiplantae > Streptophyta > Magnoliopsida > Myrtales > Myrtaceae > Corymbia > Corymbia calophylla. The sequence continues at coordinate 8,598,945 of CM024702.1, forward strand.
AGAAAACCTAGCAATTTGATCGCTTCATGGATTCAGGCAAGCATGAGTAAGGAAGGTGAGTAGAGAACATCCTTGGTTTTGGGAAGTCATCAAAGTTGGGTTTGGTGTTATTTGCATACAAGGTGAATTTCAAGAAAGGGACAAGTTCATGAGGGGTTGGGAGTGAGCAATGGCGTGTTCGAGGGATTGAAATGGTGGCGATTTACAATCGAGAACACCAAGTCTTTTAGCCAAGTGGTCCCTATTTGGGAATGAGAGGCTAGAACTATGTCATTGTCCTTGGCTTTGAAGTTCCTCTAGAATGTGATGATATTTGGAAGGATGGTGATTGGGAACCAAAAATTTTGGTACAGGCACAGATTAGGAACCAGGAACGCTTTCTCTTTGGGCAGCGAAGCAATTAGTTCATCCATTTCCTCAAGATGGTCCTCCATGGTGGTAGTACCTATGAGGGTCGAGAAAGTTCATAGAAATGTGATGCCAAGTGTCAATCACTCATGGTGGATTATCACTCTTTGCTCCTTTCATCTCACGAGAAATATTGGGTGCAGCCCATGTGCCATCGTGGCAAACCGGAAGGGCTTCTAAAGCACGCCATGTGTTCCGCAGGCCCACCTATTTTTCTCTCCCCTCTCTCTCTCCTCCCTCTGCACGCTCTCTCTCCTTTCTCCTCTCTCCCCCCTCTGCACGCTCTCTCTCCTCTGCAATCCTTCTCTCTCCTCTCTCCTCTCTCCTCTCCTCTCCTCCCCCCTCCGCACGTTGTCCTCTCTCCGGTGGGCAAGTCAAACACAAGTCATTTCTTTGCTAAGTATCATGGCGCACTTAAAAAACCCTAAGCCAAATCGCCGCGAATTCGCGAACCTCCCATACCATTTCCGGGAATTGCAACCACACAATACCCGCCCCTCTCCTCCCTCTGCACGCTCTCTCTCCGTTGCTCGTTGATTGACGAGCAACGGCGAGAGAACCTTTCGAGGCAGAGGTGGAGGCCGTGCGCGGTTTGTCGAACGAGCTACCGCTGCTTCCTCCGGTTGTGACGAGCAACGACAGGGGAACCTCTCGAGGCGGAGGCGGAGGCCTTGCGTGGTTCGTTGGACGAGCCACCGCTACTTCCTCCGATTGTGGCTCAAAGGGAAAGAGTCGGGCGAAAGAGAGAGAGAGAGAGCGCAAGGGAAGAGAGAGGAGAGAGGACAGCGTGTAGAGGGGGCAGAGAGGAGAGAGGAGAGAAAAACAGGTGGGCCCACGGGACACGTGGCGCGCTCCGGACGCCCTTCCGATTTGCCACGGTAGCACATGGGCTGCACCCAATATTTTCTCACATCTCCAAGGCTCCTCGTTTGACTCTTGCCGTTTGTATATTGCATCAAAACTTAAAAGAACTAACCACGTGACAAGGCTTTCAGCTTTCCATCTTTTTTTAACATAAGATTTTCCTATCTAGGATTCCAAGCATATTTCGAATGACGTGGGTCTTAAGAAATGATTGGATCACGGTTTTTATTATACCATGAGAACAGTAATTAATTTTTAACCACAAAATCAAATAATAAATAATTCTAAATTATTTTTTTTGATGACCTAAGGGCACGGCCGATAGCCGGAGAGGTAAACCCGGGGCGGCGCTAGCACAGGACCCACCACCACAACGCCACACTTAAGACCACTAATGGCTACGCTGGTATGTTAACCCAGGGGTTTGAACTCTCGCCCTTCCGTGAAGAGGGTCTAAGCGCATACCAACGCAATCACCACATGGGGTGGTAATAATTATAAATTATTATGAATTCACTTCTTTAAGAATTTGTAATTGATAATAAATTGTTATTCTCACACTAGCTTAAAAATTATTATATTAGAAAAACCCTATTTTATCCCCTCACGCTTTCTCTAGCCTCGGTGATTCTCCAGGATTGGGATTCAAAGAAAGTAAACATAGGCATGTGCGCATTACGAGGAAAATTTTTGTTGCCTGAACAATCTTATTGAAAACCCCACCCACGGTATTGATATTTCAAAATAAATAATGTACTTTCATATTGTCGCGACCTAGCCTCAGGTGTACCACCTAAGGTTTGTCTAAGACTAAATTTAGCTCGGGCTCTCTCAAGCCCATACCAATTCGCAATCTAGGATTTAAGTTTTAGTATGCAAATGATTTTTACTTAGGAGTCGCCACTAATCTAATTTTGGTGAGTCGATTAGAAACCCAAGTAAAGTAATGGGAGAATTACTTTACTCCTACGAACTAGAGACTATGGAATCGGGGACTTGATTACGTTAGATTTCTCTAACACTTTTTTGGTACTTTTCTCTTTTATTTATAAAAAAAAAATTTGCAGACAACTTGCATTGATTTTAATTTATTCCCTAACTTGTAATATAATCATACAAGTGCGCAATCATTATCTAACACTCAATAAAACATAGCAATAAATAAATTGAGAGCACAGGAAAGAGATACTTACCTCAAACCAACGAAAGCGATGTCAGCTTAAAAATCACATCAATGATTTTAGACATGATTTCTAATTAACACGCAATCATTCAAATATTTTTTAAGGTTTTAACTTATTTAATGAGGCCTAAAAAAAATGAAGTGCAATGTATGCGATGACGTACAAAAGTGTCCAACTATAGTAACATGCATCATACAAATTATATGTCTTGTGACATTAATTATTTGACCTAATCTAATGCCAGGAAATATTAACTGCAATTATCCTAGTATATCATGCATTCAAATGATCCTAACATGCAATGACTAGATGACATGTGAAAGGTGACCTACTTCTACCTGACATAAGCATGTCAATTTTTTTTTATGTTTTCTTTTTCTTTTTTAATTAAAAATTAAAAATTAAAAATATCATATATTTACACATGCAATTTTAATTAAGGAAATTGAATTAAATTTAATCTAGAGCAATATTATTGGATTTTTATTTTGAAAAAATTCGGAATAAGAAATTACCCTAAATATGTAATAATATCTAAAAAGAATCTACTCTAGTTTATTATCTTTTTTTGATTTTTTTTTAGAAAGAAGAAAAAATCATTCAAATCAAGCAAAAGTTGAAAAAAATCACATTACATTGAGCACGACACCGAACCGAATCACGCAAAATATTATCCATATCCACTTAATTTTGGAAATAAATTAGCAAATTGTATTTCAGGCATAAGATTGGATTGGCCAATTTTTATGAAATCACGAATCATATTTCGAGCATGAAATCAAATTGACAATTTTTCCGTGCAATTGCGAATTGTATCTCGGACGTGAAATCGGATTGACAATTATGGCACGTTAGGAAATTAGGGAATTATTCCTAATTTAAAAGGCTATTCAATATTGTGAATAGGATAATACATCGTGAATTTCAATCACTATTCAAATAAGGAAACAAAATATTCGAAAGTCGAATTAGACAAGATTTTTACCTAATCCGAATATTGACTTCTAAATTTGGATCTACGATGCGAATCACGATCGAGGCTCGCAATCTAGGTGCTCGGGTTGTGATCTCTCATGGTGAATGCGCCCGGAGATGGATGGTTCACGATGGAGTAAAAGTCAGTTATTTCCTAGCAAACTAGACTTCACTTGGAAGAGTGTCTTGACTCAATCAACGCCAGGCAAGCCTTGGGCGAACTTGCAAAATAGAACTTGGGTGCGGCAAGAGTAAGGAGACAACAAGCCTTGGCGTGAGACAAGCTGGGTTATGAGCTTGCGGTTCCGGTTTTGAGATGGGCTGAATGCAGCAGCACTTTCTCGAGTAGTGGCCAGATACAATTGGACTCGCCGGATAGGCAACCCCGAGCAAGGAGAACTCAAGCGGGATGCGGTGATGATGGACAGCGGACTGGAAGGCGGCACTGTCGTCAAGCGAGAAACAGCAATAGTTCGCCAGAGGATTCGTCATTGAAGCAAAAAGAGGCTTCGTAACCACAATGCAGGATTGACAACGGAGGTTCAGAGAGCAACGGCAATGGCGCGGCAATAGAGTTCGCAAAGAGAATCAATAGCGTCAGGTCGTGGTCAAAGGCAGAGGAGCTCGATCATGGTCGGGGAGATGCACGACCAAGAAAGAAGACAACTCGCTCTTTCTCTCTCCTCTCATCTTTCTCTCTATTGTGTGCTGCCGACACCCTGGTGTGTGTTTTTTTTCATCCCCCTCTTCACCGAGAGCTCACCCCTTTTATAGGCAAGACAATTTACATACATGAGAAATCATATACGACTGCAAATATTATTGAATCGCTTTTATGAAAAGTTGATGAGTTAATAGTAAATTTAGGAATACACAATATCTAATTGACTGAGTATGTGAACAAGACATGCAACTATTTTAGGAGAATAATAGTTTACAGTAGCAGATGTAGTCTATCGATGCTACCAACAGTTCGTTTTTTTCCTTTCCTTCACTCCTTACCAGCATCATATACTTGTTTCGTCTCTCGCGACAGAGAAGTCAAGGATTCTTGAGTTCTCTATACTACAATAAGGAGACCAACAAGGAGGACTGCAAACCCATCCCTTACAAATTTCGTTTATTTCTAATGGCACACATAGAAAAAGTGATAGTAATTAAACCTTAACATGTTTTGAACTGTAACGCAAAGGGGCTGATTTTCTCTTGCATTATGCTATTGAGGCGATCCACCATGGAAGGAGTGAGATGGTTAACAAAATCGCCCACCTGGCCTTTCCTAAAAAAGCTTCTCTTCTCAATGATTTTACCGGGTAATTTCCCGGATTTATTGATCTCTAGGTCCTTGAGGGTCTTCAAGCTACACATTTTGGCTGTCTCTTCTATCACACCTCCCTCCTCTTCCTCCTCAGTGAAGGGCAGCCCCACAAACTGAGCCACCTTCTTCAACTGTCCTCCAATGTCTTCCTTCAAGTCCTCATACTTGAGGAACAACACCTTGGAAGGCCTCTCCAAGCTCTCTTTCCAGTACCCCGTGATGTGATCCCAAAAGGGCCCGAACAAGATTTGCCCTTGGCAAAAGTTCTCGAAATGCTCTTCCAAAGACCACTCCGGCTGGTCCTGCGATCGCGCTGCCTCGAGGTAGAAGTACCAAGAGGAAACAACGATGTCCATTGGGTTTCGGCAAATGTAAATGATCGGGCAGTCCGACTGTTTGATGCTCTCCGGTAAGGATGGGTAAGGGATGTGTGTCGCCAAGAGCCTTGGCTCAGCTGGGCCATCAAGGTCGGGCCACAGCTTATGCTCAATGAAAGGAACGACTTCATGAGGGTTCGAAGTGAGCAAGGGCGTGTTGGAGATGTCGAAGTGGGAGCGATTGACAACGGAGAACACCAAGGCCTTTAGCCAGGTGGTTCCTGATTTGGGATGAGAGACGAGGATGATGTCCTCGTCTTTGGCCTTGAAGTGCCGCTGGAACGCTATCACATTGGGAAGCACGGGGATTGGGCACCAAAATTTTTGGTAAAGGCAATGGACAGGACGAACCAAACCTTTGCTTATGGGAAGCAAAGCAATTAGTTCATCAATGGCCTCCTCCTGGTCATGTTCTTCAGTCCCTACGATGGCAGGCTGCGAAGGAAGTTGTGGGTGTGCCATGGCAGTGGAAACGCAAGGCTTGGGATCTTTGTATAGATAAGCACTTGAAAGTATAAAGCACTAATCCATTTTTGGCTGCTGGCTAGTGTTGGTTTTTTGTTGTTTTTGTGGCGACTTTTTATTTCCGTGGTTAATTATTTGACTCCAATCAATGTTCTGCCCCTTAAAGGCATGGGAAAGCCAAACATCTGTCAATTCCTCGAAAGGCTACATATCTCCCTGTCGCTAGGGCAGGACGATTGGACAGACAGTGGGCATGTGATGGCTGGCCCCATGATCCCCTTCTCATGGACCTCAACCACATCTTAAATCATCTTAAATCTGTGGGCATGTGATGGCTGGCCCCATGATCCCCTTCTCACGGACCTCAAGCACATCTTAAATCTGATGTACTTGGGCAAGTTCCATGGTCACACGTATCCTTTAACTCGGATTAGCTAGGGTTGAATCAGGCAAATTCGTGCTTGGCCAGGCTTTTCCAGTAAATTTCCTATGTCTATTTTTTAGACAGATTTTAAAAAATATATATACGATTATTATACAAATTTTTTATTTTTATTTGATAAACTTTCTTAAACATATTCTTCCCACATAGCAGCAAACGGTCATCATCAATAGCAAATATGAGCGATAAATAGAGTTTTTATTTCTCATTTATGTTTTAGAAATGGAAGCTACAATTTTTTTGTTTTTCATTTATATTCCAAATCTATTTTAGGGCTAAATATTTTTTCTCGAAAATAGAAAATAAAATTACGTTACTAAACGGAATTATGTTCTAAATTTGTTCTCGAGGAGAAAAAAAATAGAAAGACGGATAAATCAAATGATATCTAGAACTTTGTAGCTCAGGGGTTTGTGGAGACAGGAACAGGGTTTGCCATTTAACGTTTCCGGCAAATTGGAGAAGGCTTGATTGGTTTTGTCGCTGCTGGTGCCTGTTATTGTTTGCTACATCTTTTTGTTAAAAGCAATATTTAAAGTGTTTCATATCTCTAAGGATGATAGCGGGAATTGTTTAGCGTGTGCAGTGAATGAACAAGAAAAAAGATCGTGTTCTCGAATGCTTATATCAAGCGTAAAACTCCAATAATTTGCATTGTTGGATATATGCTACTAGAAAAAATGTCGTATTTTGTTTCGATTGTGTCTCAAAAGCTATCACTTCATCTTCCATGGAACTATTGTTAATCCTCATGATGAGTGGACACGTTTTTTTTTTTTTTGACAGTAACCACTAGAAAAAATTTTAACACAATATTTGGCAATTGAGTGATTTTAGCATCAACCAACATATAAATCCGCATCTTGCGCTAAATTAATATATCTTGTTGGAAGATATGCTTGGATTATTCGATATCCAATTTGGAATGAAATTGACACACAAAATAAGTCAAGATCATTTCGATATGGATTTGATTTTATTGTATATTTTATTTCCTTTTCTTTGTACACATCTTGTACTATAATATGGGACAATGTACATTAAATCAATGCAGAATAGAAAAATATTTTTCTCTCATATTATGTCTTCTGTTTTTTGCTTCCTTTCATGTCTTCCACAACTATAGTCTTAGGAGCTAGATAGATTTCGACGTCAAAGCTGTAAATCGATAACTAGGTAGCCAATCAACAATCATGAAGTCAACAAGTTGTCCATTGAATCGATAACCTCTTCGCATATTCGACAACTTCCTCCGAATTGAATTTGGTTTAATTACTAACACTGTGACGTCCTGAAATTCGAGCCATTGAGGGGGAATGAACGTTAATTTCGCCAATGCATTATTGGTTGATCTCACTCGGAATTGATCATTCCTGAGATACTGACCTTGAGGGGAAAGGCTAATGAAGACAGAACTCATGCGACTAAAGAACTTAACCTAGGAAAACGACTTGACCGTGAGACTTGCGTAAGGACGATCCTATAGTGATGCAGGCCGATTTCAGGGACGACTAAAAATCGATTCGCGAACAAAGTATAATGGAACGACGGGTGATTCTGTCTAGTGTTATCGAACCTGCAAACGACCCTATGCTGATCCTTGATAATCGTGTACTTTGAAATAAGAATCGATCATTCACAATTTCATGCAATCAAGGACGTCCATGTGTCAAAAACTCTTGAACGTGAATTGGTACGAGTCGGTTACGCATGAGTCCTTGAAGCCGCATGTCAGTCTTAGTAGTACCAAAATGGCATTCAAACGGAATTGATAAGGCATGAGAATCCAAGATTGGACTTCGAATTTTCGGGAACATCCAGGATGGACTTTTGGTCAATGCTTCTGCGACAGTTGACAGTGCCGGTTGAGCCGAGTATTTGGAAAAAGGATTTTCGGACCGAGGAAACAAGCCTACAAGGACGTGGGTCGAGCAAGAACAATGTGGGCCTCACGCCCAAGGTGGGATAGCCACCGTGGTAGACCCGAGGCAAGAAAGTGAACCCGTTGGGCCAAACCGACCATTTACCCTCCCAAGCCCGTTGTCTAACCTTGAGCCGTTTCAAACCCAACAAATTCCCGAGCCCATTCCTATTCATTTTCTAGCCCGTTTCTTAGGCCCGCCCTTCATTTTCAGCTCAAGGGAAGATTGGGAAATGTGCAAGGTGGAAATGACCAAAACGCCATTTGATATTTTGAAGAAAAGTCAAAAGAAGAGAGAGAAGATGATGTCATGTTTCTTGGGAATTTGAACCATGCCATTAATGGCCTTAATGAGGTCTATCTTGCAGCTCTCATCTCCCTCTCTCTCCTCCTCTTGAGCCCCTCCAAAACCGCACACCTTTCTCCCTTGTTTTCCCTTAGTTGCTGTAATTTCAGCTTCTAACCTTTCTCCGAAAATTGAATTGTTCATGACATTCCCGTGTGAATCTCGGCCCGTGCCACCCACCAATGTGCTCACGAGAGAGAATCCGTACGGATGGCGTCGTCCGTTCATGGAAAGAAGCCGTTGGCCAATCTGTACGGCTACCGGAAGTCACTGCTCGCCGGACCACCTACTATAGTGGCAGCTCTGCCCAGTTTCGTCTTTTCCTCCGTTTCTCTATCATTTCAACCAAACCACTACCCATACCAGCCACCAACAACTCCCCCTCAACCCCCTGGAGCCGCCGGTCACCGGCCACCAGCTCGCTGGAGCTCTGGCCAACCCTTTTTGCTCTGACCAGCCACTTTCCTCCTCCTGTTGTGCTGTTTTCTGAAGTTTGGTGTGTGAGCAGAAGTTGTTGCTGCTGTGTATAGCCCGGGACCGCCTTGGGGTGTTGGGAGAGAGGTCCCAAAGTGTCAGGTTCGTCACCACCGCCACATCCATGTCGCCGGCCCGCTTAACGGGTGAGTTTAGCCTCTAATTCCTTAGTTAGTGCCTAAACTTGCTTAGGGTTGGGTTAATTATTGTTAATGGTTGTTTAGGGTGTTTAATTAAGTGTATTATCCCTAAGATAGATGGTTAGATAAATGGTTAAGATTAGTTTAGCTTAATCTTGCTCATTTATGCTTAATTGTGCTTAATTAGGCTTAATTGAATGTTATGTATTGATTGAGCATGTTTTGTCTTAATTACTTGATTAATTGGATTAATTGTTTTAATTAATGATTTATTTAAAATTCTGAAATTAATTAGTTAATTATTTTAATTTCGGAATTTATTTATTTATTTATTTTAATTTTGGAATTTAATTATTTATTTATTAAATTCTGAAATTTTATTATTCATGGCACTATTCATTCGGAAGCTAAAAATGTGCATAATTTCATGTACCTTGATCATATGAAGTGAATTGGATGTGGCATTGCATGAACATTCGCATGAATCGTGTGATTTTCATAAAAATGGGAAAAAAGATGAATTGTCCGAGGGACACCGGAAATGGACCGCTTTTATGAGGAAGGGCTTGAGATTTTAAATGCAAGTGTATGTGCAAGTATGTGTGCATTGGTTACGATAGTTCGAATTACCGAAGAGTGGGCACAGAAGCCACGGTTGCACCTCTACAGAGGAAGGGCGTCGTAGCGCCTCGGAGGGTACGAAAGGGTACAGTTGCGCCTCTACGGAGGAAGGGCGCCGTAGCCCCGTAGCACCTCGGAGGGTACGGAAGGGCACGGTTGCGCCTCTACGGAGGAAGGGCGCCGTAGCACCTTAGAGGGTACGGAAGGGCACGGTTGCGCCTCTACGAAGGAAAGGCGCCGTAGCGCCTCGACCTGCACGGAAGGGCACGGTTGCACCTCTGCGGAGGAAGGGTGCTGTAACGCCATAGCAACTCGGCCCAATAGAACACGTGTGGATGCTAGAGTGTACGAGAAACATTGCATCATTGGTTCCAATTATGCATGAGGTGATCACATCATTTATGGCACGCACGCATGAAATTATAATGTGCAGGGTGTGGCAATGGCCAGATAAGATCGCTTATGATGCGATTCGCATGTGATTGCTGAACTACATCATCTAACGGCCATGCGTATTGCATATATTGTGCTGATATATAACGTGCAGAGTATGGCATACCGGGTAAGGTTGCATGCGAACCGACTTTTGATTGTTGGTTAACCCTGTCTGTTGTTTAATCGCCGGTTACTAGTTGTCTGTTGTTGGGTTGAGTGAGGGGTGGTTCTGGAGAGATACTCAGGTTGAGTTGGTGTACTAACTAGGGCTTAGGGGAAGAACTCACTGAGATTTTATCTCACTAGTTATTAAATAACTATTTTCAGGCCCTTAGAATGGCGCACCCGCAGTGGAGAATCCTGCCCTCGCTCTACTAGTGATTGACCTAACAGAGCCGAGTCCAATGGGTCCGAGTGACCGTGGTGCTGAACCCGATGGTTCATTTTGTATAGCTGGATTAGCCTAATTTCTTTTTTGCCTGGCTTAGAGGATGGATTGGCCCCTTTTGTCAAACTTGTAATTCGAAAGACGATCCTCTGTTGGTTAATTCAGTAAGTTGTATAAATAAGTAGTTGAGGTTTCTATTGTTCATCCTTCTATCCCTGTTTGATTGTTTGATTGTCTGTTTGGACTGGGGAGGTTCATCTTCCACTTGCGCATAATGAAAGATTAAAATGAATGGTTGTTGACGAGTCTTGTGACGTCGCTTTCAATTGACCATGGTAAGGGGTTGTCGCGTGCTCGGGGTTCGGGGCGTGACAAACACTCCCGCTTAAACCAAATTCTCTTTTATCAATTATTCAAAGAAGACTTTTGAACTTTTGAAAAGCATCAATCTTGAGAGGTTTGGTAAAAATATATGCTACTTGATCTCCTATTTTCACATGTGAAACTTTACTTCCTTCTCTTTTACTTGTGCCGCTGCAACGTGAGCACGTTGGCAAGCACACGGATTGGGCACCAAAATTTTTGGTAAAGGCAATGCAAAGGAAAAATCAAGCCATTCCTAGTGGGATGCAAAGCAATAAATTCATCAATGGCCTCCTGGTCATGTTCTTCACTGCCTACGATGGCGGACTGCAACGAAACTTTCTGGTGTTCCATGAAAACAAGCAGATGAAGGTGAAGCACTATTTGGGTTGTTGGTGTGTGTTGGTCTTCCATTTTCTTTGTCATTGCTTTATACACAGTGACGAAGGATCATAAGAACCCTAATTAACGATTAATTTATTTCTATTGATTTCCTTGCCCGCAACCTCGATTTTACACCAAACACATGTTACACATTGTAATGCAGGCTTCTAACATCGTGTGTGCCAAAACTGAAAATGTCTCGTGCATCGAAATTTGAATAACAGTAGTGAATTTGAAACAGTGTTGGTAACTAAAAAGTATCAAGCAAGTAGACAATGACATATCAATTTTAACATCCTCAAATCCAATTGTACATAACCGATAACTTTTGAATTCAATAAATATTTCACTACTATAAATTCCTAGTAGAGTACTAACATTGTTACGAGATTTGACAATTAACAACATTTATTTGTAACATACTAGCAAAACAATCAATTTACCAAAATTGAAATACTCTTGTAGAATACGAGCAATCATTTGCACTAACAAGTGGCACCTACTTTCGCTGGTAGATTACGAGTTACATAATACTTTACTAGTAGTGCCGGCTATTGATTGTAAATTAGGAAGACTTGGTTATTTTAGCACTATATTAGTAGCTTATAAACACCGTTTTGACTTTACTAGTTCCACTAGTAGATTACAAATTGCTCATATACCTTACCAGTGACTATCGGTCAATAGTTTTACTTACGAACAAAATAACTAGTTTGCAAATACAAATTCAATAAGCGAGTCCCTCAGTTACCAACAAGATAATGATAGAGTCAAATATTTTTATTAGATTCAATATTTTGCAAGTAGGCTGGCTATTAAAGTAAATAGCAACATACTCAAGGAAGTACATCAATAACCATCTTCAAATGTGGATCCAGCAAGTAGGTCAAGAAGTGCATTTGGAATCGAACAAGTGGGCGGGAAAAGTAGCTCATAACTTTTTATTACCCTGAAATGAAATTTTACATCACGAAGGGCTATAAAATTTTATTGGTGGGCTCGTTGAATCGCTTGTAAATATCCAAAGAAATAGTGTATAGTATCAGCACATATGTGAAAAATGATGACGGACCCGCTAATTGATCCCTTGCAAGTTATTTCGATTAATTTCTTGCGCCTGGGCCTTAATCAATTTTTTTAATATTATGCTAGGTAAAACTCTTTTGTTGGCCTCTCAGTTGATGGCGATTGCACGTAACACATGATTCGTGCATTGTAATAATCCGCAGGGCCTTTCTTTGGGTACTCGCGGGTGCTTCATCAGCAAGCTGTTTTTGTCATAACTGGCACACGTCCATAATTCAGTAGTTGATTAGAATTAGTCTGAACTGGGTGTCTTCTTCAGGCATCAACACCGTTGCTCTCAACCTCTGGTTTGCATACATAAAGAAGTGACCGCATATACAGACCTACTAGAGTTGAGGTTCCATCAAGATATACAGGTGCGAAGGATGGTCAATAAGCTTTTTAGGCCTATTTCTAAGGGACAATACATTTTCGTGGTTTGCTTCAATTTTTTTTAGTAGCACGCAATTACTAATTTTGCCATTGAAGTGTCTTCTACCTTCATTGAAAAAAGTAGCTCGATATAATTCAAACTTTAGATCTAAAGTGAAATAATGGGAATTGTCTGATCCATTGCTTATGATTTAGGAGAAAATGAATTTATCCAAGATTTAGGAGAAACAAAAAGACGGATTAGCATTTACATATATGAGAAATCATACAGGACCACAAATAATATTGGATTACATTTTTGAAAAGTTGATGAATTAATAGTAAATTTATGAATACATGATCTCTAATTGACCGAACACATGGACAATACATACAACTATTAAAGGGTAGTAATAGTTCACATTATCAGATGTAGTTTACCGGTGCTACCAACAGTTCTTTTTTAACTTTCCTTCACACCTGACCAGCATAAAATACTTGTTTTGTCTTTTGAGATAGAGAAGTCAAGTATTCTTGAGTTCTCTATACTACACCAATAAGGAGGACTGCAGGTCCATCTCTTATTAATTTCGTTTATTTCTAGTGGCACACATAGAGAAAGTGATAGTAATTAACCCTCAACGTGTTTTGAACTGTAACCCAAAGGGGCTGATTTTCTCTTGCATGATGCTATTGAGGCGATCCACCATGGAAGGAGTGAGATGGTTGACCCAATCACCCACCTCGCCTTTCCTAAAAAAGCTTCGCTTCTCGAACTCGATCACCAAGGGTATTTTGCCAGATTTGTTGACCTCTAGGTCCTTGAGGGTCTTCAAGCTACACATTTTGGCTATCTCTTCGATCACACCTCCCTCCTCTTCCTCCTCAGTGAAGGGAAGCCCCACAAACTCGGCCACCTTCTTCAGGTTTCCCACAATACCTTCCTTCAAGTCCTCGTACTTGAGGAACAACACCTTGTGTGGCCTCTCCAAGCTTTCCTTCCAATACCCCAACATGTGCTCCCAAAAGGGCCCGAACGAGATTTTCCCTTGTCCATAGGCCTCGAAATGCTCTTCCAAGGACCACTCCGGTTGGTCTTCTGACCCCACCTTCTCGACGAAGAAGTGCCAGGAGGAAACCACAGTGTCCAATGGGTTCCGGCAAATGTAAATGATTCGGCAGTCTAACTGCTTGATACTTTCCGGCAAGGATGGGTAAGGGATGTGCGTTGCGAAGAGCCTTGGTTCAGCCAAGCCGTCAAGGTCAGGCCTCAATTTGCTTCCGTACAGCTGGAACTCGAAGAAAGGGATGAGGTCATGGGGGTTTGAAGTGAGCACAGGCGTGTTGGAGATGCCGAAGTGGGAGCGGTTAACGATGGAGAACACTAGGGCCTTTAGCCAGGTAGTCCCTGATTTGGGCTGAGAGGCTAGAATAATGTCCTTGTGTTTGGCTTCAAAGTGCCGCTGGAATGCGATCACGTTGGGAACCACGTCGAGGGGGCACCAAAAGTTTTGGTGAAGGCACTGGAAAGGACCCACCGCGCCTTTACTTTGGGGAAGTGAAGCAATGAGCTCATCAATGGCCTTCCGGTCATGTTCTTCGGTACCTGCGATGGCGGGCTGCAAAGAAAGTTGCTGGTGTGCCATGGTGGTGGTACCGCTAGGCTTGGTGCTTGAGTACGAATCGAAACAAGCACATGAAAGTGAAGCTCTTACCTTTCTCTTGCTAGCGAGTGTTTCGCTGTTTTGTTCCGAATTTATCTCCACGGCCCATTATTTGTCTGCAATCGATGTTCTCCACCTTAAAGGCTGCAGGTACGTGACTCTGGGAGGGTAGGACCATTGGACAGCCAATTGGCATTTTATGGTTGGTATGATGATTCCTTTCTCATGGACTCCAAGCGCTTCTTAAATCTGACATATTTGCGCTCGTTCCTTGTGGGTCCATATTACCGACATATAGTTTTATATAAAACTTTACTAGTATAACGATACTGTAAAAATAACACATTATTATAAGTCATAAATTTTTGAAGGAGTGAACTCCATAATAATTTATCATAATTTGTTATTTAATTTTTTATGGAATAGATTAAAAATTGTTATCCTATCATTTCTCTTTTATATAATAACACGCACCTTTTGATTCGGATTAGGTGAGGCTGGATTAGGCATATTTTGGCTCAGCTAGGCTTTTCAAGTAAATTTCCTATCCCAGGTCCACCCAAATTAATTTCCGGGCCCATTTGGGTAATTTGGATTGGGCTGGGCAGGCTTCCCTGTGGAGCCCATGATTGTGAAGAGTATGTCTGTCCACCTCCATTTGCTCCTCTCGATGGCAGATTCATCATCTCTCGCGCCCTCGCGCGCTCAAAGCTATAGGTACGCCATAGCTTTGGATTCCAGCAAAATCCAAGGAAAAGCTAGGGCAGAGCTCAAATAGAATCAGGTCAATGCCTCTCTTCCCCAGATCTCTCATGAAGTTCACTGTATCACGTGATTTCAAGTAATTTAGAAGTAAGAGTAAGTGCTTCTCTTCTTTCTTCAATCTCCCATTACGAAAATCTCCGCGCCCCGGGCTTGAATATTTTTGCTTGTTCCTCTTTGGGCAAGAGAGCTTATTAACAAGCCTGGACTCAATAGTCATTTGAAGAGGGTTATTGCGGCTCCGATCTAAGTTCGATGTGTGAGGTTGAGGGTTTATTCCATATTGGTTGTAGAATGAGCTTAAGCTTAGCTTACCAATAAGTCGATCCGATAGTCATTTGGGAAGTTATTCTGGCTCTAATCTAAACCCAATATGTAAATGGGAGATTATTGGGGTTTATTCCACACCAAGCAGGGAAGAAAATGGTGGTCGGTATATTCCACATTGACCTCTTGTGTACCTGCCTTAATCAAATATTCACGTTGTAATCATATGGAAGGCTTTTGGACTTTAAAAAAAAAAAAAACAATATATTCATCTGGAGGGCTTTTCTTTGGGGGACCCGCGGGTGATTCATGAGCATGCTTGCTTGGGTAGTCGTTGCCATGCAAGGGAATTGAGGAGCTGATTGGGTTTCCTTTTCTTTTTTAGTTGGCGTTGAACATTCCACGTCTTTGTAACAGGACCACACAGTTGCTGCATTGATGACCTCCTCATGCGTTCCAAGCAAATCTCAAACGTGCATAAACTTACCCGTTGTGTCGCTCTCATTTCCTGATCCATAGTTTGAGAGGTCACCACACCCCGGAGCTAGCCAGCTAAAAAAATCTGGGTCATCTCTCATTTCCTGATCCATAGTTTGAGAGGTCACCATACCCCGGAGCTAGCCAGCTAAAAAAATCTAGGTCATCTCTCATTTCCTGATCCATAGTTTGAGAAGTCACCATACCCCCAAGCTAGCCAGCTACAAAAATCTGGATCATTGATTAAGTGTTTGTCGGATGGAATTACCAACTAATTTTTTATTACTAATTCTTTTTTTGGTCTGTTCTACTCTATTTCTACTTTAATTCTTAGATTTTTATCATGCCTTTTTCCAAATTGTAGAAGTCGAAATCCACACCTGAAACTAAATCATTCTTACTTTAATCTCCTGAGAATGTGGGGATTTGAACCCTCCACCTCCGCATCCTCCTTCCCATGTGGAAATGGTGCCGTAATGGTTCTTAATTTTTATTTGAATTACTTACGAGCACGTACTTTTATGTTATTTACCAACTTCTTTTTTCTATTGATATGTGAAATTTTATGTGCTTGGTTAGCAATTCATTAAATTTGTTATCGATCTTTAGAAAATATCAATCTATATTAGTTACCCAAATGTGTTTGTTTGTGTTTTTTTATTTTAAAATTTAACAACTTTTCTACTGAGAAAACTTAATTAAAAAAAATAAAGCTTGTAACTAACTCATAAACAATGAAAGTGCAACAAGTTGCGATAGATATTCCGGCGTTTTGATTGTTTGACGCTCTCCGACATGAATAAGTAATGTGCGTCACAAAGAGTCTGGCAACTTCACTGCTTTGTAGGCGTCGCATACCCTCTAAACACATGCGAAAACTAACGAACCCCCTAATAGATTCCTTGTAAGTTATTTCTATTAATTTCTTGTGCGCACACCTTCATCAATTTCAATATGGTACTAGGTAAAAGTCTTATTGCAGATAGCACCAAACACATGATTCGCGCTTTGTAATAATTAGAAGAAGGCCTTTCTTTGGGGTACTCGTAGGTGCTTCGTGGGAAAGGTTTAGTCAAAATTGGCAAATCCATAATTCAGTTTTTCTGTTGTCGTAAAGAAACTTTTTTTTTTTGAGTTTTGTCTTCTTCGGGCATAAAAGCCCATCTCTCTCAATTTCTGGTTTTATTTAATAAGAGGTGATTACATATGTGGAGCTACTGAGATTTGAGGATCTATCAAGAAATAGAGGTGCGAAGGATTCTTTAAAAAGCTTTCTAGGCCTATTTTTAGGCGATGATACATTTTCGTGGCATATTTCTAATTTTCCACCGGCTCCTGCGCCCACTTTACATCATACAAGACTCATCTTTTGGTTTCTCATGATTAACAGATTTATGATATACAATGGGATTTGATTGAAACCCTCGAATTTCCGATTATTTTGTATATTGATGGAGTGGTACATATCATGAGCTACCTTTCTTGCATCAAAGTTAGTCCACATCTCACGTATGATGAAAGCAGGCCATCCATGGAAGGTCAGGGAATTTTCAAAAAATCGAGTAATATTTAAATAGGTTCCCTTCCATGATTTTACAACATTCGGTTTGGATCGTAATCGTTTTATGTCGAGAAAATTATTTAAAAAGTCATAAACCTATTGTATAATGGTCAATTCAATCCTAAACTTTTCCATGATGCCAATTTTGTCATAGACTTTTTAATAACTTGTCGATTTGATCTTATATTTTTTAGTTGTGCCAATTAGTTATAAACCTTTGAACGATTCGTTAATTTTGTCATTCCTATTAATTTTAGTCGGAAATCACTTACATTAACAATTTTTGTGAATTTTTTAATTTTTTTCTTTTTATCATTTTCTTTTCTTTTTCTTTTTGAGCAGTTAACTACAATACAAATTAATAGTCTCATATAATAGTCGCACATGCTGGTGAAAATGGTAAATAGACATTTATAAATGATAAGAGAATTTTTTTGTCAAAAATAAGAAAAATTGATAAGTTAAACAAACCAAACAAATGTCAATAACTAACTCAAATAAGAACTGATAATGCAAAACTCATGGGTCACTTAATTGAAATATAAGTTGGTAATAGCACCAATAAAAGTTGACAATTCTAAAGAGAGTTGCTAAATTTAATAGTTTGGAAAGTCAGATAAATAAAAGTTGATAACTCTAGTAAAGTGAAAAAACCCTAATAAAAGTAGGAACAGTAGAATCTTATCATAGCACCATCTTGTTGCATGCATAACATAGAGAAAGACAGTACGCAATGATCATGGAAGCGCATGTTATGAAATTGTGTAAAAGGTGATGCGTGAATATAAAACTTCATGACGAAACTGCAAAACAATAGTACGCAATTACTAATTTTGTTATGGAAGTGTCATCTCTTTTGTTGAAAGAAGGGGCTCAATATAATTCAAACTTCAGATCTAAAGTGAAATAAGGGGAATTTTCTGACCCTTTGCTCATAATTTAGAAGAAAATTAATTGATCCAAGATTAAGAAGAAACAGAAAGACGCATTCAGATGGACCCGGATAAGAAATTATACGAATAATTTTGGATTACTTTTTGAAAAATTGATGAATCAACAGTAAATTTATGAAGACTTGATCTCTAATTGAACACGTGGACAACACATATAGGATGGTAGGAGTTTACGGTACGAGGGAAGTCAAGGATTCTTGAGTTCTCTGTACTACACCAATTAGTCCTCCATTATTAATTTCGCTTATTTCTAGTGACAAACGTAGAGAAAGTGAAAGTATTTAACACTCAACACGTTTTGAACCGTAAATCAAAGGGACTGATTTTCTCTTGCACGATGCCATTGAGGCGATCCACCATGGAAGGAGTGAGGTGGTTAACCCAATCACCCACCTCCCCTTTTTTTAAAAAGCATCTCCTCGATGAATTTGTCGAGCAATTTGCAGGATTTGTTGACCTCCAGGTCCTTGAGGGTCTTCAAGCTGCACATTTTGGCTATCTCTTCGATCATACCTCCCTCCTCTTCCTCTTGTGTGAAGGAAAGCCCCCACAAACTTGGCCACCTTCTTCAGCTGTCCTATAATGGGCCCATTTGATTTAGCTTTGGGGAAATACCAAGTATCTTTGGTTCAAGGGGCATTTAGTGAAAATTAAAGAATTTGGCAAATTACAATCGGGAAAAGTACAGCGGGAGTGCCAAAAATTGGCACGGAGGGACACTTAAGTGCCAAAACTTACAAACGGTACACTTAAGTGCCACTTTTCAAAAAAAAATGGATCACTTAAGTCCAAGTCGTAGGAACCCCGCCGAAAATCCTACGTGGCAATTTTTTATTAATTTTTTTTGCCTACGTGGCTCGAAAATTGAAACGACAAAAAATCAGCGCAAAAACGACGTCGTTGTTGCGGCTGACATGGATTTTTAAAATTATTAATTAAATAATTTTTAAAAATTTTAAAAATAAATTATTATAAAATTGATTAATTTAAAAGAAAAAAGGGGGGGGAAATCGGCGAGGGCTGTGCAGCCCTCGCCGCCGCCACTGTCGCCAGGGAAGGGTCGGGCAACGGTGGGCGAGGGTCGGCGGGGTTGCCAGGCCCCCGGCCGGCTGCGGCGGCGGGTCGCGACCCTCCCCTAGATCCGGCGCGGTCTGGGCGGCCGGTGGCCCTTGGCCCGACGGGGCGAGGGCCGATGACCCTGGCCAGATCTGGGGGAGGGTCACGACCCTCGCCCCAGATCTGGGCGAGGGCCTGTGGGCTCTAGCCGCAGGCCAGCCGAGGCCCGACGACCCTGGCCGACCCTTGCCCATCGTTGCCGGCCCTTCCCGGCGACGATGGGGCGACGATGGTGGCAGCGGCGAGGGCTGCACGCCTTCGCCAATCCCTTCTGTTTTTTTTTTTTTAATAAAATCAATTTTAATTTTTTTAAAATCTGACGTAGACAATTTTTTTTATTAAAATTGCCACGTGGAATTTTTTATTTTGAAAAAATGCTCCGTTAGCAAATGAAGTCGCTGGAAAATGGACACATGGCAATTTGGCCGAATTTTCTCGCCGTTGGCACTTAAGTGATCCATTTTGCTCCGATTTTAGCACTTAAGTGTACCGTTTGTAACTTTTGGCACTTAAGTGTCCCTCCGTGCCAACTTTTGGCACTCCTAGGGTCCGTACCTCAATTACAATCTAAAGAGGTTTTCCAAAATAACTTTAGCCTAAATATTATTTGGTAAACATATATTTGGAATAGGGTTTTGGTGATTTTTAAAAAAATAAAGATTAAACCTACATTTGTTGGCCATCGCCGGTGGCCAGATCTAGTGGTCGGCATCGCTATCCAGTGGCCAAATTTGGTCGTCGGCATCGCCTGAGGTCATCTGGTCATCGGTGTTGCTTGAGGTCGCACCTCAAGCGCAACACCTGGGTTCGCGTGACCCAAGCGTCGCCACTAGAGGTTGCAACCTCAAGCTACGAAGCCTAGGTTCGCATGACCTAGGCGGCGTCGCTTGAGGCCGTGCGACCTCCGCCTGGGTGGTGCAAACCCAAGTGTCGCGACCTCTAGCAACATCGCGAACTCAGGCGGTGTCACTGAAGGTCGTGCAATTCCTAGGCGACGATCGCCGGAGGTGGCGCGGCCAGCACAGGAGATTTCCAAAACACTAAAACAAAAAAGTCAAAGATGGTTTGACTTGCATCTCCCAAATGCTGAAAGCTCCAAATAGGTCGCCACCAGATTTGGGTTTTTAGCATTCCAAATGTAAGCATTTGGCCAATGAGAACTCAAATGCTGAACCAAATGCTTGATATTTTTTCCAATGGAGTTTAGGGGCTCAAAGCCCCTTGAAAAAGCTGAACCAAATGGGCAAATATCTTCCTTCAAGTCCTCGTACTTGAGGAACAACACTTTGGATGGCCTCTCCAAGCTCTCTTTATAGTACCCTGTGATGTGATCCCAAAAGGGCCCGCACAAGATTTGCCCTTGGCAAAAGGTCTCGAAATACTCTTTCAAGGACCACTCCGGCCAGTCCTGCGATCGCACCGCCTCGGGGAAGAAGTACCAAGAGGAAACTACGGTGCCCAATGGGTTTTGGCAAATGCAAATGATCGGGCAATCCAACTGTTTGATGCTCTTCGACAAGATGGGTAAGGATGTGTGTCGCAAAGAGCCTTGGCTCAAATAGGCCATCAAGGTCGGGCCACAACTTATGCTCAATGAAAGGAACAACTTCATGAGGGTTCGAAGTGAGCAAGGGCGTGTTGGAGATGTCAAAGTGGGAGCGATTGACAAAGGAGAACACCAAGGCCTTTAGCCAGGTGGTTCCTGATTTGGGATGAGAAATGAGGATGATGTCCTTGTCTTTGGCTTTGAAGTGCCGCTGGAACACTATCACATTGGGAAGCACGGGGATCGGGCACCAAAAGTTTTAAAGGCGATGGACATGACGAACCAAGCCTTTGCTCATGGAAAGCCAAGCAATCAGTTCATTAATGGCCTCCTGCTCGTGTTCTTCAGTACCTACGATGGCGGACTGCGAAGAAAGTTGCTGGTGTTCCATAGTGGTGTTACCGCCAGGCTTGGGGTTTGAGTACAAATCGAACAAGCATATGAAAGTACAGAACTAATCGTTTTTTTGTTGCTAGCGAGTGTTGGTTTTTCGTTGTTTTTTTGTCGGGACTTTCTCTCCACGGCTCATTATTTGACCCCAATCAATGTTCTGCCCCTTAAAGGTATGGGAAATGCCAAACGTCCGTCATTTCCTCAAAAGGCTGCATATATCCATGTCGCTAGGGTAGGACGCTTGGACAGCTAGTTGGCATACAGGCTAGCGCCATGATCTCCCCTTCTCATGGACTTCAAGCACATCTTAAATCTGATGTACTTGGGCAAGTTCCATGGGTGCCCGAATCCTTCAATTCGGATTAGGTAGGGCCGGATAAGGTACGTTGTGCTTGGCCATGCTTTTCCAGTAAATTCCTTCATGGAATAAAAATTCATTTAATAAATTTTTTTAAATATCATTCTCCCAAACATCGGCAAACGGCCGGCGATGGGTGATAAAGACAATCGATGAATAAAGTTTTTAATTCTTATTTATGTTTCAAAAATATAAAAAATAAAAAATTCTACTTCTCAACTCAACTCCAAACTTGTATTGGAGCTAAAAATTTGTCCTGGAAATAGAAAATGAAATTATATTATCAAATAGAAATATGTTCTAAACCTATTCTCAAAAACAAAATTACAAAAATACAAAAACAAAATAGTTATTATTCACTCAGTTGATGGCAATTTATTGTCCCTCAATAAGTACACCGTAGCTTTGAATTCAGCAAAAACAAAGGAAAAGCTTGCGCTCGGGCTTAGATAGAATTAAGTCAATGTTTCATACCCCGACCCTCACGCTCGTGACAATCCCAATTCACTTGCGGTCCAAAACATGTGACGTCCCAGGTTTTATCGCTGATTAGTTCATTTTATCTTGTCATTAAACACATACGGAGACGATACTAAACACACTTAGTCAAACATCAAGTAGGGATAGCAGAAAGACACAACAGTAAAACAACAGCATCACATTTTATTTATCTACAGAGGTTAGTCTAGGGAACAATATATGTACAAGCCCTTCTTAGGCAGTGTTCCAAGGTCAACACAAAACAAGACCAGGCCTAGCTAATCTACTATTACCAAAAAGGAGGGGAGGGTCAGTCAAAAAGAGATTAGCCGACATATGCTTAATCATTAGCCTCATAAGGGTCAGACTCGCTCGACGAGGGTTCCATCACTGCACCATCAAGGGGATCGAGGTTTATTGGATCCCATACCTCATCACCTGGCCCCTTGTGCGGTGGAGGCCCGTCATAGCCTCTCAAGAAATGGTACATCATGTCCCCCTGCTTGATGTACCACGCCTTGAACATGTGTGGCATGTAATAGTCCCTCTCTCCCTAGTCCACCCAATCGTCGTCACGTGCTGCTCATAAACAAAATTGCGACCTGGGACGAGTCGCGTAGAGACGGAGGTGCTCATGTCCATGAGGACATCGAACCTCATTGGGTACGGCCTCATACTAGGGCCTTGAAAATGTTAACCATGACGGAGTGAGATAAACTCAGTAAGTTAAACTCCTAAACCTCAGTTAGGAACTTCGCTCGCCTCAACTGCCGTCTAATTAGGCAACCTAATACTAATACCAAATCAATTGCAAAGGAAACCCTGCTTTGCCTTGTTAACACCTAAATTTACATTATTCATCACATATATATTAAGCATTTCATTTTGATCTTTGAAAAGGATTTTAAATTTTGGAGCCATTTTTGGTTGAGC
This sequence comes from Corymbia calophylla, assembly GCA_014182845.1. Classification (NCBI taxonomy): domain Eukaryota; kingdom Viridiplantae; phylum Streptophyta; class Magnoliopsida; order Myrtales; family Myrtaceae; genus Corymbia; species Corymbia calophylla. The sequence continues at coordinate 8,621,997 of CM024702.1, forward strand.
GGTTTCGGAAAATCGTTATTTGTTGAGTGAATATATGCTACAATCGAGGGAAATATTTGCTGAATAAAAAATCATTTTTCGGTTGAGCAGTTTTGGAAAATTGCCATTTTGTTGAGTGAATATATGCTACGATCAAGGGGAATGTTTGCTGAATAACAAATCTTTTTTTTTCCTCTATAAATAGAGGCCAGAGGTGAGACGATTTGGGGGGACGGAAAGGCTGAAAGAATTCGTAAAAGAGGGGGGGAGTGCGACACTTGCAGAGAGTTGAAAAAAAAAAAGGGGTGAGGAAAAAATGCTTTTGGGGGATACAGAGAGAAAATGATGAAAAAGAGTGAGAGAAAGAAAGTCGCATACCACCCCATGTGGTGGCGTTGCTGGCTTGGGCTTTCCTCCCCCTCACGAAGGAGAGGAGTTCGAATCCCAGGGGCGTCATTAGTGGACTTACCCTGGTGGCACGTGCTTGGTGGTCGCACATGTCGCCCCCAGGGTTTACTCCCCGGCTGCCGGCCGTGCGGGGGTTCCCTGGGTCATCAAAAAAAAAAAAGAAAAAAAAAAGAAAGAAAGTCGCATGAAGACCCAAATGTGTTGTCGTTTCTCTTCGTAGTCACTAATTTTCAGACGTAATCCACGTTTCCAGCAACGTTGTTGTTCTCTATTCAGCATGGCCCGTTTCTGGTGAAGACCTTTCTGGCCACATCGACGAGCTCACTGGTGTTCTTGCATTCCCGTTCGACATACCAGTCCATGCCGGCTTCGCACTAGCCTAGCTGGTGGATCCCAGCTCAGTTTTTGTCGTTCCCCTGGCGTTTTTACTCAACGCAGCATTCTTGAGGTTGTCTTCGGACGTTCCCTGCTTACATTCTCGAAAATAATTCTCTTTTGAATCAGGGTCAAAGTCTCCGAGCAAACATTGGGATGGATGGTCTGCGATGGGATTGGACTTACGGCATAGTTTCTTTCAATGGTTGATGCCGTAAATGCAGTCATTGTCGATGTAGATGGTAATCTTTCGGAGTCATGCACATGTGGACAGGGAAAAAGAAGAGTATATTCTGGAGCATAGCAACATTTCACAAAGGTGGAGAAGAAATCCAGTGAAAGTGAAGAATACGAATTCTCATGCTACTTGGGAACTCACCATTGAAATCTTGGCATCATTTCTTTTTGTTTGTTAGTTGCATTCTTGAAGAAAATTCTCTTCTGAATCAGGTAGTTTTCTTTAACCAAAATTAATTTGGTCATTTTCTTATTTAGTTTTACAATTATTTGGTTCTTATTGTGATTGGTGATTTGTTAGGCATTGTCCAATTAGGAAAATTATTGTGTCGAGAATCATAATAATCAAAAATATTGAGCCAAGAGACGTCGGATTAGATTTTTTATTATTGTGATCTTCTGTCTTGGGTCGTGATGTATTACATGCTCATATGGTTATGTTTGTTGCTTGTGTTGATTTTACATTAGCTAATTTTCTCAATAATAAAAAATAAAAAAACAAAAAAAATTCACATTGCATCGCATGGTAGTTTGATTGCATGATAGTGTGGTAGCTATGTTGCATCTTAGATCTATATAATATTTTTAGTAGAAATTTTCTAGTTAGACTTAGCTTAGTTTCGGATTTTGATTTTAAAAATGAAAAAAAAGAAGAAGAAAAAGATCATGCATATGCATATGGCAAAAATACATCATTCATCCCACATCATGTAGCACATTCATGTAAAATAGATTGCACACATATTACAATAGTCTTCAATTAACATATGTCATTAGAGCTAGGCCATTTAAATTGCACGTCATATGTCGTTAGAGTAAGAATCATGCATGTTAAATATAGATTAAGGTCATACATAATTAATTAAAAAAATCAAAAATTAGATGACATCCCATTTAGAAATTATGTTTAGAGCATGCATTTTTAGTTATAGTTTATTTTGCTTTAAGGTTGATCATGATTCTTACATTTATCCTTCTGGACTTGTTGAATATTATTGATTGTGCTCCGCATGACCACTCCTTTCTATGTTAGTGGCTTAGATTAAAATCAACCAAGATTGCTTGCAAAAAAAAATGTTTTTGAAACTTAAAGAGAAATGGTACCGAAAGGGCACTAGTTTAACTTAGCGTAACCATGTCCCCGAACCTATTGAATCTCTGGTTCGCAGAAGTAAAGTATTCTCCCATACTTTACTTGGGTTTCTAATCAACCCTAATTGATTAGTGACGGCTCTTAGTGGAATAAAATTGCATGTTTAACGATGTTAAATTTTGGGTACCAAGTTGTGGTTGGTAGTGCTTGGGAGAGTCCGCACTAAGTCTTCGAACTTAGTAATCCATTAGTCTTCACTTAGTGATTCACCTTTGGGAAGGTCGCGACATGCCTTATTTATAAACATGCAAGCAACTCAGCCACAATGTAAATCCACAGCCATCAAATACAACCACAATCAATCTCACTATATCTTGGCACATGTACCCTGTAGATATAATATAATTCAAGCCATGACAACTTCAATAAGAATTTCACATAATTAGAACACCCATCGAACTTTCTCATGCATCAGCATCCACACGTGTTCCGATTATTATGACCATCCGGGCCACGACATAACCTTATGATTAACAATCTACCGGTCCAAAAACCAAGCATCGTCCCCCCTTGGGCATAGCTACGTTAGGGGCCTCCCCATAGACGGCATTCCTGAATGAGCATTGATCCGGCCTCTACCGCGACTCAGCATCTGACTACTGCCAGGCAACCGATTGAAATCGGGCGACCTCAATGGGTATAGCACAACCCCAAGGGTTGGCAGTCTTCTGACAGCGTCGGGTATTCCCTTTATGTGACCATACAGCACCACCATCAACCATTTCATTTCTTTATTTTCTCTGTCATCAATGCAACCATGGTTCGTGTTCACGCAGCATAATATTGCAATTAACACACATATAATATAATGCAATGATAATTAATGGTCACACGAACGTGCATAATTCAACAATTCTAAATACAACCAACAACCGAGCATTTTAAGTTGTAATCCAACAATCAGTCTCAACCAACACCATAATATTCACATGGTACTTAATGCAGTAATCAGCAGTGATTATTCCCGTAATAATTGACACTTATCAACAACTTGTCCACAATTAAACACTTCGATAATCAATCACGTGCCTCAACCAATTATCGGTAATCAAACACGTACCTCACAATTAACAATAACCAACCACGTGTCTCAACAGTCAACGACAATCAATCACGTACCTCAATAACCAACAATAATCAATTATTCCCATAAATAATTGATTACCACAAAACAAGTATAGACTAGGATTATATTCCAAAAATACTCATTTATAAAGTATATAATACTATAGTTAATCATTCCAATAAATAATTAACTCCTACAAAATAATTATAATTATCAATTTCATAAATAATTACCCAACCAAAGTAATTTAATTTCATAAAACCTTCCTTAATAAATTAAAAGCTACTCAATATTATAGTATATATAAATCCATCAACCTTAGGAAAATAAGCAATAGTTTAATAAACATAAATATTGCTCAATTTAATCAATTATCAATAAATGAACATAATTAATTATATCTCCAAAATAATTAATTATTCATAAATAACTAATAATTCGAAATTAATTAATAATATAAATAATTAACTAATTTCCACAAAATAATATAATATTTCCATAAAATAACATTATTATAATTAATTATTCCCATAAATAATTAATCATAATTAACTAATACTAAACATTCATTAGCCAAATTAATTAACCAAAAACAAGCTTAGTAATATAGTATAATGCTAATTAATCATAAACCCAATTAATTAACAACTAAGCACAATCAAGCCACAATTAGCTTATCATAAACTCCCTTAAGCATAATTAAGACATATAAACCATACTTTAAGCCTAAATAGACCTCATTAGTCACTAATCACACTTAACACTAATTAAACTACTCCTAAAGCAAGATTAACCCATAACTAAGGGATTATGAAATTAAGTCACACACTCAAGGATTCCGGTGACACTGAAGTGACGGCGAGTAGGGGTGAGCGGTTCCAGGTTCCTTACAGGTTCCGCTTGGAACCTGGAACCTACCCTCGGGTACAGGTTCCTCATTTTTTGGAACCTGGAACCTACCCGTCGAAATCTGGAACCTAGAACATACCCTCTCACAGGTTCCGGTTCCGGTTCCAGGGTCCAACAGGTTCTTCTTCTTCTTCTTTTCATTTAAGTGGAACCGATTCCGGTTCCGAAAAAAGAGGAACCGGGAACCGGAACCTCCCTCCCTAGAACCGGGAACCGTGATCATCCCTTCCAACATAGTCTTTATAATGATAAAAATCACAAAAAATACATTACTTAGAACTAAAATAATTATTAGAAAGTCTTATCACGTATCTTCATTCCGCTTTAATTGTTATCACACTGCAACCAGGTTACAAATTAGCAACTTATTATTGACCCAATCTTATTCAGCAGCACACTCATTGAACTGCAGTACATCCTAAAGCATTGAAGTTACAAACGATACGGTACTTCACCTCAGTCACTTGATTGATACTCAACCACATCCAATATTTCATGTCAATAATCATGTCATAAGAAATGACACAAAGTACCACTTGAAATGCCCAATAAAACTGCTTATCAAATGACAATGCGCACGCGTGTGTGAAAATGGCAACACATTGGTCAATCCATCATTATCACACAAGTAGCTGTTAACATTTTTCAGCATATAACAGCACAAGCTCATAAAACAACATAAGATGGCAAAACACTTGCCTCACCAACAACAGTCAAGGAGGCACCAACAGGAAGAACACGCTCAATCCTCTTGACCCCAAGCATCGGCATAAAAACAGAAGGTGAATATATGAAAAAGAATCAATTGAATCCTCAATAAGCTTGGCCTACAGTCCATCAACGAAGTCTTCGCTAAACAGGAAGACATGAGAGAGACAAACCTTGAGACCCCCGAAGATAATCTAATGTTCCTCGTACAAGAGATCGTCCAGACTCTTCAAAAACTTCACTTGCAATGTTTAGTTCAAAACCTGAGGCTCCTCGGGCCCCCACTACATGCACACGGCCAGTACCATCATCCTACGCATATGAACAAGACATAATCAAGGCCTATTTTTAGATCATCATTTGGACTTAGAGTAGAAAGCAACATGTTCTCAAAAAGTAGAAGAGAAGACTCCAATCTTTCTTGATAAGATAACCTCGCAACTAGTCAGCTATGCAATCAGTATTAAGCAAACTTACGCAACACCATTTTCTCCATCAAGATCTTTTAGAATGAGATAGGTTGACTTTTCAATTACCAACTCATATGATAAATTAGAAAAGAGAAAGTGACCCCACGTTGGCAGAGCTTGACCCCTGTTTGGTAAAATTATGGGAATGGAGACAGAAAACCCCACGGTGAGAACAGTTCTTCATAAAAAAAAGAACATCAAATCCACTCATTGCTGGAGGTTGAGGCAACAGAAAAGGACATACGCATAAGAATTATAGTGGTGAGAAGCATTGAGAAAGGTACGGGTATCAAGTATCAAAGTTATTCCAGATTGCCATGCAGAGGTGCATGAACATGGAGACACATGGATTTGCCTAACTAACAGCAAGTGAATTTGCACAAATACACCACAAAGAAGCCAGTGAAGGAGAAAATACGTAGCTAAAAGAAAAAAGGTAGAGGCAGTGTACTCACCGGATGCTTTCTTTTAGAGAAGTGGAATAGCTCCAACCCAAAAGTAATTTGGAAACTGGCACGGAAGCATTTGCCTTCAAGGTTCACCATTTAAATGATATGGAATGAATCTGCAAATTTTCTTTAAATGACTCCAAGCTACATAAGTTCCGTGCCCACAGGATCAATTGAAAAATGAACGGAAAGCATTTTCCGAGTGATGGGCTGGAATTTGGTGCTCCGGATCCGCATGAAAACATAAAGTCAAAAGTCTTGCAATTCTTGCCACTTGAACATGGCAAAGTCTCAAAATCAAAGATTTTCCTTCTCAGCAAACAGGAATTTGGAAAACAGGTGCAGAAAGACAAGAATGAGAAGGATGGCTGCTGGTCAAGATGGGAATAATTGAGCATCATTTGCTTCTCGTGAGGGAAAAGGGTCAGGCAGTACTTGCGTGTAACTCTAGACTCATGGTGAAAACTGATGAACCAATATCTTGAGATACAACATGGAGACATGTTGTCAGAAAACCATTATTCTAAGTCAAGTTTCTTACATGTTTGTACTCTGTGCTCCCAACAAATATTTTGAAGGCTTCAACTGCAAAAGAATAAAGTAAAAACAAAATTAGCACTAATTGAAATTCATGCCATCTGATAAGATAGAAAGCCAAATGACAGCTCACTTGAACGGAATCTTATCACAACACCATGTGTATACTCCATATTACTGGTGGAATTGAAATTCAACCCCGAAAGTTAAAATCAATGAAAACAATGGTTACCGAGACCAGAGTGCAATAATTTTCTGCTAAAAAGGAAAAGAGTACCGAGAGCACCAACGACGTATTTCGGTTGACAGCTATTTAGGTTCCATTTTAGAGGCTGAAAAGACCAATAAAACCGCATGAAGCTATAATAGGCACAAGGTTCAGCTCAATGACTGCACCTTGAGAAACTTGGGCTATCAAGGATGGTGACTCCATCGCTATTCTATGAAGAGAACACAGTGCATCTTCTGCAAGTTCACCAAGCGCATCATAATGGACTTTTTAAAGAACAAGATTATCTACAAAATGAGGGACTTACATCATTAATGACTAAGAGAAAATCATGATTTCTCTTAAATCTCACAAGCTCATCCATTTGGTGCAAAGTCTCCATCCATGCTAAACAAACTGTAGAGGAAGAAAATAAAGATCACCTCAGTTTAAAATTTAAATTACTATCCACTGAACTAAAATAATTATTAGAAAGCCTTACCACGTATCTTCATTTCGCTTTAATTGATAAACTCTATTTACTGGTGATCTCCTCATTAAGACCATCCATATCTTTAAAAAAGAAGAAGAGATAGATTAAATAAAGCATTCATATATAAGGATTTACAACATATAAAACTAGAGATATCACTTACCCAACTCAAATTTTTCTGCATTCTCAATGCACTCTTCAACATTAATAGGTACACGAACGGCTCTCAACCAATCTTGAGTGCAAATCAAAGCTTCTACTACTTTGGGAGTCAAAGAACTTCGAAAGCCATCAAGTACACGACCCGAAGTACTGAAAGTCGACTCCGAAGCAACAAGTAGTTACGGGAATAGACAAAACATCTCGAGCCATCAAAGATAGGATTTTATATTTTGAACCACTAGTCTTCCACCACATCAAAATGTCGAGATCAATAACTTTTTCAGTTTTATCTTCAAGATATTCATCAAGCTCAGATTTATTGACATCACACAATTGTTGGCTCGAGTTCATAAAGGTTTTCCGCCATGCTTGGGCGTCATACTTCCTTTTGTTAGCTCTATTGCCACCGGCATCGGCGTTAGAACCACTGCTACTAGCACTCCAATTTTGGACACCAAAATTCTGATCACTTGAATCAAAAGAAGATTGCTTATAAAATTCAAATAAACGCTTCAATGCGTTCTTCACCTTATGATGCATGTCATTAGCTTTTGATTCATCGTCATAAATTTGTCCATACAAAAATTTCACATAACTCAACTTGGCTCTAGGATCCAATACAACCGCAATCAACACCATCATATTCACTTTGTCTAAGCTCCCATAATATTTGTCGAATTTTTCTTTCATTTTCAAACCCATAGCTTGAAGTTTAGGATCCGAATCCTCCGCCGTATCTTTCAAATATTTATACAAAAGAGCTATCCCCTCAAAATAATCATTGGAAGTTATATATGAACTTCCCGACATTTGATTTGTAGCATCATAGAACACCTTTAGAAATTCTGAAAGAATAACAGCATTTTCCCAATCATCATCTTGAGGAATATCATGGTTAAGCTCACTTACAAAAGATAAATCATATTCTTCCAATCTTTCGAAAGCTTTCCTGAACTTTACAGCAGTGTCTAACATAAGATAAGTAGAATTCCATCTAGTGGCTACGTCAAGAATAACCGAACCCTTGTAAGTGATATTTTCAGTCTCAATACAAGATTGAAATGCTTTGGCTCTTAAGGGAGAACTTTTCACATACTTAACCACATTGCGGATACGTGAGATAGAGTCACGTACCATACTCAAGCCATCTCTCACAATCAAGTTCAATATATGAGCTGTGCACCTCATATGCAAAACACTACCATCTAATATCGCCACCCTTTCTTTTAAAAGCTTTTCCCTCAAATGACCAATTGCAACATCATTGGAGCCAGCATTGTCAACAGTAATTGTTGACACTTTTTTTATTATTCCCCACTCATTAATGCACTTCTCTATCATTTTTCCAATCTCCTTACCTCTATGACTATGCATCACTACAAAATTGATGATTCTTTTATGTAATTTCCAATCATCATCAATAAAATGTGCAGTGAGACACAAATAATTCATGTTTTGAATAGAAGTCCAGGTATCGGTTGTAAGTGCAATCCTAGACTTAATCTTACCAAAGTAAGTATTCAAACAAGCTTTTTCGCGGAAATATAGGTTCATGCAATCTTTAGCCACTGTAAAACGTGATAAATGCTTGAAGAGAGGTTGTAACTCAGAGACAAACTCACGAAATCCAATACGCTCCACCAAAGAAAAAGGTTGTTCATCAATAATGATGAACCGGGCAAGCATTTCCCTGCAACGTTCTTGATTAAATGACCATGTTGATAAGACATTACCGGTGCTGGATTCTCCTCCTGCCTTGCTAGCTCCACTTACATTACGTGGTACAAAGAATTTCTGCCTCTTCTCTATATTACGAGGAAACTTCTTGCATGTTGTTAAGTGCTTCCTCATGGCAGAAGTACCATTAGAAATACGGTACTTTAACAAAGACCCACAATGAATGAACTTCACCTGATGTGGGTTTCCATCCTTATCTTTGATTTTCGTATAATGATTCCAGCACTCAGATGTATATTTCTTATCACGAGAAGGAAGAGAAGAACCAAGTACCTTGTCTGTCCCACTCATGTTTGGGGATGGATCTTGTTCTTGTTCATTTTCATCGCCCGACATTTCCATTTCTATAATAGGAGTCATCTTCTCATAGTCATATCCCTCCTCCTCTATTGACATGTTAAGTTGATAAGTCCAACAAACAACACGCCAAGCAACCATTTAATCATCTCAATAATCAGAAATAAGGTTACACGATGACAATTTCACATAATCTAAGCTAGCTAAAGCAAAACAGATTAAAAAAAATTTACCTAGTAAGCAAAAACCGTTCTCTAGTCCTTTTCTAGATCAATTTCAGGTTTTGCCGTTAAGAACCTCAAAGAAAGCCAACTTGGCAAATGAAGCATGCCACGCCCGCAAGAAAAATGAAGCATGTTTAAAATAGTAGGCGAAATCAAAACTTGAATGATTTCATGACCTAACAAACCCCTTAAACCACCCCAAAAAGAAAAAAAGGAAACTTTTTCTTAATTTGTCATCATTAGGCTTGGTTTACAGCTCAATTGCAACATCATTAGGCTTGGTTTACAGCTCATCTCCATTTAAGGCAAAAAAGGAGAGAGTATTTATTCCGTTTTACCATTGCTCATCTACATTCAGTCACTTGTGATCATCTTTGTTAGGCCCACTTACATTACGTGGTATTAAAAAAGAAAATACCTATCCAAAACAAAACCTAACCAACTATGAATCTGTTTGCTTATATACAAAGCTGTGAATCTCCTGAGATCATTGGGCAGTATGTTAAAACATGAATATGCTAGCAAATTGAATTTTCTCTTCAAAAACAGCTAAACTAAGATGAACATTCAAGATTCACAAAATTTGCTAGAGAAGTCTGCTATAACACCCTAATCATATCACGTGGTTGGACAAGCTTACACAGGTAGCCTATTTTCTTATCAGGGCGCATGTTGTAAAGTACACCGTGAACCGTTAAATATTGCTGGCACACCAACTATGTAACTAAAAATAGACATTCCATTGAAGTTGAAGGGGATGGGATGCATTAACTGAGAGGATGAGGGATATAAAGCTGTTCAGAAGGTGCATAAATATCCACAATGAGACAGCCCAATAAGAAAAAGGCAAGAATTGCTACAAAGATTAGTCAATTTAATAATACTTTGATTATGCATTTGCGTGGCATTAGGCTCCTGCAAATTGTCATGCATATTTCAACAAGGAGAACTGCAAATGCCATGGAATTCACATATTTTGTTCTACAAGTCGTTTGGGGTATTATAATTCATAAAGGCAGAAATAAAGAGAGTAATCAACAGAATTCTCTCTCTTTATATATATATTTCTCGTGTATGTGTGCACAGTTGATTCATAAGAGAGGTCATTCAAAGAAGCTAAATATCAACAACCAAAATTCCACAATTCGGAGCCGCAATCAACACCAAAAGTACTGAGTACCGCAAAAATGGAAGCCCCATCAGCTAAATTTAGTCTGATCTTATGACTACACATTCCATATGATCGAACTCTCCATCTCTCTATCAATCTCAATCATCGCCGGCCTTCTAGTAAACATAGGCGAGGCTGCACTTACCGAAGTAGAGGCGGGCGAGCAGAGCCGCGGGGGAGCGGCGAGCAGACGAGTGGAGCGGCGGGCGAGCGGAGCCGCGAGCAAGCGGAGCCGCGGGCGAGCGGCAAGTAGACGAGCAGAGCCGCGGGCGGGCGGAGCCGCGAGCGGGTGGAGTCGCGGGCGGGGGGGCGGAGGCGGGAGCGGGTGGGCGGAGTCGAGGGCGGGCGGAGGCGCGGGGCGGAGCGCGGGCGGGCGGAGTCACGGGCGGGGGGGCGGGGCTGCGGGCAAAGCGGAGTCGAGAGCGGGCGGAGCTGCGGGCGGGCGGAGTCGCGGGCGGGGGCGGAGCGCGGGCGGGCGGAGTCGAGGGGGGCGGAGTCGCGGGCGGGGGCGGAGGCGCGGCGGGCGAGTCGAGCGGGCGGGCGGAGCTGCGGGGCGGCGGGCGGAGTCGCGGGCGGGGGGCGGAGCTGCGGGCGGGCGGAGTCCCGGGCGGGCGGAACCGCGGGCGGCGAGCAACGAGTAAAGCGGCGGACGAGTGGCCACGAGCGGCGGGCGACGGTCGAGGGTTCAAGGCAGTGCCGCAGTAAGAAGAATTGAAGAAGTTAGGCGTGCCGCGTGAATCTGGGGAGAGAGGGAAGAGATTAGGGTTAGAAACTTAGAATTAGGGATTTTTTTGGGAAAGACTAAAGGGGAGGTGTAGACCGGTTCCGGTTCCGGTTCCGGTTCCGGGAAATGACGAACCGGGAACCGAAACCGGTCTCCCTAGAACCGGGAACCGAACCGGACCCTCCGGTTCGGTTCTCCGGTTCTCGGTTCTACCCGAGAACCGCGCTCACCCCTAACGGCAAGGACGAGGGTTATGCAAGACTGGCTCGGGGACGGTGGCCGGACTCTGGCGAAACAGCGTTGGCGGCTGTTTCTCGTAGAAGTAGCGGCGGCGTCCAAGGATGGGCGGTTGGCGGGCGGTGGCTGGACTCTAGACGGTAGTAGCTGCACAGTGGACGGTGATAGCAACTCTGGCATATTGCAGTAGCGGTGGCAACAAGGGCGAACAGTAGGGGGCGATGAAACAAGGGAAGAAATGAGGGAAAAAGGAAAAGAAAAGAGAGAGAGTGAGCCAAGGAAAGAGAGGGGCGGTAGCAAGAGAGAGAGAGGAGAGAGAATGAGATACCAAGCTTGTCCAATAAGCCTTGCCAACTTGCTCTACAAGTTTGAATATCAAACAAGCAATCCTAAGAGGTAAGGACCACACAAACAAGAGCTTCTAGAAGAGAAGACCCATGGGCTAAAGAGAAAGAATTTGGGCCAACTCGGGTCCTCCTTAGGTCGTTCGTGATGGGTGCAAGGCCCATTAGGCCGCTGGTCTTGGGCCGGCCCACTTGGGGACCCAAATTCCCGGTCCAAAATTCCCTTTTCTGACACATTGCTGCTCACCGAAAAACCCAAGAATTAATGTAGAAACGTCCAAATATTAAGTCATGAAGTCCCTGAAAGTTTATACCTGAAATTGGAATGAAAATTGGAGTTAAATTAAATCAATTATGACTGTAGTATGGTTGAGACTATCGAGTGCCCATTTAGGGTTTTCCTTACTTTTGACCCGTGGTCGATAACTTTTCGATCCACTTTTAAGTGAATTCTCAAACTAAGAACGACCCTCAGTTGTCATGTAATCCCGGGGGTTCAATTGATAATCCTGAGTACAATGTCAAAAATGAATCGGTTTAACGTTGTTCGTAGTTCGTATCAAAGTCATGTGGAAGTCACCCGCAATTTAGCTTCGTACTGCTACTGAATTGATTTATTTCCATTCGCTAATGGACTGGTGACAGGGTGGTATTGTTCCCCCTCGGATCCTTATTGTCAAATGGTCCGTTTCTGATTGAATCTTCCAGGTGTATGTGTATCGATCCTTAATTGCGCTTTCGAAAAGTCCATTAACTCATGGTGGTGGTATATGAAATTCCTTTCTTCGCTTGCTTCTTTTCCTTTCGAGAATGTGAATCCTACACTAGAGGGCTAACCTTGTTTTGCAAGTGAGTATCTCTTGTCGCAACAAGGATAAATCAAGGCAATTGTTTGATGTAAGGCAGAAGCTAAATCAGGAGCTTGAATAGCTCTGATACCATGAAAGAAGACAAGAAGCTTAAGGAAGACTAGGATAGAAGAAAACGAACTTTAGGGAAGTTTTCTGTATTTTCTATTTCATAGGTCCCTAATGTACAATGCTCTGTAAAAATAGTACAAGATGCATACAAAAGAAGGAAAATATATTTTATGAATCAAATCTAATAGTTGATTGATCTAGTCTAATCCTTGATTGATTCAATGCATCAATCTCAATCCGAATAGATTTCGTCCAACTAGAGCATATCTTCCAACATATCTTAATCAAACCTCAGTTCTGTCTCTCTAATTTTTCATTTCGTTTACATAATAAGAGTAGGTTGCCGAATCTCTTTCAAGTATCCGTAGGCATAGCTACTACGTTTTGAGTGTTCATCAAGAAATATCAGTTCTGTCTCTCTAATTTTTCATTTCGTTTATATAATAAGAGTAGGTTGCCGAATCTCTTTCAAGTATCCGTAGGCATAGCTACTACGTTTTGAGTGTTCATCAAGAAATAGCGGCAGAGGATCTGAATAAGTCATCATATTGCTTCAAGGCATTCTCCCGTCAGCTCTTATGCCCCAAGACTCAAGGTTGGTTTACAATAATTAAGAGCGTTATGTTACAATGGGACATGATTCTTGAATGCATAATGCAGCTAATACAAACTTTAGGCTTAGAAGCTGTAATTATCCATTATTGGCTAACTGATATTCAGCAACTAAGTAGAAGATTAAGTGCTTAGATGCCAATGCAATGCATGCATCGTACGATTGAATTTCAATGCTAGTGAGTCGTCAGTCAGTTCGCATGAGGACACACGCGTGCTTGTGAGAAAGAGAGATAGAGAGAGAGGAGGAGGACGAGGAGTAAGGGTGAGCTGCATGGATCGATCAAACCAGAAACCACTCAGATTGGACTGAACCGGCCAATTCCGGACAGTTTTCGGGGGTCCCAATTCCATAAAATTGGAACCAATAATTTTCGGTCTGGTTTCCAGCCCGGGGGGAATCGGACTAGACCGAACTTTTTTTATTTATTTCTTAAATGTAAACCTAAATATCTCTATTGCTCAAGCCTCATGCCTCCTCTTTGCTATTCGCCCCTCATGAGTCACGCACGGCCTCCTCTTTCCCTCTCCTCGCTCAAATTAGCAGCTCATAAGAGGCAAACCCTAATTGCCTCTCGCCTCTTAGGGCTTGCTTAATTGTGAGTCACACAAAGTCGCACCTCTTTCCCTCTCTTGCCTAAGTCAGTGAGTTGCATCCCTCTCACTTGACTCTCAGACGGCGCCACCTTCTCTCACTTAAGTCGCATCCCTTTCGCTCGAGCTCGACACGTCCTCTCGCAATCTTGTCTCAACTCTCGCCTCGTCTCTTAATATGTTTTTTTTACATCTCATCATATAATGCTCTACTTTTTGGGTGCAAGCTTCACATGCATCTCTGAATTAGATTGTAAGATTGGGGGAAGGCCTGTATTCATTTCTGGCAAAATGGGTTAGGTAGGATAAGTTTACATCTAGACGATGAGGGTGACTCTGACTTATCTATTTCTTCTATTTCTTCGGTCTGCGGTCTAGAAATTAAGAACCGATTCTTGGGTGGGACCAAATTGGATTGGGAACTGATCACCCCTAAGGAGGAGGAAGATCGGTCCTTTATTAGGATCAAAGCAAGTGGTATCTATCACGGTGGCCCAAGACAAGAGACCCGATTAAAGGGTCTTTAATTGATCTTGGCCAACCTGTCTTCGTACACACTGCCAACGAAAGCCTGCACACAAGAAAAAGGAACCATGTATAGTGTGGCCACCTTCCGTCCAAAGCAAGATGATCAAAGGTTTCATCCTAGGTCTCGGACAGATCCCGAAAATGTGAAGTAAAAGAGAGTACTGTCGGGAACAGGGTGAGAAAAACAAATTGTAGCAATTGAGGTAAAAAGGAACCATGTATAGTGTGGCCACCTTCTGTCCAAAGCAAGACGATCAAAGTTTTCATCCTAGGTCTCGGACAGATCCCAAAAATGTGAAGTAAAAGGAGAGTACCGTCAGGAACAGGGTGAGAAAAACAAATTGTAGCAATTGAGGGCACAAGGTATGCAAACACTGGCATGTTAAAATAAGAAACGCATCCGTAGAGACCACCATTACTATATATCAATTGGGCAGGTCATGGAGGCTCTTGTGAGAGTTTTGACCTTTTTTGTGGTGAGGTCACACCTAGTAACCAACCATTTATCTACAGAAATCTATAGTATAGTCACCTTTCTAGCAACCTCAAGAGTCACGGGTCGGTCATTTCTAATTGATAAATCAGTGGTTAGATCCACTAGTCCCCAGAAGAAGGAAAATATAATAACGAGAGGTGCAGCCACAGGCAAGATTGAGCTTTCTAGCAGCAAAACCGGGGCCGCAAAAACTGGTGGCCCCGTGGAACCAATGCTAGTTCTTATATTCTCACCTAATTCCCATCTTACCTCTCCACAATTGTTATTGAGGTCCCAATTTGCGCACATTGGAATTAATCCACCTCCTCGGTTTATGGCAAATCGTGGGCAATAAGATAGGAGATTTTGAAATGGGAAGGTATCAGATAATGCTCTGCTCACAAGATCATTTTGTGCATTTGTACTGAGAACCACAGATTTCACAAAGACCCAGTTTGACACATTTCGAAAAATATCGGGATAGAAAAGGGAAAAGCAATAACGAGACTAACATGTTACCCCACTTAAGGTACAACGAGTCCTCATTATTTAGGCGATGTGATTGGTTTTACTTGCCGCGTCGACTGTAGAGGATATTTATACAAGTCGGCATTCTTTCGAAGGACGAAGGAAATTTGCTGAAAGGATAAAATCCCTTCACCTGTACACAGTATTTTGTAATTTACCCTAAAGGGCAACGCTCGATTCTTACCGTTCTTATACCACAAGAGTACCATGTTCTATGGTCATACTCCGCACATCTACAACTGGACCTCGTGGATCGATAATGTCGGGCATCTTGGAACCACCTTTCCTTGGAGGTGATACTCACATCTCTCTTCATATTGATGATGACAGAAGAAGTGACCTGGCTCCCTTTGGTGATATTTCAATTTTTCTATTCTTTTGTTCTTTTGTTTCTTGTTGCTGGGAATAATTTCTGGAATAAATCATTTTCTTTCTTCTTTTTTTCTTTTCTTCTTCCTTCTCTTCTAACCAGTCACCGCACCCGCTGGCTACCAGACGCCGGTCACTGCTACCAGTTGCCACTGGAAGAAGAAGAGGGGAAAAAATGAAAAGAGAAAAACGAAAAATCTCAAAAAATTATTAAAAATTAAAAGAAATTTTACGTCATAAAAGAATTTGTGGATTGTACCAAACACATTCATATTCTTTTTTTATTCAGAGAAAAAAAAATTTGTGTGGTTACCATATGTATTCTTTTACTCAGAAATTATTATAGGGAATAGAAATATAAAATAATTTTTTTTGAAAAGAAATTGTTCTCAGGGATATAAATATTACCAAACGCACCATAACTAACCTGTTTAGTTATGCAACAGACACCAACTTATGTTTTCTCTTTGTTTCCACACGGGCAATTTGACACAGTCAATTTCAAGTGATTGCAACTGATTCGGGTCGGCTTAAATTGTGCAAGATAATTGCAAATTCTAACCGCATCTAGCTGTCGTAGTACGTGTTATCAAGTAAGTGCAGGAAAACTACCCTCTTATCTCATTTTGTCAATGCTTCGAAGGACTCTTTTTACAAGTAGAAGATGATGTGATAACCAGTTCTGTTTCCCTTCAGGAAGCTGCAATAGAACATTTTGTTTTCTAGGATTAATAAGGACACGCAAATTATAGTGGAGAGAAAGCTAGCTATTAATTATTTCACCGTCTCGGTAATTCTACTCCTATCGAAGAGACAAAGGCTGACCCATGCAATTCATGATTTTAGTTATCAACTCTTGAAATAGTGGCCTAGACATCCACGTAAGGTTAGTAGAGTATTTACTTAATATACATATCATTGAACCAGTGGATTAGGTATTCTCTCTCTTATCTAATGATTCACGGGAGCCATGGAATGTCGGTGTGTGCATGAGAGAGAGGGAGAGGGAGAGAGAGATCTTGAAACAAAATCTAACTATATTAAATCATTAATGTAAAACCAGGCTAATTATCACTAGTGTCTTCTTCCAAGAAAACAAAACAATGAATCTGTAGATGCTGCTCATTTTATTATATAACCCAAGAACCAAATCATCATAACATGATACCCTTAACATTAACACCTGGAAGACACAAGTGGTAAACCCAGTAGATGGCCGAGGAAAAGAAACCAGGAAACCTAGCATATCAGAATCACGCTTCCGGTGCCATTGGCTGAACGGATGCATCATCTTGATATATCTTCTTCTCTTGCCATGACAAAAGGCAATCCACCTTCACAAAATGAAAAGAAAATACAAGCATAAAATGATCTGTGAGAAGACCAGTTTGATTCATGGCCTTTTTGCCGCTTTGAAAGTTAAGCCAGAACCACTCAGCTTCTCCTCCAAAACCTTTGACAACCTCTCCTCCATTGGTGGGGACAAGTAATTGACCCAGTCTCCAATCTCAGCCTTCCTGAACAGGTTCTTGTTCTCAAAGTTCATGATCGATTTCCCAGATCTGTTCACTTCAAGCTCCTTCATCTTCTCAAAGCTACACAGCTCAGCTAAATCTTCCACCACAGCATCCCTCTCTTCCTGGACTGAAAACGGATACCCAAGAAAGACGGCCAACTTCTTCACGTGTGAAACGATGTCTTCCTTCATCTCTTCATACTTCAAGAACAAGACCTTGTCGGGCCTCTTTAAACTCTCATTCCAGTACCCCAACATGTGGTTCCAGAACGGGCCATAGCCCATGGCGCCATTGCAGTACATCTCGAAGGCTTCTTCCAGCTGGACCATGGGCAGTGACTCCGGCTTCACTTTGTTAAGGAAGATCCAGGAAGAAACAAAAGTGTCAAATGGGTTCCTGCAAATGTAAACAATCTTGCATTGGGAGTTTTTTATGGGCTCAGCCAGTGCTGGAAACGGGATGTGGGTACCGAAGATTCTAGGTTCAGGGTATTTTGAGAGATCAGGGAGGTCATTACTTGCATAGACCTTATACTCAATGAAAGGCACAAGATCGTGTGGATTTGAAGTGAGCAAAGGATGGCTCTTCTTCTCTGAGATTGGGTATTTCTCACGGTTTGCGATGGCAAACGTGAGAGCCTTCAACCACGTGGTGCCCGATTTCGGGATGGTGGTGAGGACTATGTCACTGTCTTGTGCTTGGAAATGCCTTTGGAATGATAATATGGATTGGATTTCCTTGGGTTGGCACCAAAACCCTTGGAAGAGATAGATATGTTTTGTCCTCCACCCCTTTTCTTTGGGGAGAGAGAGAAGCAAATCCTTGCACTCATTGCTCAGATCTTGATCGTCTTCAACTCCGGCTGTGGATTGCTTCTTTGGGGACTGCGTGATAGTCATTTTTGTTGTTGTTGGTGGTGGTGGAGGTGGTGGTGGAGGAACGGCACGCAGAAATGGTCGAATTGATATGTACTTATATGGAAACGGTTCCTCTGTCATGCTACTGTTGAACTTGAGACTACACAGTACCATGATCTCTCTCTTGGTCGTCTCCACGTGGATCATGCGCTATGCTAGTTTGTCAAGATCTCGTCTAGAGATACGACACACATTTTAAATTTCCACGACAAAATTATGAACGTAAGATATAACAAATACCTTGAAAGCACTGTCAACTTTCAATATTTTATTAGCATATTCAATGACATGCGAAATGCAATGCACCGTAATCTTGAAAAAGTTTTTTCCATCATCTACGTGCAGTAGGGATCTTTCTTAGGCATGCATTATTGATCACATAACATGTATAGAACTTCGGTTATTGTAACTAGATTATTTTAACCTCTCCCATAGTCAACGATACCTATGGTAAATTTCGCACCTAGATCATTCAGGAACATTTTGTAATTTGTCGCGACTGCTGATGCCGCACTTGGCAACAGAGATGTCCATTGCTTTTCGAGTCATCAGTCGATGTCCCGTTTGCCCTAAAGTGGCTTTTCTTGCCCATGGTGTGAGACAAAAGTGACATGGAAAGAAGATGCTCCGTAACTCGAGTGGGTCTCCACAAAGGCATTTTTTTTCGGTACTCGCTTCTTTATCTGTCTTTTGTCTATCAACCATAACACGTAACAAGCAAATGAGATGATCCATCCACTTGTTCATGCATTTTTAAAAGCACAGCAAGAAGGAGATGTCAAACTAAAGATGACACGACACAAGTGTGGCATATTCATCATCTGTCGGCTAAAAGAAGGTGATCCAGGTAACAGAGAGCAAGAGGTCGCCAAAAGGAAATAGTCTTATTTTGTTGCTATTCCATGCTACATTGAGATAATATAAACGATATGTGAAGACCATATCACTGGAACAAAATGTTGCATTGAGATGTGTGGTCTCGGGAGGTGACGAATGCGTTGCAGTTGGCCCAAGTGCATTATACTCACTCTTACAGGAGCAAATAGAGATCGCCATGCTTCTAGTTCGGCCGGGTAATTGGGGATCATTGCCTGAGCCTCGTTTTCCCATTTGTTCTTACAGATACTATATTGAGGATCTTTCGACTCTTGTTGATCAAACGTTTCATAGACATATATGACTCTTCCGAAATCATAATGTATGTAATGTTTGGATCAGTTGCTTATTCTATTAACAACAATAAAATTTGTATGATCATCAATAACGTTACTCGGTGATGGCTGATTTTTCTGTAGCTAGCGTGCAGTACAAATCTGCTGTATCAATAATTATAAGTGGGCACAACCAATTATCGATTCACCCATAACACCAGAGTACACGGCATGGGTATTCTTTTTTCTTATAATTTGAGTGAAGTTGAGTATTTTTCTTTTTACTTTTTTAAGTTGAATAGCAGTTGGGTTGCATATTCTCGCACATTCTGCTTACCAAACAAATGAGTAGACTTTCAGAGGAAGGGCAGATATCACTGGCTCCCACTGTGACCCAAATCTGCCCTTATGAATATGAGCAGACTCTTCAGCATGCCATTGAATACCTTATGAAATCTCGTTTTCCCATGATCATGCTAGCACACACAAAAAGACTTCATAGGATTCTTTTTCCATCAAGAAAGCAGAAAAGTCTAGAATGCACTTCGTATTTAATTTGTAGTACACAAAACTGAGTATGTAACACCAGCGGTAAGGTTTCCAGAAAGGAACTAGCATTGTCCACATTTAAAACTCTACGATGGCAAGCCCCATCACATGACTCTGCATGACCAACAAATACGTACTGCACAAGTTGCCAAACCAATAACTATGCATAACTTTTGAAAAATTGATTGCGCCGGAAGTATGGTTTTGATATCAATGATAATTTATGGTTTGAATGTGTGCAAGTGTATGTTGTGTATGGTGTAATTTGCAGAGGATGAATAAAGGAATAAAAAATGATAATCTCAAGGATATAGGTCATGGGATAAAAGGAAAATATAATTTCATTGGTTGAACAAAATAGTTTTACAAATATAGTTCATGGAGGAGTAATGGAGGAGTATTGGAGGAGGGGCTAGGGATGTGGACTTGTGAGCTTACTCCCCACGCCCCCAAAACTTGAATAATTGCAGGCCTTCGGACAGGCAATTAAAAGCGACCCTAGTGACATCATCCACCGCCTCCGACCAAAGAATCTCTGACTTGTTCAGAGGTTTTTCGCTTCTTATATGTTGGACATTTTCTAGCCACAATCTCTAACTACCCAACACTTCATCCAGCCGATTCTGTCGTAGTTTCTTAAATCTAGGAAATTCTAGAAAAATATCACCATCTCCAACAATGACATTTTTTCCCTCATGTGGAGCACAAAATCATTCGCATAGCAAGATCTTAGGAAGTTTCACTCACCCAATCCCAACCGATTTACTGTTCCTTGTCATTTCTTCCGCAGATTATAGCTTATTGCCGATGCGGAATCATGCTCCACTTTCTGAGGTTATCATCGTATGAGCCCAGAAATAATTCGAGTACGAAGAAGACTCGATATAAGCAGATATCCAAAAAGGCCAACAGGGGATGGGCAAATCCGTCCTTCAAAGACAAACAAGACCGTCCCTACACATCAGAGACTGCTATAAGCAGTGACTGATATGATTTGAACTTGGGCTTTCGCTTGACTGGTTCTTGTTAGATGGGTAACCCAATAAAGGCGGGCCAGGAAATGTCCAAACATGTCCACTACATTTGGTAACTAGTCAGTGTCAAGCTTGACTGGAGAAGGGTGCTCCCAGGGAAGGCATTGGCGGACCATCCCTACAAGTCTTGTCTTCATTGATCCAATTTCTAGTAGCGAAAGGAGCACCGGATAGCAAAAGGCCCCTTCAATTTGAGATCTACTTTACAATCAATATAAAAGACATGCTACAATTTCTACGGGAACGCGTCTCATACCGAAACATACTTGCTAGTCCCAGAAAGCCTGTGGCAAGATTTGTAGTTTATTGTACCTCGACATATACAGTTTGAAAATGCAAAACGCAACATGCTGTCCCGCTGTTAGCTACTTACTACCAGTTCCTACCTGTTTGCCATCATCGAAACTATGAATAAACCAATGTCATATCTGGTGTACACGATTTCACCAGGTTATTTGCCGCATCCGGGAAGAGCTCGGGCCAGTCTACTGTCAGTTGACCGGTTACTTCTTTCCGAAGACTGGAACCTCGAAATCATTCGATGATTTCGTGGTATAAGGATCACAGGCTCCAATGATGTCATGCTCGAAACTGTCTGCTGCTATGGGAGTAGAATCTTGTAGATTGAAGTCCATCTTGTTAAACATTATATTTGCAATGGCTCGGTCAATGACGTTCGTCTCTGATTCCTTTGCGACATTCCTCGACCTATAATAATCGAAGTCCTGGTCAGAAATTACTGCTGCATGGAACATCACCACAACAGGTGCCATCATTATTCATTTTTCTTGACAAAAGTTTCCACATAATTGGGGACATTGAAAGTCAAGATATTGAATATCATCCTACTCTAAGCTAATTATAATGGAAATCAGTTCTTTAAGAAGTATTACTCCTATTAAAATCGTATGAACCAACTCAAGTCTTATGTCAAAAGACAAAAGCTCAAAACTCCACACAAACCATGCCTTCGGCAATCTTACTCAGTTTGTAAGATTGGGTTATTCACATAGCTTAGAGGCTTCTCCAGTCACAGATCTGTGTTTAACAGATTTCAACTACCCACCTCAGTAGCAAGAAGAAATAGTCTCCTTCTAAACGAAAGACAACAACTCACGTAAGAGCATTCAAGAGACAAAGAATACCTTCTACTTTTAGCACTGGGTGTCCACGGTGGGGACCTTTCTGCGCTGGAGTTTCCACTGTGACTCTCTGCTTCAACAGGGTGCTGCTTCGAATTATCAGCAAGGCGATACAGAGCATCTCGAAAGCATATCCGCATTTTCTCGCTTAACTGTCCATATTCATATCACAAGATCAATAGACTATTATACAGACAGAGATCACATTCTAAAACTTTTAGCTTTGGATTACGCACCTGTGCCATCACCGTTTCAAGCTCCCACAAAACGTACTCTTCAGTTGACACTGTTTCCTCAACCATAGGTTGATACACTCCACATTGTTCAGAAGGGCACGGAATTTTCACCAGCTGAGCCAGAGCCTTCCAAAAGATAGTTTGTAATTTATTTACATCAGAAATTCAGAAGCAAGATATGCAAGTCTTGGACATTGCCATAGATTACAAGTGATAAAATGAGGAGAATCTCACCTTTGTTGGTTGAAAGTTGTCGTCATCCATGTCGCACCAGTCAAACTGCGGCGTGGTAACTCCTTGATCAATTTCGTAAGATATTGAAGGGGAACTGTTCCTTGAGATACTGTGAGAATCCATCACCTTTAAGCATGAATCATCAGCGGGCAACATGCCATGGTTGTATGAAGGACACCAGCAATATGCTCTGTCAAGAGTTTCATTCCCTGGCGAATCTATCAGTAAGGAGTTTCTGCATAAAAGAATCAACAGCATCAGGAGACGCTATTCAAGGCCTCCATAAGCAAAATCACCTATAAAGAATCAACAGGAGACGCTATTCATGCCTTATGCTCTATACAGGTCAACAGTAATTTACACGAGAAGGTTCCAATTTTTATCTCATGATTTTGTATTTGCTCATTCTCTGTCTGTCGAAGTCTATTCTAGTGTCAACGAAAGTACATCTACTGTCTGATGTTTCTACATAGCGACACACTATGCTTTAACTTCTAAAGATGGATAATATCAACAGCAATTGACTAGATCAGGCAGATTGAAGAGCTACATGGTTTCCTACATGCATCGAAACAAGTATCATAATCCCACAAGTAGTGCTTGTACAAGAAAATGTCGTCTGTCTGATCTGCTTTGGCCAAGTCAAGCTGGCAATCTGGCATGTTGACTGAGAGAACGTTCCGATGAAAAGCCCCGCTAGACGAGTCCTCACATGTGCTGGAGGCGCTAGAATTGTGCTGATTGCGAGGTGAAAGTTGCATCTCCGTTTCGCTGCAACTCATCATATTCAATTTGATTTCTTCCTCATCGGCGACGAGGAATTTGTTTGGGGACCCAAAAGTTGGATGGCTATATATTCCCCAATGATGCCAACTGTTCGGTGATGGCAGCCGATCTGAGAAATCTTGATCCTTGGGGACAACAAGAACATTGGTGCCGTTCCCAGAATACCAGTCCATCAGTTTTATCTGGATGAAATTGCAGAGTGAAGTTCATAATTCAAAAGGTCTCTAAATTCGAGACACATGTTAACTTCCACAAATAATAAAACAGGATGCAAGCAACTTTTTGTCCTCTCACCAATACAATTACTAGTTGATGCAAATCATCGCAGCTCATATGACGAAAATGTGGAAATAAAAGCGAGCTATTTCAAGCTTGCTGTGTGCCTAAAGTTTTCGCATTTTCACAAAGTCAAAATTGAAGTGTCGCTTATCGATTAAGTGCAACTGCAACTACGGACTTTTTCTTTTCTCCTTCCACCATCCGTTATCAACACCACGGTTCTGACTATATCCAACCATCAAGCAAAAGATGTTTCTTGAAAGATCGAACGACAGAAACTGGCAAACATCACCGAAGAACAAAAACTTAGCACAGATTCGTGACAAGCTAAGCAAAACAATAAGCATGAGAATGGTGGGTACTCCTAGGATAAGAATTAAAGTTGGTTTTGCAGGATCTCCATAAAACTGGTCCGCCAAAACCCTCGCGACTAATCTAAACAACCCTTGAAAGCTCCAGTCGGTGTTCTCCATTCAAATTCTTTCTCCTTTAAAACAACCGCGAGGTCGGAGGCACGCACAAACAATTCTCACAAATATCAGGTACCACGACCTTAGCTGCTCCTTCGACAATGGAAAGAAGAAACACAGAGAAGACAAAAGCTTACCTTGTCAAGGAGAAACGCAGAGCAGCAAGACACTTGGTTCCTGAACTAGAGAGCTTGACCGTGCCAGAGGGAAAGCGCGAGGCGATGGAAGATGGAGATCTACGAATGAAGTTCTGCTCTTCTCTCTGTTTCAGCTGGAGGAGATGCAGAGGGGCGGCTACTTGTAGAACTCAGCTTCCGCACTTTATAATTTCCTCTCTTTTCTCTTTTCTTTTTATATATTATTTTTCTAATTTGCATCATATTTCAAATAACTAAATTTACCTTTACATTCTATGTATATTGAACCACCGAAAGGCATATAATTCATGAACATATAAGAAGATTGTGCATGAGCTTATGGTTAAATACTTGTCTTATTATAAAGTTAAATGTTATTTCAAAATGCAGGACACTTGATGTGGCGTAAACTAAATTAGTTTATTCCACGAGTAATATATCCAAATGAGTAAATCTCATTTTAAGGGCATCTCAGAAGAAGGTGAGTGGGAGGACGCCTTTTAGATTTCCAGCTTTATGTGATGGAGATAAATACGGAAAAGTCTTAGTCAAAATTAAATAAGAATATCTTGGATTTGCGCGGCGGAGAAGCGGTGGTGGAAGACTCGTGGCTGAGAGGACTCCATCTAAAACTGCCATCTGATTGGCTGCCCGCCGGGTCCCACCAAAGAGATCTGGGGGGCCCACCGGGGAGGAGGTTCTGTGGTTCCAGTGAGCGGGTGAAGTGCACGCAGAACTCCCCCGGGGGGAAAAGTCCACTAGGCAGTCGTCGAGCGACACGTGGCGCTCAATCCGGTCGCTCTACGTTTTCGAGGGGAGACACGTGGCGGAGGCCCAGCCGCCCTTCTTGCCACGTGGCGCGCGCGCAGGGGGCGGCGCCACTTTCTGGTTCGGGGGAAAAGGTCAGAGTCGGTTGGGCGGGTCAAGAAATCTGTTGGGCTTTGGCTTGTGGAGGCCCAATACCATTCTTGACAGTCCATGGAAAACTCTCTCTCTCTCTATACGAATTGCCAGGGAGTCAGAAGGGCCTGCCCAACGCCAAGGTTCAATTGTTCAAAACCCGAAGACGGAGTGCGAGGCTTTGCTCCATTGAACGGAGAACAAAATGAATTTTCTAAGATGGGAAGATCATTTGTAAATACTAGATTTTCTAAGTAACAGGATTGTTCAAACCTGAGAACAAAATGAATTTTCTAAATAACAGGATTGTTCAAACCTCTAGAATTGTGCTTCATCTGCAGATCATTCGTATTTATTTCTAAGTAAGATGGGAAGATCATTTGTAAATACTAGATGATTGTGGTGCTCTAAGATGAAGAATTTATCCTCGACCAGCTGAAGGATGTGCTCCATCTTGTTGCTGTTATTACCCTAAAATGCAAAATTCGACTTTGTTCTGCTCTCCTTCTCTTGTCTCACGTTCTACACTGTCATCGCGAAAATCACCAGGGATTTCCATTGTAGGTGTAGGAGTTCAGGTAAGACCATTTTGGTTCAAGGAGGAAAATGTTCAAAACTATTTCGAGAAATGAATTTGGCTCTGCATGTCCGATGATTTCGATGCGAAGAAGAATATCGCTAAAACATTGGATATGAAACGAGATGCACTTTCCATGGGTGCATTGCAGACTAAGCTTAGAGAAAAAATTAGCAGGAAAAAGTATTTTTTGGCATTAGATGGTGTGTGGAATGAGAATGGTTAGGACTCGAGACCCTGTGGACGGACAAAGCCAAAGGAAGCAAAATCTTAGCGACCACGAGAAGTGAACAGGTTGCTGAAACTACAAATTCAACACCATACCCCTTGTGAAGCCTCCTGAAGATTGACACACTGTTGCTATTAATGCGGACGGCATGAAAACAGGAGCAAGAGCAGAAAAATCAAAGTCTAGAGCAAGTCAGAAGAGAAATTGTGAAGAAATGTGGCTAAGTTCCCCTCACCATTAAACCACCATGGTGTTTCTTGTTTTCTTCGAGCGACATGGAGTGCGATCGGTTGCATTTCTAAGATGAAGAGCTGCCCAAAATAAGCCAAGAACAATTCGATATCATACCAACGTTAAAGTTGAGCTGCACTTGCTGCATCTCAGCCTTTCTGGGGGCTGTAGGCCCCAGGGCTCTTGCAGATTCGATAAGCAAGCTATGCAATTTGCAGGGTCTCGGTGAAACAGACTAAAATCTCTACCTGATTCAATTTGGAGAGGCTGAATCTAAAGGGGTTGCCAAGCAGTTTTGGGGAATCGACACGACTATTCGGACTTCGATTCCCAAGTGACATCCTTTTATGGGCTAGCAATTTCGTTGGCTCCCCACATTAACGGCAATCGCTCTTTATTTACTTGCTGCTGGATTGAAATTGGACCTCAACAAGCTCATATTTCTACTTTTCCGTCTTGATGCAATGGTTCTTACTGATCCAGACAACTTGGCTTATTGAGCTTGGGACTGTGTTGAACCGATGAAAGTAAAGTTTCCTCATCCACAAGAATCCTTAACTGGATAGCATACAACATCAATTTTCCCTTCTCGGGTCACTTATCTTGCTCATGCGGTGATTTGCTTTCGCATTCTATGTTCGGTCACGCTTCTTTTACTGATGCTGTCAAAGGGTTCGTCTCCACCATTCAAATAAACTCTTCTGCAGTTTCATTCCCTACTGCTGTATGTTCCATCTGGCAATGGCAGGGGTCACAGTGTCTGTGTCCATGTTTCCGAGCAATTCGTGTTCATATCCGGCTTCGTCTGCAAATATAGGATGTTGGTTGTTCGGCTGCCCTCCTATTTGATGAAATTGACGCGACTTGTTGCACAACTTGCTTGTTATATGTCGACACTAAGATTATAGAATTGCAAAAAGGTCTAGAAGAAGATCACGCAAGTAGAATATTTCACTCCTCTGTATCAAGTGCGAGGTTTCACCCTGAATGTCGCCCCCACTCAATATTCAGTCTTTATGAACATTTACAGGCTAGTATTTCAGGCGTCTGCACTGGCTATATTTTTTGAACTCTAAATTTGACTGCAATACAATTTAACAAATTTGGAAAAAGATTGCCCAAAAAAACTCACTCAAAATGTTTCAATATCTCCATAAGAAACCCAAAAAAAAAAAAAAAAAAATCGACAATAGAGATGACTTTTTTTATTTATTCAATATCATATATGCAATTTATCAGGTCAATTACACTTGATATAAAGGATTCGTCATTATGTAGGTAATGTAATTGTTAATTATGTGATGAATTATAACAGTAAGATAAAAACCATTTGTAAATTCCTAACACATGAAAATAACCCTTCAAAGATGGAAAGAAAATGAGAACCCATCACAAACATTGGTGAGAATTCAATGTGACATGGGTATACTGATTTAGGAGCTTTCGTGATATAAGAATTGGCTCTAGGTAAATATGACGTGTGCATCGGTTTAGATTTTTTTGTTTTTGTTTTTTTATGATATTAGCCCACGATTCTATGGTCCATTCTCCTCATTTACACAAATGGTTCCACAATAAATGGGGAGCGTTACATGAAAACGAAAAAGCTTTTGCCTGATAGATTAGTTTAAAAAGTGCAACCGATTATTTGTAATACTGGCTTTGGGTAGTACCTTATCGAAATTTAAGGAAAGTTATTGACTATAATATTATCAACTTACATTTGATTAAGAAAAATTGTGCGCATTTATGAAGTAAAAAGGAAGGTCAGAATCAATACGGTAGTTTAATAAAAATAGGTGAAACAAAATTTACTATTAATTGACGTAGGTTTAGAATAAAACATGAAATCTAAAAAAGTAATTATGTATTTAACAAATGATATATTCATGAGATATAAAAGATACTTAACAAATTTCTTTATGTTAAAGTACAAAGCTTGAATTAGGCTAAACCTCTTGCAAACAGACCATGCATCGACCACTAGTGCAAGTGTAGGCCACACCTTTAAAAGAGAAAGGCAAAGAAAACTGATATTTAAAAAAAAAAAAAAAATTTGGCATTCCTTGGTATTATTCAATGTCGAACACAATTTTTTCGAAGCATGTTTGGAATTTACATAACACCATTTAGCGCAATTGTCATTGCTCAAATATTGTATTTAAATCGGTTATCTAATAGTTCAAGAATGATTGAATCTCAAATCAATGTAACAATAATTCCGTGCAAACTCAACACTCTATAAACCCTCATAAGAATAAGATTGACTCGTTAGCTTGATGGTATGGATACAGACCTCTCGAGTTCATCTGCATAGCGCCCCTCTGTAAAGTGAGATTGATTGTAGATTACATGTTCAACATTCAGAGAGAGTCCGTGAGAATCGAAGCAGCAGAGCCGTTCTTCCGAGACGTCGAAGAGGATGAGTGGGGAAACGCTGGGCAATGCCACATGCACGATGTGATGCACGACCTTGCACATCCTGTAGCACGGTGAGCAGTCCTTTTGAATGTTCGAAGTACTGATGAAAGTACCCCTCATGCGTCAATAGATTATAACGTGGTCGAAGATGGACCGAGAACACTCTTTGCATTGCAGTTGCAGCTGACGTGGGGGACCTAACACGATACCATACAAGTCTCATGAGCTAATTATGTCTAGATTTTTTTTTTCATATAGATGATTCTGATCTAGAGCAGTTTGCATGCAATTAATGGGATTCAAAATGGTTACTACTAGATTTTGAGTTGGAAATCATCAACACCATCGCACGACTTTTCATTAAATCAATTGAGTCGTACCATTTTATCTCAATAATTGTATTTTTTCTTTTTAAGAAGGTGCTGCAAACTTCACCAACAAAATAATGACATCTTCACAAATCATAAGATTTTCTTGTAATTTAATATTTATAAGTTTTTGATGAGGCCCATAGGTCACCTATATCTATAAAACTTGTAATCTAGAGAGTCAATGTACTAAAAAAGACATTTCAAAGTTTTTGATTGGACTTTACCCTTTGGCAAACTATTGAAGATGCAATAATGCATCAGTAATTGAGAAAAGGAAGAAAAATTGGATATTCATTGTCGAAAAAAGAGGGAAGAGACGAAAAGAATTCATTACGTCCAAGAGCAAAAGACAAAATAAAAGTATTCGAATTAATGAAATTACAGTAGAAATTAGAATAATAATTTTACCCATGTATTCACATTACCTAAGTTACTCCATTATAGCAATGGAACTCATTAAACAAATTTTGAAGATAGAATCAATTCCAAATTTAAGATAAAAATACTGTTTTTAAGTAGTCCATCCCTATGTAATTTCAAATTCATTGTGCTAATTTCGTAACACACAAAATAGCAATTTGAAGCGAGCATTATTATAGGTTACTAAAATATATCATTAATAGTATAGAAATTCCTATTATCATTATATATATATAATTATAGACATCAAATAGATATAAGGTCATGGGTACCTTTGAGTGGTATATACTTTTAAAACTTACCATTTGGTGACTTGAACGAGGTACAATTGTGAGGGCCATATTGTTAACAAATATAATTGTATTCATTACGTAAAACCCACAATTTTACATACACGATTTCAATTTTTTTAATCTAAGCACACCTTAAGTTAATAAATGGGTGATTTCGCAATATTGCCTATTTATTTTGGAGTAATGATTGTACATGCGATTTCTACTGAATTCAAACGGGTACTATGCAGGGGAATTGCAAGGTAATATTTTAGTTAAAACATGGAATTAAATAGGAGAAGAAAACTTCCTATCACTCTCAAAAATAACTAAATAAATAAGAGAAGAGAAAAGAAAAGAAAAACAGCAATGCGCAAAGTGCACTGTGCAGTCTCTCCTCAGATTTGACTTCCTCATCCCCCGTGAAATTTCTCCCTCAGAGAAGCAACCCGATTCAGGACTCTCTCCGATGTGAAGCGAAAGCGCAGCTTCTTCCTCCGTTCGCATACCCATCTCTCTCCGTCGGTTCTCGGTTTCTCCACCGCAAGAGAAGTCCACCTTTCTGAGCCTCTCTCCCGCCCACTCTCGCCTTCGCTGGCGAAGTGTTCGCTTCAGTCCCCCACCTGGATCTTCGCTCGCGGATTCAGCCTCCAAACTGTAAGTGAACCGATCCCTTTTGCTTTCGCATCGTCCGGTTTTCAGTCTAGTGATCGTTAGCTGCTCAATGCAAGTGGTAATGCGAGATGCGTAATGGGCTTTACTTGATTTCTCGCGTGGCCGCGTTGATTTCGACTGGCTCTGCCGGAACTCGGTTTCTGGGACCGGCTTTAGAGTTGAGGAAGCAGGAGCTCTGTTGGGTTTTGGCGAAGTAGGTAAAGGGAACTATAAATAGAGTTTCTTTAGCAGTTCTGTTGCTGAGACGGCACCCGTTTGTGAAGAAGTTTTAGATATTTTGTGGATCGAGTAAATTGAAGGGACAGAGTGGGCTGG
The DNA here is from genome assembly GCA_014182845.1 of Corymbia calophylla. Lineage (NCBI taxonomy): Eukaryota > Viridiplantae > Streptophyta > Magnoliopsida > Myrtales > Myrtaceae > Corymbia > Corymbia calophylla. Next base: position 8,652,774 of record CM024702.1, read on the forward strand.
TTGGTCACATTGATCGACAACCGATGGGGCGGATTCTCTTGGGCAAAAGGGGTTTGTTCACTGTGTTTGGGCCAATGCCATGTGTGTCGTAATTGTTTTGTTTCATGGTCATGTAACTACGCTGTGCTTTGTTGTGGTTCTTGAGAAGTCTGCTGGCGTACCATCTTCATTATTGTTGATGAGGGATAACGATATTTAATTGGTTGTGGATGGATGTGAGATGTTAGCAGTTTATTCTTAATCTGATCATGCATTTATTTTACAGCGACGATCAAATTCAGTGGAATTCAAATTTATATAAATCTGTTGAAACTGCCATGGAAGAGTATGTGTCCCTATATCTTCTCCATGTCTTTTTTCTTTTGGTTCTTTTTAAGTGGATGCTGAATTTATCATTTTCCCCAACGTTTGGTTGATTTAGGGAAAATGCACTGGAGCTTCTTCAACGGTATCGACGAGACAGGCGTATTCTTCTTAGCTTCATACTTTCTGGCACCTTAATCAAGAAAGTTATGATGCCTCCTGGTGCTGTTTCATTAGATGATGTGGATCTTGACCAAGTCAGTGTCGATTATGTTCTCAATTGTGCTAAAAGAGGTGCTCAGCTTTCTAGGTCATTGCAGTTCATTGTTCCCTGATGGTGTTCTTATCTGCGTTGCGCTTTGTTGATGCAGGTGAAATGCTTGAACTATCCGAAGCTATCAGGGACTATCACGATCATACTGTTTTACCACATATGGTAAGCTATGGCCTGCGGTTCATTTGTCATTATATTGCTCATCTTATTAGAAATTGCTTTTCCTGCAGATAGTTGGGTAATTGGCTACTGTATACTGTCAAACATGTGATTTATCACTGGTGTCTTGATTTGACTTACCTTGCCATTCAATTCATGAAGCTTTATTTTTCCAGTTCTTTTCAATAATTAATTTTTTGTTACAATGTAACTTTCCAAAGAGATGCCTGCTTGAGGGTGATTCTATCCCCTATTTCATCTTCACATCTCTCTCTCTCTCTCTCTCTCTCTCTCTCTCAGAGGGTGTTTGTGTGAAGCTTTATCTTGTCATCGTGATTTCGTTATACTGATCTGGTTTTGAAGCTTTATCCTTTTTTTCCCTTCTGTAGAATAACACAGGTTCCAGTGATGAGTTTTTTGTGGTTACAAATCCTGAGTCTTCAGGTTCACCTCCGAGAAGGGTGCCTCCACCTGTTACTGCTTTTACGGCACCAGCAATCTCTTCTTTCATGCCATCACCCATTCCTTCTGCACCATTTCTTATTCCTGATATTGCTGCGTCACCCGTTTTATCAAGTGTATCAAGAGCAGAGTCTTTCAACTCTCCACGAGTTCGAGAACTCACTGTAGATGACATTGATGACTTTGAGGATGATGAAGAGATTGAGGAAGTTGACAGTCGTAGGATGTTGCGACGGAGCATCAATGATGCAGCAGATCTTGTGCCAGTGTTGCCTCCATTTGCAACAGGTAACTTAAATAGCATATGTCTCTAGTTTACTTGCCTTGAAATTTCATAATTTGCAACAGGTAACTTTAATGAGCGAGATGCATAATTTCAGTAGGTGTCTCTGATAGGCTGTCAGGGCACATTTTAATTGAGATTTTCCGGAAGAAAGATAGGTCATGTTAGATAGAAGCATGGTTGATTTTGTTTTTCTCTTCTTATTATTGTCCTTGTGGATCTGCACTTCTGTGATGTGGTTTCCTCCCTGTTGGGTTGTCAGAAAGAGTTAATAGCTTGGCAAAGCTTCTTTTCAAGTGCAGAGATATTGTGTTTATGAAGGGAAAAGCTTTTAAGGAGTTTCAATTTCTGTTTATACTATCAAGGCTTTACATTTTTCACTATGCACATATATGAGAATATTGTGGCAATGTTAAGTTTCATGCCCATTTTAGTTGTAAATTATGCTTCTTTGCATAGTTTGTTACCATTCTGGTGCTCTTTGAGTGATGCTTCTTTTAACTTATACAAAAAGGAAATTATTTAATGTTGTGTGCATAATGGTATGCTCTAATCTATTGCTTAAAACCTTAGACATTGACTGATATTATCAAGACTGGAGAACATTATTCTACTAACTTTGCTGGAAACCAAATGCATGGAATGATATGACTGAACTTTAATTTCTCGTTAGGTATCACTGATGACGATCTCCGCGAAAGTGCGTACGAAATCCTTCTGGCTTGCGCTGGTGCTGCAGGGTATATTTATAATCTCGTTTCTTTTGCAATAATTTTTCTTCACATGGTAATATAGCCCATTTTAAATTGGCACATTGATTGAACCCTGCCTAAAATCATGCCTTTTGCCCATGTCTATTATATTACCAAAACAGGGGCCTTATTGTTCCATCTAAAGAGAAAAAGAAGGATAAGAGGTCCAGGTTGATGAGGAAGCTTGGACGCAGTAGAAGTGAAAATTTGGTGTCCCAATCTCAACGAGCGCCAGGATTGGTTGGTCTGTTGGAGTCCATGCGTGTACAGATGGAGGTACTTTGGAGAGACTCTTAACTTCTCTCTTTTTTGACACATTTTTTTATTTACCTTTTTGCTGCTTTGTCATGACTTAAGAGTGAAACAAAAATCTGCTGTTAATCTCTTTACTGTGAGTACAGATATCCGAGGCAATGGACATCAGAACAAGACAAGGGCTGTTAAACGCGCTTGCGGGAAAGGTTGGAAAGAGAATGGACACCCTGCTAATTCCACTGGAATTGCTATGCTGTATTTCCCGTACAGAATTTTCTGACAAGAAGGCATATATAAAATGGCAAAAAAGGCAGGTAAGTTCTTTCCCTTTCCCCTGCCTTACTGAAGTTATTGGTTGGAATAAATCTATGTTGGTACGGTTGTTTATCCCTGTGTCTGGGGATAAGTTAATCTGACCCAATAGCAATATTTTATTCAACATTTCAGCGAATATGTTTTGTATCAGTGCAGTTAAACATGTTGGAAGAGGGGCTTCTTAATCATACTGCAGTTGGATTTAGTGAATCTGGAAGGAAAGCAAGTGAGCTTAGGATGCTTCTGGTGAAGATTGAAGAATCTGAGGTTCACCTTTTGTTGGTTCCACATCCACTTGTTCATACCATTGCATTCTGTTGTCATCATTCATTTTCCAAAGCATATATTGGCCTTTACCTTCTTTCCTTATGGAATCTCCTATGTTAGCTTTCTCACTTTGCTAGTTCTGGTATTGACTTTTCAGTTCAGGGAGGTTCTGTTCATGCATGTTGTGTTGCTTTCACCAACGTGTGATGGGAATTTAGTTCTAAAGTATGGTCATTCTCAATTGAGTTTTAAAGTACCAGAGCCTCATGGCCCTAATGGCAATAACTAATAAATTCTGATCATTCTGAGGTTGATGATTACAATTTTCTTTAACTGCATTCTGCTAGCACTTTTCCATTTAAGTGTGTAGAGACTGTTTTGACATTATGATATTAATGAGAAGTAGTTTTCCCTAACAGCTTCTTGAGTTGCGCTTTGGCAAAGTTGGCTTCTCCATCGCTCATTTGCATGCTTTCATATCTCTGATATTGCCTATGTTCATTTGAATTTGTTTCAGTCTCTCGCACCTTCAGTGGGTGAAATACAGCGGACAGAATGTTTGAGGTCTCTTAAGGACATTACTATTCCACTTGCGGAAAGGCCAGCGCGTGGTGACTTGACTGGTGAAATTTGCCACTGGGCAGATGGGTATCATCTAAATGTCAGGCTATACGAGAAACTGCTTCTTAGTGTCTTTGACATATTGGATGAGGGAAAGCTGACAGAAGTTAGTGCTTATTGTCCTTCGCTTTCTAAGAGATTTAAATATCCTAATGTGTGTTGCAGTGAGGTTGAACTGTTCAAGAGTTTAAGTGTTTCGGGGGCTTTGCCCTCCTAATGTTAGCTTTGAATAAAAGCCAAAAGGCAAACACCATATGATTTTTGGAATCTCAAAATAAAATATGTATGACTTCTCCAATTACAAATATGTGACTTTAGAGATTTGAGGTGTTGAATATTACTATAACTCATAGTGAGCTATAACTAAAAGTCAAAGCTAAAGTTGCAGCTATGCTAAAGACACATCATCTGATTTTAGGTTATTTGGTGAGGATCACTTCATGCTTTGGTTTCCATTTCATAGTATATAGCAAAAAATGAATTGAACTTTCCATATTCTGAACTGAAATTTTGATTTCTCCTCCCTGGGGAGAAGTAGCATAATCTATAGCCTATTATCTAGTTTGTACAAAGATGACATATTTTGTTCACAAGTCGTAGTCTGTTCCACTTATAGTTATTCTCACTTACTCTTTTACAGGAAGTTGAAGAAATACTTGAACTTTTGAAGTCCACATGGCGTGTTTTAGGAATCACAGAGACCATGCACTACACGTGCTATGCATGGATACTATTCCGTCAGGTAATGTTATGGTAGTTGGTGATGGTTATTAGGTATCTAGAATGCGCTTTTGAGGATTTCTCAAATCGATGCTTTTGAAAGTGTTAACACTTTTTACCCCTAATAAAGTAGAAAATGCTGGTAAGTGCCGCCCCATATATTCTTGCTTGTTACTTTGCAGGCTTTCACCCCTTTCCCTTCTTCATCACTTATTTTTCTTTTACTTTCCTTTTTTTTTAATAAAAAAACCCTACTTCACATGCTCTAGAGGCCATCCTGGCAAAAGGGGCCATGAGCTGATGGATTGAGCCAAGTCTTGCAAAAGAATTGTGACCTTTTCTGAATTGCCAATTTGCAGCCTTTTTGATAGTGCTAATATAAAGACTTCAAATGAAGGAACTTTTGTGGATCCTTTCCCACAATAAGCTTTCTTGTAGATAACTTCTCCTTTCATCGCACCTGCCAATATTCTACTGGTGAATTGGATACTGGCATTGGTTGAGTTTCAAACATTACTTTTGCTGGATACATATGTATTGTTCCGGGAGGCTTGGGTCTATATAAATTCTGTTGTAGTTTCTGTTAGTGATATTAAGAAATCTATTTGATTATGAATATCTCTCAGGATTATGTATATATCTCATTTGATGGTGCATATCCTTGAATGATATGCTATCTTCAATAGTCATATCATAAAGCTTATAAATAGGCCGATGTAATCCTCATTATGAATATATCGAATTATATAGAAATTCCTCAAATCTGTATTCCGCATATAAAATTGGGAAATTTCTAAGGTGTACTGGGTGCGGAGTGCACCCGAGGCACTAGGATTGCCTTAGGAAAGGAGGCTCTAATACCTCGGATTCTTTTCACTTCTCATTTCGAAAAGCTGACTCCACCACCAGATTCGCTGCTGTCAGACTATCAACATATTGAAATCTTCTTGTCAATGGAAGCTGGAGTGATCACATGCGCCACCATGTGCTGCCTCTCCTTGGATCCGTTGAGCTCATTTTAATCAAAGATTTTGTGATATTGTTTGGATTATTTTTTTCAAACTCCAGTTGATTTGTTTCAAGTCACCTTGCATTTGAGGGGGGATGATAGCAATATTAGGAGATCTATTTGGTTATGAATATCTTTCAGGATTATGTATAAATCTCATTTGATAGTGCATATTCTTGATTGACATGTTACGTTTAGTAGTCATCTCATAAACCTTATAAATAGGCAGATGTAATCCTCATTATGAATATATCAAATTATGTAGAAATTCCTCAAATCTGTCTTCCGCATTATTATTCTCAACAGTTTCTTATACATGTATAAACATCATGTTCTGTGAGTTTATATCTGGCCTAAGTATGAAGTGTCTGGTGTAGCTTGCTTTATGGCAGCATATGGTGGGCCTCATAGCATTACAATCTTGGTTAAGATTTCCCACAAGTCAGTTAATGGACTCTTTATTAATTTGCTGCATCTGTTCCTTTTCTCGTCTAAAATTTCTGACATGTTCTTTTGGTCGAATGGAGGAATTCTGCTAATTATTTTGTGTCATTATTTGTCTCGTTGTTGCATTCTGATATGTTGCTTGACCACAGTATGTTATGACCAACGAACAAGGAATGCTTCAACATGCCATTCATCAATTAAAGAAAATTCCTTTAAAGGAGCAGAGAGGTCCACAGGAGAGGTCACACTTAAGAAGCTTGCATTCCAAAGTCGATGTTGGTGATGGATTTCATGAGATGTCCTTATTACAGTCCTTCCTACTGCCTGTTCAGAGATGGGCTGATAAGCGGCTAGAAGACTACCATATGCACTTTGCAGAGGTCTGATATATGTGTTGGGATCAGTGTCCAATCTTGTTAGTGCTATTTTTGTTTTTATGGTTCACTTATGAGAGAATGGTATCTTTTTCCAACAAAATAGCTGGTGCAATGGGCATAAATGTGTTTATGACATGCATGTTGGGCCTGCGACATCTTTCACTTATGTCATTGAAGTTCATATCGAGTTCTTCTGGAGATTTGGCTCATCTGATCATTCCTCTGTGGAAACTTCCCTGTAATGAATGTCATGCTAAATGAAACATTACTCTGAGTGTCCTTATTCTGGGGAGTTAAACATATGTCTATCACTAAATCTGTTGAGCGCATCTTGGTAGTGGAATTAGTCATGTATTTGGATGTTTAATTTCATGTGCATTGTCATAACTCACACTTAGTCACACTTCATGAGTAATACCTAAATATTTTCACATAGAAGAAGGCCTAATTGATGTGCTAGAACTGAGTCCCTTGATGCAGGTTCGAGTTATAATAGTGTAGAACTGGGGCTACACTATCATAAATAAGAGAGCAGCATCATATTTGGTTTCACATGGGACATGGTAATAGGCCTTTGGGTTCTTGGCTGCAGTCTGAGAAACTACATGCATGTTATTGTTACCTTCAAACTTATTGCAAAACCATTATAAATTTCACTTTTAGGATATCTTGATGTCCAGCACGTCCACTTGTAATTTTTTAGGGTACTTGATAATAGATCGTTCCATAAGATATCTTATGTTTGCTTATCCAGTCATGATGCACATGGTGGCATTTACTTGCAATTATCCTTTATTTGATCAAATTTTGCATCTGTTGTGATCAGAAAAAGATCAGAATTTCAAGCTTCTTCAGGTGCTGTTGTGTTATTTATGGACATCTTGGTGGTCCATCAAACTAACATACTCTGTTCTCCTCCTTGAAGCCCTGAGACTAAATTTTTTGCAAGTGTCATCTATTTTACCTTGACATGATATATAATAAGCGAGAAAATCTCAAATACCTGCAGGGATCAGTCCTGATGGAGAGTGTGGTGAAAGTTGCAATGGTTTCTCGGAGGCTTCTTTTGGAAGAACCTGAACATGTATGGATGCTGTTATTCCGCAGTTGATTTGGCAATAAAGTGTGTTGCATGGTGATAGCCGATAAAAGCTAGGTTAATTATGCAGCAGTAAAAGTGGTGTGGGAAAAAAACTGAGTCCTGTCATTTAGATACATACAGTTAATAGGATCAGTTATGTTCTGGCACCTCTATCTCCTTTCAGATTCTCTCAGATCCATATATGTGCAGCATTCTTTATATGCGAGAACAATTATTGTCAATTCATATATTCAGCATGGTCCAGTCTTACAAGGTCCTCTATGATTTTTAGCCAATTAAGCCTCTCTCATGGCTTTGTACTTGAACTCATCATAGAGGTGCATTTACCTGATGGGCAATCTTCATTTCACGTTTCACGTGTCTGGGCTAACTTATTTAGTTGTTTATTCAATCCTCCACTGAGACAGGACTCTCGCTTTGTACAGAATGCAGCCATGAAGTTTATTTCCATTCAATGTACACATCCATAAAAACTGCATCATATTGACACACCACATTTGTGAATGTTCATTTAAACGCTCAAGTCTCCATTCCATAACACATGCTTGTGTTAATCTTGAACAAAGTCGATTCATTCCTATATATGTTAGCTATAAATGTGTGGCTTCATTGGGATGTAAAGTTTTGCCACAATTTTCATGTCAACACAGGCAATCCAGTCTGGTTCTGTCAGTGATAGAGATCAGATAGAGTCATACATATCATCCTCCATCAAGAATGCCTTTGCAAGAGTAAGTTGCTCATTATTTTCTTCTGGCATTTTTCATGTTTACAAAGATTTTGAATTTGCTTACAGTGGCAGCTTTCAATTCAAATCCTCTATGAATTTTCTTTGGCCACAAGCCGACCCTGATGTCTAGAGAATTGTGAAGTCTATATTGTTTCTGAAATTGTTTTGGAGAAATCATGTTATGATAGTGATGAGCATGAGTTCTGCCAGACTGCTTATTTTTCTTCTGGACACAGATGTGATCTGTTGTCTAAAATAATATTTTGATGCTGTCTTCTTTTCGTGCTTTCTTCTCAATAGCAATATAAAATAGAAGGATCTAATTAGCTTTAGAGTTACTTATCTTTGATCGAGAGCTTGATGATTATGCTTGCATATGCTGGTGCGCTTGGATCATTTGGATTTGGATATATGATCATATAATAATTTTTGTATAGGCCATACACTTATCCATGTCCTTAGATCAGCACTTTGAGAGCAATTACATTGATAAAACCCATCACAACATTCTCGTTCAAACTCATTAAGGCAACTAAGTCCGGAGGTCAATTGCAACTTCTACAAGGATGAACCATAGAAGTTTTTGATCCATGTAGATGTCCTTGCTTTCTCTTGAGTTCACTACTTTGAAAGAAGTGGGATGGAATAGAACTTTTAGAGCTTAAGGAATCTATATGAAGACTACTTAGTGGCGTGAGATTTTGTGAGACTACTAATAGTTGTTCTAAAAGCTCAAGCTGTTAAATGAAGCCGTGGTTTATTAATTAAATATTCTAACAATTAGGGTACTCTACTTTTAGTAGTAATGCCATTGTTAATGAATGGGTCTTGTTTTAAAAAGGCCCATGCCTTTCAGGGTAAGAAGAGTGTAGTAAAGGAAATTGAGTTTTCATAAATATGAGTTTTTTTTTGGTTGCTTGCTTCTTGAATGGCTAAATGTTATTACTTTCGTTTTTTTCTCTCATTAGAATGAAACGTGATAAATTAATTATGTATATGGGTTTTCTTTGGTAATACGCAACATAATAATCTGCCTTTTGCAAATATTTGGCTTGGACAACCTATGATGTTACCATTGTGGCATCTTACATGGACCTGAGATCTGGGGATTCCTCTTCTTGAATAGCTGAGCTTTCTTTTGAGGGTCCTGGAAGTGGAAACAGAAAGCTCTTAAAGGGAAAATGCTTCCTGTTAGTTTTTGTAGGGCTATTATTTCACACTTCTTTCTCCATGCAGATATTGCTAGCTGTTGACAAATTAGAGGCAACTCATGAGCATCCTTTGGCATTGCTTGCCGATGAGACCAAGAAACTTCTGAAAACAGATTCAAGCACCTTCATGCCCATTTTATGTCAATGGCATCCACAGGCTACTATTGTTTCGGCTTCACTTACACACAAGCTTTATGGTCAGAAGTTGGTAAGCATATGTCCTGGGGGTGGGTCGCTCAGGTTTATCTTTCCAAAATTGTGGTCTTCTTTGTTGATTTTAATCTTTTTGAAATCTCCAGAAACCTTTCCTTGATCATGCTGAGCATTTGACTGAGGACGTTGCATCTGTTTTTCCGGCGGCGGATAGCCTCGAGCAGTATATAAAATCACTTATATCATCTACATGTGGGGACAATAATGGTGACTTCTACAACAAGAAACTCATTCCATACCAGGTGAAATAATTGACATAATTCTTCTAGGTTTTGGTTGTAGTTGGGCTCTGCTTTCAGTCCTCGACAAGTATGCATGTGAGAACTGCTAGTGGGAAAAGGATATGTTCTTCTTTCGCATTGACGTGTGTATATGCATGTGCATGTTTATTTGCTTGCTTTCTCCTGCTATCTATCTGTTCTTGAACTGCGCCATTTCCTTTTTCCAGATCGAATCAATATCTGGAACATTGGTGTTGCGTTGGGTCAATTCACAGCTTGCCAGAATTCTCGGCTGGGTTGAGCGTGCTATTCAGCAAGAGGTATACGTGGCATTTCTTGATTTATTTTTAACTTCAAATGCTCTGAATATATTTTTGCCTCCTACTTGTTTCCAAGATTTCATCTCTTGGCTGTTTAGAGTAAGACAAAAATGGAAAAGAGATGAGTGAAGATGATCTTCATGTTAACAGGTTCTTTTTCTGGGATTTGTAAATGGACTCTGATGGAGTCCTTTGATGAAGTTTTCTTATCAAAACTATGATCATGTAGACTGTGACACCATATGCTGGTCATATTGTACCTTGTGCTCATGAAGAGCCTGTGTTTTGGGTGCTTTCTCATTAAAAAATATTATCAACTTGAGGTTCGCATGTGGAATTGAACTCATGAGCAATTATTAGTACTTTCAATCTAGCTTGATATTTTTCCCTGACTATATCTATGTGGAAAGTGGAGCATAAATTGTTTCTCTGTGAACGATGGAATTTGCTCTGTATATTACTTATCTTCTTATTGATTTGGACCCTTTACCTCTGGATTCTCTTCTATTACAAAGCCTAATCTTTTTTTAAATACTTTTGCAGCGGTGGGATCCGATATCACCTCAGCAGCGGCATGGGAGTTCCATTGTCGAAGTATATAGGATCATTGAGGAGGTTGTTATCTACTTCTTTTTATTCTTCATGAACTTCCTAAGTGGTGGATTGCTTAGGGTGGATATGGTTGTTGAAGTTAATGGCCAGTTTGCTTCTAGGAAATGTAATCCATTTTAAAGAAAATGATAACTACAAGACAATTTTATACAGATTTTTCCAAAAGCATGTTTGGTTCTTGAAAACAAATTCTTCAACATGATAGAAATTTCTGAAAACCTTCTTATTATATTTTATAGCCATTGTTTCATGGAGAGAGAACAAAAACCTTATTTCATACCTCATCTCAACAAGTATCTGATAATGAGAATGATTGTAATTGGTGTTGATTTTTACAAGATTCATAAACGAATTATGTTAACGAGTATCCGGGGGCACTTGTTAAGTAACAAATTAAGGAAACTTTACAGTTTCCAATGCACTGTTAGTCCTTATGTTATGTACAGTCAGTATCTTGTGAAAATTGAATTATTCCAAATGGAGTATACTTAACAAGTGCCTCAGGACTCGTTAACATGACCCTTCTTAAATTAATCTATTAAAATCTGATAAGAGAGAATTTTCAAGTTCTGCTCATGAAATATTCTATGAGTCTCCTATATATAAATAAACGAATTAATTTCATCTTTGGGGCAATTGTCTGTCTTTGATATTTGATCTGTCAAAGGTTCTTAATGAAGCTTTCCTAGAACTCTGGTTTAGAAAACAAAGAGCTTTGTCGGAATGAAGGAAGCTAGAGGGAGGGAGGGAGGGTGGACCACAGTCGTAAAACATTCTTTTGCATTGTGGGCGTCCATGTATCCGATTGCAAGAAAACATACAGAACATTACGAAATTATTTTCACAAGTTAGGCCACAGAATCTAAAAACTATTCTTCATGGTTTTTTTGGAAACAAGTTTTGAAGACACTTGAAAACTCACACTGAACAAGTTCTTATCTAGACTTTCAAATGTTGAAAACAAAAATTGGCAAATTCCTCAAAAAAACTTACTGAAGAGTTCAATACGAGAGTTGGCTAATGGATTTTTGTTTACACTCCGAACTTTATCAGAATTCACGTTTTTATATTTTTGACTATTTTAATCAATGAGACAAGATGCTTGAATGTTTTATACTTTCAGGTCTCGAAGAAAATGCGTACTTTTACTATCTTGATTGAAGGAGAACTTATTCCATCTGTGCATATTGCTTATTGCAGACTGTTGATCAATTCTTCGCTCTTACCATTCCAATGAGGTCTACGGAATTAAATAGCATGCTTCGTGGCATTGACAATGCATTTCAAGTTTATGCTAATCGAGTCACTGATAACTTGGGTATGTTTTTCCTGAATGTTCTCTGTTTCAAATGATTTTCTCTTGTTGAGAAAAAAAGCAACATGCCTCTTAAGGGTTTGCATGTTTGATTCTCTCTCTCTCTCTCTCACTCACATTAAAATTAAGACTTCAAGTCCCTATGTTGTTTCTTAAATGTCAACCCAGTTTGGTTGTTTGAGATTTGTTCTCGTGCATAGTTGTTGTTTCCTTTATGTTCTGTTAGGAAAATACCATTCTTCTTGTGAAGTACTCAATGCATTATGTTTGGTATGTGCAGCTAGCAAAGAGGAGCTAATTCCACCAGAGCCCGTCCTTACACGATTCAAAAAGGAAGCTGGAATAAAGGCCTTTGTCAAGAAGGAGCTTTTTGATACTCCTAGGATTCCTGATGAGCGAAGATCAGTTGAGATAAACATTCGAACAACGCCAACACTGTGTGTGCAGTTAAATACTCTTTATGTGAGTGCTGCTTTCCTCTTTGCATGTGCATGGGAAGATATCCACTTTCATAATGTCCCTGAAATTGGTGAACATGCTAAATGTTGATCCTTTGTTTTGTGAAAGAGCATCACAGAATGGTACCTGATGTTCCTTCAAAGGGAATAAAGGGTAGGGTTGTATAAAAAGCTAAAATGCTGAGAAAAAGAACAGCTTTGAGTTTTTAAATCGTTGAAGCATGCGCAGATATTAATGACGTAATTTGCTAGAACTTTCCTGCCTTGTTTAATTTATGTAGGCAGGAACACAAAATAATCACTAGGAATTTAGTCTTGCATGCTTGGTGAAATGACATGGTTTGCAAATATATATTCCAGCTGAAGAACTGAAAAGTGCTAGTGAAGAGAAATAAATAAAATCCATATTGGAGATAATCAATAGCGAATGGTCTTAGTATACTTCATGAACTGTTGAAATTAACTTAGCAAACTTTCTGAGTGGGGGAGAGGGAGGGAGAACAGAGACAGAGCTTACACTGTGCAGGCCTTGACACCAGTTCAGTGCCACTGCCAATTTTGGTTAAGTCATTGTTGAATAATTAATATGTATGCTTTTATTTCCTGACAGTATGCAATTAGTCAACTTAATAAGTTGGAAGATAGCATATATGAGCGATGGAGCAGGAGGCAACGTGACAGCTTGAGTAGTAAGTTCTTTTTTTCCCCCTTATAATTTTATCGAAGCAGGAAGTCCTCTTTTTCTAAAATTGATGAGACTTTGGCTATCACTTTATAAGCTTCAAATGAACCACCCTTGTCTCCCATAGAAATTATGTTGCCACTATGTTGTGAAAGTTTAAACTCAAGCTTACATGAATGGCTTCAGATTACTTTTATATCTTTGTCCATTGAAGAATGCTTAGTGAGACATACTGTTAATGTCCTGAACCTGTCAAGAAAATTTTTTCATTCGATGCAAACCCTGGCTTCATCATTGAGGTTGGTTCTTCATGCTTGTTTTTATGTCTCCCTTTCTTGAAGTACATGAATTTTCTTATCTCTTTGATTTCATTTATTTCAGCTAATTCTCTGGACTTGAAAGATGTTAAGCTTCTTCTTGAACCAATGCTCTGCATACTTCCAATGTTTTGGCTGTGGATTTTGCATTCCAAGTTCTAATATAGGATTGTTTCTAATGAAAATAAGTTTATTTTTAGAAGCATTTTGAATGAAGGTTTTACCTTTGACTTTATCTTATTGTTATTCATGTTAAACTGACCATATTCTATAGATGGAAAATCAAAAAGCTTGATGCAAAAAGCATTTGATGGGAGCAGAAAAGATTTGAATGCAGCCATTGATCGCATATGCGAGTTTACTGGTGAGAGTTACTCCTTTTCACTCTTTTCCTTCTGACCCCTTGCTGAAGAGTTTAATGGGTTCAACTTCAGGAACCAAGATTGTCTTCTGGGATTTGAGGGAGCCATTCATTGAGAATCTGTATAAACCAAGTGTTGCTCAGTCGAGATTAGAGTCATTGGTTGAACCACTTGATGTGGTAGGTTTTTCCTGTAAAACTTTCATTTAAGTCTGTTTCATCTTCTCACAGCTGCTTGAAGTAAGAAAGATAATATCCTGCATTGGATTAGATCTACGTTTTGGAGGCATTAGCATAGTTGACTAATGTTGATCTGAATAATATTAATCTTGTCTGATTATGTGCTCATATATGTATGATGATGTGATTAGCCCCAGAATTGTAACAGTGAGTCTTTTCAATTTGGAATGTTGCAGGAACTGAATCAGTTGTGTCACATTATTGTGGAACCTCTCAGGGATCGCGTTGTCACCAGTCTTCTTCAAGCATCACTGGTGTCACTTTACTTACATAGTGGAATAAAAACCTAAATCCATTGTCACTCTTTTATGGTACTTATACTATTCTTCTTGCAGGATGGTTTACTTCGAGTTATTCTGAATGGAGGACCGTTGCGAGTTTTCTACCCTGGAGATGCAAAACTATTGGAGGAGGATTTAGAAATACTGAAGGTAAGTGGATGTGGATACAAGTTACACCTGATATATCTGCAAGAGACTTTTGAATCAGTGATGTTTGTTGTCTTTTTGGACAATGACACCTCATTCTATGTGTGCAACATTACAGGAGTTCTTTATCTCCGGAGGAGATGGGCTTCCACGGGGTGTAGTTGAAAATCAAGTGGCCCGAATCCGTCATGTTGTAAAATTGCATAGTTATGAGGTTAGCTGTTTCACTGTATAGTTTACTTCTTCATTTATTGAAGAAAGGATCACAATCTCAAGTAATTTAGCTATCAAAGCTTTGTATGTGCCCTAGCTTGGTTATCTTTTTCGGCCATGGATAATAGAGAAGAAAAAGGCATTTTTAATAAGTAGTTGCGACAAAACAAGATGGCCCAAGTCTTCGCTTCATATCAAACACATGAGGCTCTGAAATAAGATATTACGCTATCACATAAATCTCATTTTTACCTCTATGGATCCCATAAGGAGCGTACATTACACATCAAGTATACAAGAAAATCTTATGTTCTATCTCCTGGCAAAATCCATATATTTCCCATGTTGATATTTAGATATGCAATTTGTTCTTGATTATTTGACTGCTATAAATATTTATTTGCTAAATGATCTCATGTAGACGCGAGAACTGATCGAGGACTTAAAATCTGCAAGTAGCATGGAAATGCAAGGTGGCAGAAGCAAGCTTGGTGCCGACTCAAACATGCTTTTGAGAATATTATGCCACAGGAGCGACTCAGAGGCATCGCAATTCCTTAAAAAGCAGTATAAATTGCCCAAATCTTCTGCTTAGGGTGGCATTTACGTAACCTAGGGGAAGTCACCACCGAGCCATTTAAGTAGTGTGATGGTTCTTCCCATCTGAAACTGGTGTCTCCACAACATTCATTGTGCTCTACCTTTTTTCATTGCTTCTCCCTTGTAATTACGAAAATTCTTGAACAAATATCGTTGTAATTTTTGTGTTTACCTGAAATAATTGTTCTTTCATTATAGACAGTTCTGAACGTCATATTATTAAGTCATAGTTGTGCAAATCCATGACAAAAAACTTGAAGCCCTCTGCAGGAAATTGAGCATTTTGTATTTGCCCTTGTTTGCGGTAAAGAAAGGGAAGCTGATGCCTTCCGCATGAGATTAATCAAGGTCTGTACTTCAGCTTTTTTTGGCTTTTTTGGATTTTCTTCTGATCTCGGTTTGTTTTGTAAAGAGTGATTTGAAAAATATTTTTTTGAAATGATTATTTGCATCTCTTGAAATATATATTGACAATAATTTATATTTAAATGTTCTCGTGAATGATAAATATATTTTTCGTTCATTTGTTTTTATAAGCGATAGATACAATCATTTTAAAATTTATTTTTTTAAATCGTTCATTATTCGTGAAACAATCGCATCCTTAATTTTCTTTGAATTTCTTGAGGAATTACCTCTTAACTCGCAATTTTGTTTCTTCGTATGGTAAAGACAATGTTATAATATAACACGTGGATGTGATAAGATCTTACAAATAAGCCATTGGGAGTATGAGTCGATAGCAAACAATACACTATAACGGGAGAGTGAGAGTTATAATGACTCGTATATCCAAGTGTTTCTAATGTTTAAATTTAAGTTCACACCCAGAGTATTTATAAATAACCAAGTGTTTCTCATGTTTAAATTTAAGTTCACACCCAGAGTATTTATAAATAAACGATTCAATAGAGCCCAAAGCAAAGGCTCTATGTACGCCGAAAGTCGGAGGCACCTCTCCTGATCTTTCTTTTCGTACGGCGGCTCCTTTGTACTCACCATGCGGCTCTCACTCTCTTAAAGAAGACCCACTGTTTGGCTACAGCGTAGGGGGAAAAAAATTTCACTCTTTTGGTTGGACAAAGACCTTTTTGCCCCCATAGATAACTAGATATAATAAAAGAAAGTGTGCCCCTTATTTTGTCTTTTAGGGGTGGAGCTCTTCGCGATCAAATTTTGGAGACCAAACTAGATTCTCAAATTTGAGATATAATTTAGACTCCATTCATTTCGCAAAAAATATGATGTTTTCGAAAAATATTTTCTATGAAACTATTTTTGAAAAAGATGATAATATTTTTCGATATTCGGTTGAAATCTGAAAATGAAGTAAGAAATATTTTCCACCATTCGGTATGTAATGTGATTTTCTAGAAAAAATTACTAATGTGATTTGAATTTTTATAAAATAAAAAAAATCAAAATTTTATTTTTTCTTTTCCTTCCTCCTCCTTGGTGCTTGTTCTCCTCCTGTGGCTTCCTTCTCTTTCCTCCACCGCGTTACATGCCTTGGTGATGGCGTGTTGCCTAGCGACCGGCCTAGACATGGGTCAGTGAGCTCGAGGCTTGGCCAATCTAGCAAACCCGAGCTCTACTGAAGCCGATGAGCTCGCAGCTCACCAGATCCAAGTGAGCCCGAGCTTCACTGAGGCTAGCGAGCTCGAGCTCATTGCTTGCCAGATCGGCCAACTAGCGGTGAGAGCGAGCCTCTGTCTCACTAATCTGGCAAGGCTTGAGGCCGGTGACGGCGTGCTTCAAGCTTGCATGATCTAGCGAGCTGGAGCTTGCCACTAGTCAAACGCTCGCCAGATTGGCAAGCCAGCAGTGAGTGGCAAGGCTCAAGGTCGTTGGTGGTGAGCTTGAGGCTCGGTTGTGGTTGGCCACCAGCCAAGGTTGAAGAAGAAGGTGAAATAAGTAAAAGGAAAAAAAAAAAAAAAAGGAAAGAAAATAAAAGTAAAATAATTAAAAATTTGAATTTTTAAAAAAGAAACAGAGAAAGAAGACAAGTTAATAGGGTATGAGATAAGAAAGAGTAAGTAAGGAAAATATTTTTCCCTATTTTAGAAGACTCTTTTCCCTTCATAGAAAATGTTTTCCCCAATAAGTTTAGTTTCTATGAAATGAACGTTGGAAAATTTGGAAAATATTTTCTTAAAAGTTATATTTTGTGAAACGAATGGAGCCTTAAAGGACAAAGAAATTCCATTCCATGAGAAGTCTTTCATCCTAAGAAAAGCATCAAATTTTCTAAGAGATTGGATTGTTGATAAATGTTTTAGTAGATTCTTGTAACTGATAAAATATCCGTTTGTGTCTTGAGAGATATGAGACGGGTCTTATTATCGTCAAAGATAAAATATTAGGATTTCAAAAGCGATTTCATGGTGATGTCAAAAGCTTAGAAAGAAATGAAATTAATGCAGCAAAGTAAAGAATATGTTTCAAGAAATATAAAATTCCTTCCTCCGTGTAGAAGTTGTTGCCTTCCCTTATCCCACTCTCAAGTGATTCCCTCTTTTTCGCTTTTTGTGTCCATTTCTTTGGTAAAGAGAGGAAAGCTATTACCTTCTGACACAATGAAGAATGTTTAATTGGAACCCAAATAAAGCAGTGGCCAAGTCCCTTGCTTCTGTTGATAAGGGAGGTACCGATGACATTTTGTTTCCCTAGGAAAACATTTCATTTTTCATAGACGATCAAATGTGTGTTTTCTTCCCCTGATTCTTCTCTGCCTATGGCCTTCAATGCCGGTGATCATCAAATGCCAATTTCTCTTTGCCAGTCCTGGTAAGCGTCTTTCATAAAGCTTCTCCTTCTACTATTTACAATGGCAGCTTATTAGTATTCAAATATAGGTTAGCATATCTGTAAGAATTGCTTGTTGGACTTAGTCAAAGAATGGGTCCACACAAAAAAAAAAAAAAAAGACATAGAGAGAGACAAAAGAAAACGAAAAGAAAAGTGGTTGTTCAGCCATTGAAGGGAGAAGCGCACACACGGGAAGGAAAGAGAAGACAGTGGAAAGACAGAAAAGAGAGAAAGGAGAAGAGGAAGAAGAAGAAAGAAAGAAAGGGATTCCATGTAGACGATCAGGATATCCTGACAAGCCGACTCAACTCCGCATTGCGAGGCCGGTAAGGATTCAAGTCCTTCGTTCTGGTAATCGGGATAGTTTTCAGAATTAGGGTTTAAATTCCGAATTAAGTAAAATTTGAGTTGTGAAGTCCGATTTCGGAATTATGAAACTGAGAAATTATGGGGCTTTGATAGTTTGTTGTGGAGTTATATTATTTTACGGAATTCGATATGAACTTACGGTTTATCCAAAATGAATTTTCGAAGTTTGCCACGCCTGATGAATAGTGCACGTCCAGCAAATTTCAGCCCAAATTTTGTCGATTTTCGGCTCAATTTTGGGTGACCAAGTTGTCGGTTCTCTTGTGTTTGGAAAGATCTTCCTTTTGACCTAAGCTCACTTGGAACAGGGTTTGGATGAGAGATTTATGATACGATAGTTACGCACTCAAGTCTTGCGTTGTAAATGGTTTTGAACAATCGCTTTGGACGAGTGATTTGTGGGCATGTTTAAGTTGTTTTATTAGCATTTAAGCTTAATTTAGTCAAGTCGTAATTGAGGTAGTGATTTACTCGATTTTAATGTTATTTCTCGCTTATTTCATAGGATTACAGAGTATTTTCATTTGTTTGGTCATAGGCATTCTAGGTGAGTGGTGTTATCTTTTTTTTTTTTTGGTTCTGTAAAACCATGTTCTCAAAATGATAGGATGATATATTATGAGTTAAAAGAATTACTACATGATTTGATATCTTTTGAAAAGAAATAAAAGTAATGCTTAGGGCATATTGGATGCATAAAAGTGGTTTAGGATTTTTTTGAACCGAGCCACATCGACTTATAGATAGAGACCTTGCTAGGGGGAAATGTTGATCACCTTGATACTAGGCGTTATGTCGTGATCATGATTTAATATTGAGCAAAAGATTGGTCAATGGATGGACCATCGACATGTATTTTGAATGAAATGCATCAATGAAATAGACTATTGATGTGTGGTTTTCATGAGATTGATTAATGGACTTGATCATTGATGTTTATGATGTTTAAATGCGTATTTTTTGAATTATATAAAGCTTGTTGAAATGAATTGACTTATACATGATTTGATATGTATATTAAAGAGTTGAATTATGAGTTTTCTAGTAGTGCTAGATACTTATATGTATGTATAGTGATCGTTCGATTTGCTTAGAAGAGATATACTACTTATAAAGCTGTAATTGCTCACCTTTCTTTTTCCCAATCTTTTCAGATTCCTCGATTAGTGGCCGTTAGAGTGAGTGTTACCGTGGGAGCTTTTGGAAGTTGGATTTTAGTGGTTAAGGCTACGTCTTCGGGGTGTGACAATATCTTGAATCCTATTCCTAGATAGATCATTTCATCATAATAATGGCAAAGCCTCCGGATGAATTTATGTCTGGTGACATGAAAGATCTGACTAAAGAGCAATCCTGGGAAGAGATCATGCGGACTATACGCGCCAACCTACATCCCGGTGATAACTCGTTCGAAGACAAGCTTGTCAAGTTAGAGGGCCTTGTGCAGTATTACAAGAAGGAGAAATCATTGAAACATCATCGACAGAATCCGAGGCAAGCTGTACCTCCGATAATATCTGAATTGCTTGAGCAGCAAAACGAAAAAATTTTTAAGGACCCTCTTATGAGTATCCTCCAGCATAGTTATAAAAATATAGAGAATCTTAAGTTGAAGGATTGCCTTCTTTCTTTCGCGATTTTCCCTGAGGATTCCATCATAAAGAAGCGAAGTTTAATATATTGGTGGATAGGAGAGAACTTGGTTTCCCAGACAGGAGAAAAGACGGCAGAGGAAGTAGGTGAAGAATTCTACAATGAGCTCCTAAAACAAGGCCTAATTGAACCCGATGATAACGACCCAAGCCCTCTCATGAATAGATGTAAAATGCATCCATGGATCCGTTACATGCTTATCTCGGAGGCAAAAGAAGAAGGGTTATTCTATTTCAAGCCGAACGGTGAAACTTCTACTGAAGTTCCCCGAAGTAGCTCTTCAAACAGGAGCCACCTGCACAGCAGGCGCCTGTGCTTAATAGTTGGTGGAGACGACGGTCCAAAATATAGAGATCTGGCTAAAAATGAAGATGTATCCACAATGTTCAATGTTAATCAGCAATACCTTAGTCTACAATCCCATTTGCTGTTGAACATGAAACAATTGGCAGTTCTTCAACTAGGACGATGGCAGCACTCACCAAAGTATCATATTGAAGTTGATGATCATAAATTCTTGGATGATCTTGGGGTTCATCACAAGTATTTGAAGTTCCTAAGCCTCCGAGGAATTTCTAGGATCACCACTCTTCCCAATTCTATTGTTGAACTAGTCAGCCTAGAGATTCTTGACCTCCGAGCATGCCACAATTTGGAAAAGTTGCCTGAGGATATAGCATCTTTGAAGAGGCTAACGCATCTGGATGTATCGGAGTGTTACCTTATAGAGCGCATGCCAAAAGGAACTGAGAAACTGTCCTCCCTCCAGGTCTTAAAGGGGTTTGTTATAGGGACTGCGAGGAAAAACCCTTGCAGGATCAGTGATTTGCGAAAATTGACTAAACTGAGACGGCTAAGTATATCCATAGGCCGTGGAGCAGCCATACGAGATGTAGAATTTGCATCATTGAAGGAGGTTGCATCTCTTCGCTCTTTAACCATCTCTTGGGGAGTCACTTCTCCAGGACAATTAAGTCTTGAGATAAATTCATTTCTTCCACAACAATTGGAGAAACTAGAGCTCATAGGTATGCCAGTTAAAGGCACGCCGAAGTGGTTAAACCCTCATGAATTGAAGAACATGAAGAAACTGTACATCATCGGAGGGGAACTGGCAAGCTGGGATCACCAACAACAAAATGAGCAATGGTCAGTTGAGATATTGCGGCTGAAACACCTTACAAAACTGAGCATTGGAAACGAGGAAGATGTGCTGAAAAAGTTTCCTCGGTTAGAATACTTCGAGAAGATCAATTGTGCTGACCACGATATCTTGTGGTATAGAAGTGCGGCAGTCAAGAAAGGATTGTGAACTGTCATCAAGAAGTCTAGGGGAGAAAGAACCAGGGTTCGTGCAGAAACTGTTCTTATTTGAGAAGTGATGTGGTGACGATTAAGCTCATGTGCCAATACTGTAGCATGACAAATGAATAATCCTTGGCTATTGAAGCTTTATCTGACTTCATTGTTTGTCTAATTTCCTTTGGAATGACTTTCAGCGTTCGTATGTCTGCTCCTCATAAAGTTAGTTTGAGATATTCAGCCATTTGATTAGAGTACCAGTTACAGGTCTTAGCAGAGTCTGTTTTAATTGTTGAATCATTTATATTAGCAGAGTTATAATTGAGTAGAATGAGCCTTTGTGAGGCAAGAATGTAATATAATTTCATTCTGATCCTTAAATGGCTCCAAATATTTATTGCACTAACAAAATTTTATAGTTGTGCATCTAATAAGTATATTAAAGGACACAATTGATCATCTATCTACATTAATGCAGTTATTTAGTATGTTAGTAAAACGAAAAGGTAAAATAAAGTCACATGGCCCATTTGAGAACTCATGTTGTGTCTACAATTTACAAAAACTCAGCATAAGAAAATGTTATGTGTGCAGAAAAGTTCACAAATAGGTAAAAGAAATTTGTAAATGCATAAATGATAATGATATCACACTGTTGACACCTAAATTTTGATTGATCATTCGTAATTTAATGCACAAAAATTTAGGGATTAATTTTAACCCCTAAACAAAAAATATCATGATTAAATTGCATAGCATATAGTTTTAGGAGCATTTATTATTGCATTTGCATTGGACGTGCGGCGTATGACGCTCGATTGATGGTTCTAAGCTGATTTAACAAGTTGAATTTAGCGCGAGGAAAAAGAATTTGGCTAAGCGTTAAGGGGTATGAGTTGGAATATGAGAATATTAGGGAATATGAGAATGTTAGAGAATATTCACATTATTCTTTCGGTATTCGGGAAGATGTCGGATGAAATATTAAGTTAAGGGGAATGGCGAGTTGGAATATGAGAATATTAAGAGAATATGGGAATGTTAGAGAATATTCTCATTATTCTTTCAATATTGAGGAAAGCGTCGAGATGAAATATTGGAAAAATATTGCGCGTGGGATAAAAGTAAATAAATAAACGAACGCGCAAATTTATCATCTTTCCTTAAATAATATAGTTCTCTCACCTATAAAAAGGGGGCCACACACACTGAAGAGACACAAAAAAAAATCCACAGAGAAAAAAACACAGCCACAACGGAGAGATACGCGTAAGGAATAGATGGAGAGGGAAGAGATCTCGGCCTAGCCTTGGCCGAGACCTTGCTGCACGCGGCTCGAGTCTCGAAGCGGGCCATCCCTCCCGATAACGCTGCTGTTTTGGTCTCGCCGAAACACCCTGAACTGTTGTCCCTCGTCGCGCGTGTTGCTACCAACTCGGTGGACTCTGTTCTCTAGGTTACCGAAAGCCAATCTAACGCTTGGGAGCTTTGCAGTCAGCTTTCGCCGAGTCGGTAAGTTTCTAAGCAAAATCCTGCGATTTCGACAAACGTGTCCAGCATCCCAATTGCGCCGGTTCATCCTTGGCCGTGAGTCCAAGAGGTGGATTTTGTCCTGTTATCACAACCTGATAGCCAAGGTCAAAGTCAAAGAAACCAATGGCCACGTGATCTGAAGACTGAAGTAGAGAACTCCTCAATAAAAGACAACAAAAGGGAAGATGGAAATTGGAGATTTCAGTTGCATTAAGCAACGTGACATCTGCAAATCAAGAACTCGTCTGTCAACTCTCCATCATCGGGTTTAATCCGCAAGTCCAGATCCCACGATTGGCGATTCTCTCCCACCTCACAACCCCGCCGCCATTCGTGAGTCCCTTGGCGCCGGACCCCTTTTGGAAGTTATCTGAAGCTCTCGCTTTTGCCTGAGATCATCAAGGTAATTTCCTAATCCGTTCACTTATCTGACTATAAAGTTGCCTAATTAGCAATGCATTTACTAATGTGATTTCCTTTGAGATATTTGGCGTATTTCGATTGAGTGAGGTTGTTGTGTCGTGATAAAAAATCTCAATAATCAAAAATATTGAGCCGCGAGACGCCGGATCAGGTTTTTGATTGTTTTGATTTTCTATCTTGGGTCGGGGCTAAATTGCGTGCTTTACATGCTCGGTTGCATTATGTGTTGATTTTTTTAATAAACTTATAAAAAAATGCATAAAAAAATCTTCTGCATAATAGGGTAGATTGATGCACTTCATGTCAGACTAGTCTTATAATCTACATTGCATATGATGTAGAAGCTTAGGAATTTCATTAGTTATAAAAAAAAGAGAAAAAATTGCCATGCTCATGTCATGTAGAATTAGGGCATCTCCCGTGTGTCATCTAGTCATTACATGTTTAGGGTCATTCGAATGCGTGACATGCTAGGATAGTTGCATTGAATATTTTCTAGCGTTAGATTACATTAAATAATTAATGTTGCGTGACATATAGTTTGCATATTATGTTGCACATTGCATGCTAGTATAGTTAGACACTTTCGTACGTCATTACATGCATTGCACGTAGTTTTAGGCATCATTAAATAATTTAAAACCTTAAAAAACAATTGAATAATTGCATGTTAATTAGAAATCATAACTAAGATTTGTGATGTGATTTTTAAGCTAACATTGCAGATGCTTTCGTAGCTTCAAGGTAAGTAACTTCCTCCCTTTCCTTGCAATTTATTTAATGCTTTGATCATTGAGTGTTAAATAATGGTTGCACATGTGCTTGATCACCTTACATATTAGGGAATAGGTTAAAATCAATCCAAATTGCCTGCAAAGCATTTTTTTAAATAAAAAGAAAAGGTACCGAAAGGGCGTTTGAGAAATCTAACGTAATCAAGTCCCCGATCCCATAGTCTCTGGTTCGTAGGAGTAAAGCAATCCTCCCGTACTTTACTTGGGTTTCTAATCGACCCACCAAAAATAGATTAGTGGCGACTCTTAAGTAAAAATCATTTGCATGCTAAAAATTTAAACCCTAAGTCCCGAATTGGTATGGGCTTGGGAGAGCCCGAGCTAAGTTTAGGCTTAGTAATCCATTAGCCAAACCCTAGGTGGTGCACCCGAGGTGAGGTCGCGACACACACGTAAATGCATCGGCTAATTATATAGATGGAAGAACAAAGATATTCTTGGGACAATTTTCCTTCAATCCTTGCGAGAGCCTTAGCGAGAGAGAGAGAGAAGCCAACATCTTGGGACAGTTTTCTTTCAGTCCCTACGAAAGCTTTGGCAGTTAACGATAAGCCAAAGTCACGGTGTTTAATGTAACCTGAAATCTCTTTCTCAGCCATGTGATGCTTTTCCATGTAGTTCCTAGATATCTCCGAACATTATTCTGTCTCCAAAGGCATCAGGTGATACAAGTTATGTAATAATGTGCCCAAAGCCCAGCCCAAATACCCCTTAAGTTCTCGCCACAGAGCTCCACCGCCTGATCTTTCTTTTTTTTCGAAAGAATGAAAGAAAAGGACGGACCAACCGAGAAAAAAAGAAAAGAAAGGAAAGAGGAAGGTGGCTTCATTCACGAGAGGAAAATGGAATTGCAGAGAGAAAAGAGAAGTTTTTGTGCATAACGTTTAGGATGTCCGACAAGCTGAAACTCTGAATTACAGCGCCCGGTAATTATTCAAGTTCATTATTTGTCTAATTAGAGTAATTTTCGAAATTAGGTTGTAAATTTGGAGTTATGCAAGTTTCAACTTCGTAGTCTGATTTTAGAATTACTAAACTGTAGATTTATAGGGAAATGATAGTTTAGTGCATTGTGACAGAAGTCATTCCGAAGTACAATTCGATTAAAACAAAATTCTGTAGATTAGCATATGGGTTACGCTTAACAAACAATATGCATAACGGACAAAAAAGAACATTCGTTATAAACAAGCTTCTTCGTTTGTGCTTATGAGTCGATTGGTCAACGATTAACCGTAGTTTAGTCAAATCGTTTGTTACAATGGTATTTTACTCGGATTTTGATATCATTTTTAATTAATTGATAGGAACACAAGTTCGTTGGTTTGAATATACTTTGTAGGTTAGTTTTCAGTTTTTCTAAGTGAGTGGTGTTATCTTTTCTTTCAGTTTGTAAACTCATATATCAAAAGAGATATAGACTAAATATATTATAAGTTAAGAAATGACATTTTTGGCTACATAAAACTTGTTTGATCATTTACTACCTTTTGTAGATGTGAATAGTTCGAGAAACATTTATGTAAAGATAAAGATATTGTGTATGTATATATATAATCATATATGCTTTGTGAATCTAGTTTATAAAAAAATTCTTAAATATTTTGAGATATGTTGGTACAAAGCATATCTTGAAAAGTATTATGCCATGAAAGGTTATATGATTTGGTGAAGTATTCTAGTTTTGAATTGTGGATTATTGAGGGATTATATTGGTGGATTATGCCAATGTTGCTATAAATAGAACCCATTGAGAGGTTAAGTATGCATACAGTTATCATCACTTCCTTCTAGGCCAAACCATCGGTTGATATAGGTGGATACCTAGCTGATGGGGTAACCTTCGTCGCCTTTGTCATAGGCGTTAAGTATGACCATAGTTGGATATTGAGTATTGACGGGTCTATCTAATGGACCATTGATATTTGTTCAATAGGAATTAATAAATAGAATAGACCATTGATAGTTGATTTGTTATCATTGATTTGATAGTGTTGAGTTGTGATGTTGGAATATAACCAATATCAATATTTTACATATATGGTATATTGGATTTGGGATTGATGAGTTGTGATGTTATTTTTATAAAGATGCAATTGAATGTTTGATCCTTGTAGAAGAAATATACTACTCATTAGATTATAGTTGTTCATATCATTATTTCCAAATCTTTTTTAGGGCCCTAAATTAGTATCAAGAAGGACGAGAGCATTGATAGCGAGAAACTTTTAGTAGTTGAATTTTGGTTATGCATTGGAAATGTACCCATAAGTTTTGTTGAATTATATAAACTCTAATATGTTGATTTGACTTTGAAACTACGTCTTTCTTGTGAAGAGAAGGATGATCTTGTCATTACTCTTACTCTATCAGATTCCAGCTGAGACAATGTATCATTACCTACCATCCCCCTGCTGAGTTTGGGCATCCTAGTGGTGACCAACAACGCACCAGTATCGTCCTTAAGCAGTTCATGAGAAAACTTGCTAGCATCTTTCTTCACTTCAAGTTGTCTCCTTGAAATTGTTTTCCATAGACAGATCAAGCCTTTATATTTCAAGCTTTTGTAATTCAAATTTACTTCTAAATGTTGCTTTCAGCGTCCTTTCTCATGCATGTTGCTTTCACCATCATACAATGAGAATTTACTTTTGAGGTAGTCTTTCTCAATTGGATCTAAAACTTGAACCTCATGGGCATAATAGATAACTGATAAATTATGATCATTCTAACATTGATAGTTACAATTTTCTCTTACTGCATGCCATTAACATTTTTCATTTGAAATATGTGGACAAGTTTTTTGACATTATTGTGTTGATGAGAAGTGGTTTTCCCTGACAGCTTCAAGAGTTGTACTTTGGCAAAGTAGGCTTCTTGATCCCTCATTTGCATGCTTTCATGTCTCTGATATTCATCTATATTTGTTTTAATTCATTTTAGTCTCTCTTGCCTTCAATGGGTGAGATACAACAAACATAATGTTTAGGATCTCTTAGGGAGATAGCTACTTAATTACATTAAATTACTCTAACATTCTTTTGGTACATTTTTTGTTTTAGTTTTGAAATATTTTTTGGCATGTAATTTGGATTAATTTTGAACTTAGCCACTAATATGCAATAGGTGATCATGGCGTGCCCAATAAAAACAACACAACACTCATTAATCAAAGTAATAAATAAATTGCTAGCATAGGTAAAGAATTTAAATACCTCAATGCAAGCAAAACACATTAATTATTTACCCAAATATCTACAAAGTATTTATTAAAAAGCAATGCCTAGCATAACATGAATCCTATGACTAACTATCAACTTTGATTAATTCTCTTTTTATTTGTTTTTTTAATGAAGAACTAAACTATATGCAATGCATATAATGCAAATTTAACTCTACATTACGTCTATATGACCTATTGTAGCTTGGCATGCAATTCTATATTAAATAATCATAAGCATGCAAACACTAAATCACATGGAATTGATAATATGGCATCGATGTTGACAACGCAATGACTTGGCATATGCGATGACGTGGCATAGATGACATGGCAATGCGTCATGACATGACATAATGATGACATGGCAAGATGACATGATATATTTGATGACATGGCATGTAGTGATGCAAGCATAATGCAATTAAACCTATATGGCACATAATATTTGTTTGAATGATTGTAATTCCATGATCCTTTGATTGTTGGTAAATTATTTGTTGCTGGCTTTGTCTGTAGATATGTATCAATACTTCAATCAAATCGCGTGAGTCTCTCATGTTTTTTTATTGTTCCTTATTTATTTCTCGGGTGATTTCAGTTGATTTAATTGTAAGATCCATTAGCTTCCGCATCTCAACCACCCTCAATCCACATCTAAAAGATTCATTTTCGATTAAATCTTATGGTAAGGTGTTGTGTATTCCTTCACGAGATTGAGAGATTATCTCGCGAGAAACTATGACGTGTTATTAAGGATTGAGAAACACTAATAGTGTTTGTGTGATTTAAGTATAATCGTAATCTCCATTATATCTCTTGATGTATGATAAAATCATATAACGCTCTACCCATGTAGTAGTTTAAACCAATCAAACCATGTAAATATAGTGTCCAATTTATTTTCTTAGTTTGTTTATTTTACTATTTGACCGCCTATTTTCACATTACTTTAGTCCTGTAGTAAATTCAACTTAGTTGTACAAGAAGAAAACTGTGTCTTTGGGTTGTCAAGGAAAACATAATCAGGACGAAATCAATGCTTTCCTTTTGAACAAAAATATATTTTTGATGAAGCGAGGGATATTCTCTTGTTTTGACTTAAGAATGTTATTTTTATTGCCGGTTCAACATTAAATTTGCGACACGAATACTAAACCAGTGTAACTGGATGTAATTTGTGCGAGCTTCTCTCATTAGGTTCAAAGAAGTGCATAGAATCGCAGGATATTAAAGAAGTTGAACAGCTAGAGTTGTACAAGGAAGGACACTTCAATAAGGTACACTAATAGCAAATAAGCACGCTCATTACAAGAAGAAACAAAACAAAAGTGTAAACAAACTGAGATTCCTACCAAGTATGAGTTTCTCTATGGACTTGGCACGTAGGAGCCTCATCCTTTACCGACTCGGCAACTTACCCCAATTATTTCTGAACAATCAGCTTTGCTCTCGCGTGACCCTCGACTATTTGGAACTGTTCACTCAAGCCAAGTTGTACCATCAATAACCAAACCAATGTGACGAGTTCTCCTCCTTTACTGAGTTGTTGAGCATGATTGTAAGGTCGGCAATGAATCGCAGCATGCCCCAGCAATTCCACCCACACTTGACTCATGATCTTCCACCTGTCTTCCTCTGCAAGACTCTGCAATTTTTTAGCGAGAATACACGCATTAAAGAGCCCAGATTTGCTTGTCTCCTTTCACATCAACTGGCTTCACATCTGTAGGAACCAAAAGGAGACTCGCGCACACACTTTCTTTCCTATCCTTCGGTGTGCTCCCCTCAGGGGTACTTCCATTCGCTTTGCTCTCATCATATATATTTTCATCAATGAACTTGTCCAACTCAGCAAGTATCTCGGAATCTTATTTGGCCAATCCCAGCCACTGCAGACATCATAGCAGGTTGTTTGATCATAAGATGAAGCATATAATCTGACAAGACCTCTTACTGTTTTCACGATTGTTCCTACTTTCTTCACTTACATCAATGCCGGCATTACAGAGTTCGGTGGCAATGTGCCATAGTAAAAGGCTCTCACCATAATCAACATCACGAACGAATGGAAGCAAGGCTTTGCAATCTTGAATTTTTTAATAATGCTCCAAAGCCCATTTACCTCGAGCAGCACAGATCTCCTTGATGCATTCCGTATCATCTGCAGCCAATGACTTACGTTTCAGCTCAGTAAAAATCAGTTCACCTAATTGGTCGGTGTACGGTACTCCTGGTCCAGACTTCAAGTCATCGAACAATTCCGTGAGAGAGATGCGATCAAGGAGTTCCTCTATCCATTTTGGCCACCTTTTCAGCCGAGAATCTATCAAATTGTAATGGACGATAGATTTAGACCATCTAGGATGGAGTATATGCAATGCAAACGATGAACCTTCATATTTGAATTTGAGGAGGGACTTAATGAAGGTGCTTCTTATAGACGAACATCTACCATGTTTCTCAGATCTCTCTAAAAGTGCAATTGTCCAGTCGAAGCAAAGGAGCATACTAAGAGCTACAAATTCCAGGCCAACAGCTCCAAGAAGCAAGGTGTATGTAATCCGTATATCATACTCATGAAACCCATGCTTGTTCAGGACATAGAAAAGCGCAAAAGCAGTAATGACGGAACCAATTGAGATAGCTCGGAAAAGGTACCCTGCTAGACAGTGAACCACGACAGCCTTGGTATAAAGAACATCGTAAAAGTAGTTGAGCTCAGCCTCGATGACCCGAAAAGCATTCTTTGCTTTTATGCTTCTGAAAAATTTGATGCTTTCGTCACGCTCACTGAAGCTGAAGATGAGATCCACAAGGAGGCCTTTGAAGGTTGTGAAATTTTTAAATGCGGCTGCTAGTACTTCTCCGTGGTTCAAGTCCTTTTCATCTTCGTCTCCACCATTTGTGGATTGACTATAGGGCTCTGGCATAATGTCTATTGAAGCAGGGATATTAGCTTTCTGCTTGGAAGAGTATTCTTCCATGAGCTTGGCATAGTTCGGCCCAGCATCGGCAGACGTGAGTAAGGAGGCACGGAATTTACTAAAGCTTCCGAGATACAGCGCACGTGTTCGCTCTATGTATTTGATGATTCCACCAATGATGGTCGGGACAATCAACTTGTCACTGGGCAGCGATAGATAAAATACATAGCTTGCAGCGCCCAGCTAGAATAAGAGATAAAGCAAGTGCCTACGCCACAGCTCATTATCCTCGAGTGTGAAAGTGGTGATAGTGTCAGGTCCTCCGAGGTGCAGCAGAAGAAATGGAGCCCAAAATGCCAAAAGGTCACCATATGCATCAGCCTCGGATTCTGAAATAACACCATCGAATTAGGCTTTAGTAATGAGTCCAAAGGCGTAGTCAGCGACCCAGTCAGCAACAAAGTAAGATGACCAGGTGAGCACCATTATCCACCAATTTGACCTGCTCTTTCAAATGGGTGCCAAAAATATGAGAATGACTTGCAGAGATAGGCTCATAACGATCATCCCTCGGAGATTGAGTTTCATCCATAACTTCTGGGCTACTTCAAGAATTTTCATGTCTCTCCCGCCAGATCCTAGAAGGAAATGTTCTAGTCAGCACGAGCAGCACGAGTATCTACAGTAAGGCAACGATTTTATGAAATCCATATGCAAACTGGAGAACATGATAGCAGAAAAAGTGACTATAAAGGGTGGAGAGTCGATAATACCCCTGAAATTTATTTATGATCAGATAGGCAATGGACGTCGTGCTTCATCCAACCGATGTCAAGCAAGTCGTAGTTATAAAGGAGTTAGAAGCAACAGAACTTGAGCTGAGGTAAGCATGGAGCAGGACAGGTGTCGGCGAGAAACTCGTGGAGTGTAAATCAAATGTATGAAGACCAGAGCGCTTTGGTTGTTGTTATTGATGTCCTTGTATTCTTTATCACATTTTAGCCTTTCTTCTTTATCTTTAACCTCTCTTCCCAGTCAATCACCGTCATCGCAACTGTTGCTGTCCATTCCTCAGGAGATCACGTGCCAGTTTGCAGTGGAGAGAGAGAAAGAGAGAGGGGTCTTCTTTGTCATCTAGTGCTTTAGTAAATAGAGTTCTGAACATCATTCAACCTCAATATAATAGTAGCTTTACTCCTTCGCGAGAAATGTGCAAATTAATCTGATCTAAAAAAAAATAAATGGGACTCTCGTTCAGAATGCAGAGGGCGAGCAAGGGCCTGCATGGTAATGCTTCCGAGAGTGAATTTAGAACAAAAATGCGTTTGATAAATTTTTTTGTTCTCGGGAACAAATTTGTTCTAGGAAATAGATTTGGAGTAGAATCAAGAAGCAAAAAAAAATTACTTCTCGCTCTCGGGAACAATTTTGAGAATCGATTTTTTTTTTCTCTCTTCTCTCTTTTTCCCTTCCCTTTCTTCTTCTTCTTCTTCCTCCTCCCACCCCATCGCCGCCCTAAGCCGTTGCCAGCGAGCGGCCGGCGAGGTTCGGCGAGCTTGCCGAAACCTCGCTCGGCCGCCACCGGCGAGGTGAGCCTCACCTAGCCATTGGCGAGGCTCGGCCTAGCAGATCTAGGCGAGGCTCGGAGTGAGCTTGCCAGACCTCGCCCTGGCTTGGCGAGGCTCCGGCTGCTCGTCGGCCACCATCGGTGTCGGCAGCCAAGAGGAAGAATGGAAAAAAGAAAGAAAAAGAAATAAGAAATAAGAAAAAAAGAAAATTATAACAAAAGGTACTAAAAATTAAAAGAATCAAAACATAAATTTTTTTTATCAAACGCATTTATGTTTCTAGAGTAAAAATTTTGAACGATTCGAGGCTGCGTAGCAACGATTACGATTAGGAGCAGTTTCGAGCATTTGAAGGTGTTTGGCAATTGAAATTTTTTGTTGGGGAGTAAATGCGTTTTAAAAATTTCCGATCTTTTAATTTTTTAAATTTTCTTTTTCCTTTTTCCTTTTTCTTTTTTTTTTGCTCCCTATTGGCCGCCGCCGGTGAGGCTCGCCCGGCCAGGCGCCCAGATCTGCAAGGCCGAGCCTCGCCGGTGGTCGGGCAAGGCTCGCCCGGCCAGGCGCCGCTTGGGCAAGGCTCCGGCAAGCTTGCCAGACCTCGCCCTGGCCTGGCGAGGCGGCGGCGAGCTCGCCGGACCTTGCACAGCGGCGGCTCGCGGCGGCGGCGATGGGGCGGGCGAGGGGTGGGAGAAGGAAGAGGAAGAGGAAGAAGAAGAAGAAAAGAAAAAAGAAAGAAAAAAAAGGAAAAAAAGAAAGAAAAAAAAGTGTTTCTTGAAATCGTTTCTATAACAAGCTAAAACAACTTTTTTTGTTTCGATTTCTACTCCAAATTTATTCCTAACAAAAAATTTCAAACGCGTTTTACGTTGCAGCCTTTTAACAAAAGAATATAAACAAGTGTTAAGGCGTAAGCATTATGCAGCGCTAAAATGCCTTCAAATACTCATAAATTATTTCTGGGAACAAAAATAAAAAGAATTATTTTTAAAAAACAAATATTCCCGATAATAGAGGTATTATCGTACGTTACCCAAAATGTCAAATCAAAAGCTCAAATTCAATGCAACGCAAATCACCTCCTTATGCAGTAAAGCTATAATAATTGAAACTTTTGACCAGATCAAAAGCAAGTGGTGGGGCCCAAAACGAGAAGGAAAAATAAAGAAGAAGGGAAAGAGGGAGAGAAAAGGCACACTTTACTCTCTGAATGGACCGACAGCACGGACGGCAGAAAACAGAAGAGGAAAAGAACAAAAGAAATAAAAGAAAGGTGCAGAAGATGTGCCAACATAATAAATCAATAGGGGCGTGAGGTCGTGACACGCGTCTAAATGAGCCCTCAATGTCAAATTATTTTGAAGTCTCGGCGGTCACTCTTTTCTTCACTGATTGGACGCTCTTTTCTCTCCTCTCTTCTGCTGGACACTTCCTCCTTCCCACGAGAAAATATTGATTGCAGATCGTTTGTCAGCGTGACAAATCGGAGGCTGCTCCGAAGCGTGACACATATCCTATCATGGACCCAAGCATCTAGCTTGTCAAGGAGGAAAAAAAAATTTCAAACTGCATGTTCTCTTCTCTCTCCCCTCCTCCGCACCTCTCTCCCCCCTCCCTCACGCGGTGGTCATCGGTCGTGTGCGAGAGTCGTCGGTCAGCACACGGTGGTCGGAGGGGCGGCCCGAGGGTCCTCGATCGTGCGTGGCGGTCGCCGGTGGGTGCGCGGCTTGCACAGAGAAGAGACTGAGCACGCGGTGGTCGTCAGTTGCTCGCGAGAATCGTTGGTCAGCACGCGGTGGTCGGAGGGACGGCCCAAGGGTCCTCGATTGTGCCCGGCGATCGTCGCGGCAGTCGCCAATGGGTGCAGAGGAGGGGAGAGAGAAGTGACGTGAAGAGACAGGGAGAGGGGAGAGAGAGTGCAGAGGAGGTGAGAGAGAAGAAATTTTTTTTTTATCCCTGACAAGCTTGACGCCTAGGCCCACGATAAGACACGTGTTGCGCTCCGGAGCAGCCTCCAATTTGTCACGCTCGCAAACAATGTGCAGCCAATATTTTCTCCCTCCCACACTTATGCTAGCCTGCACACATTTATTTCACTTTCCCTTTCTTCCATTTTCTCCCTTCCTTCTTTCTTTCCAAGGAAAAAAAGTGAACGCACCCTTTCTCTCTCCCTCTCGTTAATTCAAATTTCCGATCTCCGCCTCCGGCACTCGCCTTCTCTGGCCTTCATTCTCTGGCGCTAGTTGCTGCGCCTACATTCGTTGCTGCTTCGGCGCTTTGGTCTCTAGCCTTCGATTTCTCTTAGTTAGCCATGGGAGCAGCACCATAGATCGTATCTATTGTTTCTTTTGGCCCCGATACGAAGATGGTAGAGATGTATCAATGTGGTTTCATTTATTCTTTGCCGCAAATCGAAGTACTTATTATGAAAAATGAGCAATTGAATAATAAAATATACAGAATAAGGAAAATAAATAGAATACTAAATTTACGGGATTCGGCTGTAGTTACTTACATTCACAATGTGAGCAATAACGAATTCTTTATAGATTAAGCAATATAATGAAGATTACATTCATACTTGAGTCATTCAAATACTTTCAGTGTTATTCAAGCCCCAATTATATCTAATAACTCATGTTGTATTTAGTTCTACAATTTCTCGTGAAATAATTTTTCAATTTTATGAAATAATTATACATGTAAATCTTACCACAAGATTTAATAGAGTTCAATACTAAAGGCGTAGTTCGGGTCTAATGCGTTTCGGGTCGGGTCCGGTCGGGCCAAAGTGTGACCCTTTGTGATTGGGGTCGGGTCAGGTAACATAAAAACCCAACCCGACCCGACCCATTGACACTGCTAGCGGTAAGCGAGGGGCGGCCTGCACCGCAGCAGGTGGTGGAGGGAGGGAGAGAGGTCCTCTTGGAAGCGGTGAAGAATTGGGTTGTTCGATAAGTATTTTAAATAGATTCTCGTCATTGGTAAAATATTTGTTGGTGCCTTTGAGAGATATGAGACGACTCTTATCATTGGAGGAGAGAGAACGTGAGGATTCCGAAAGCGATTTCACCGTGATGCCAAAAGCTTAGGAAGAAATGAAATTAATGTAGCAAAGAAAAGAATATGTTCCTATACCTGGCTAGTTCCATGGAATAAAAAATTCCTTCCATGGTCTGGAAGGTATTACCTTCCCTAGTCCCCCTTCCCATTCTTAATTTATTCCCTCTTTTTCACTTTTTGGGTCTTTTTCTTTGGTAAATAGGGAAAAGCTATTACTTCTTGACACAATTAGGAATCTTCATTTTGAACCCAAACAAAGCAATGGCTAAATCCCCTATTTGTGTTGATAAATAAAAGGTATCGATAACGTTCTGTTTCACTGCAAAAAGTTTGGAGCTCTATGTTTCCATTTTCCATGGACAATCAAATTTTTGTTTTCTCCCCTTGTTCTTCTCTGCCTATGGCCTTCAATGCCCATGATCATCAAATGCCAAATTCTCGTTGCCAATCCTGGTAAGTCTTTTGTAAAGCTTCTCCATCTACTATTTACATTGGCAGTTTATTAGTATTTAAATATCAGTCACCATGTCTTCAATCTTGTTCCTAGATAGATCGCTTCATCATAATAATGGCAACGTCTCTGGATGAATCCATGTCTGGTGACACGAAAGACTTGACTAAATTGCAATCTTGGGAAGAGGTCGCGCAGGCTATACGCACTGATCTAGATACAATTGTTGAACCCTCTGAAGACAAGCTCCTCGAGTTTGAGCGCCGTGTGCGAGATTATAGGAAGGAGAAATCATCCTTCAAACATCAACAGAATCTGAGGGAAGTTCCACCTCCAATTATCTCTAAAGAATGGAGAGAGCTGGACAAAGAAAGCAAGAACCTTCTTATGAGGAAACTTCAGCTTACTGAATGCAATACATGGAGTTCTCAGTTGAAGCTCTGCCTTCTTTCTTTCGCGATTTTCCCTGAAAATTCGATCATAAAGAAAAGAAGTTTAATATATTGGTGGATAGGACAGGGCTTAGTTTCCCAAAGAGGAGACAAGACGGCAGAGCAAGTAGGTGAAGAAGTCTACAATGAGCTCATAAAAGAAGGCTTAATTGAACCCGATGACAACGATCCAAGCCCTCTCATGAATAGATGTAAAATGCATCCATGGATCCGTTACATGCTTATCTCAGTGGCGGAGGAAGCGGGATTCTTCTATTTTGAGTCGAAGAATAAATTGTCTCTTGAGGTTCTTCAAAAGTGCTCTTTAAGCAGCAGCCACCTGCACTTAATAGAAGGTGGAGAATACCGTCTACCACAGAGAAAACTGGGTGAACATGAGTCCACGGTGTTCAATGTTAATCAGAATTACCTTAGTCTACCTCCTGATTGGCTTTCGAACAAGAAAAGATTGATGGTTCTTCAATTAGGACGATGGCTGCACTCGCCAATGCATCATATTGAAGTTGATGATCAGAGATTCCTGGATGATCTATTTCATCACAAGCAGTTGAAGCTCTTAAGTCTTCGAGGAATTTCTAGGATCACGTCTCTTCCTGATTCTATTGTCCAACTAGTCAACCTAGAGATTCTTGACCTCCGAGCATGCCACAATTTGGAAAAGTTGCCTGAGGATATAGCATCATTGAAGAAACTAACGCATCTGGATGTATCGGAGTGTTACCTTATAGAGCGCATGCCAAAAGGAACCGAGAAATTGTCATCCCTGCAGGTCTTAAAGGGTTTTGTTATAGGGACTGCGAGGAAAAACCCTTGCAGAATTGGTGATTTGCGAAAATTGACTAAACTGAGACGGCTAAGCATATACATAGGCCGTGGAGCAGCCATACGGGATGAAGAATTTGCATCGCTGAAGGAGGTTGTATCTCTTTGCTCTTTAACCATCTCTTGGGGAGTCACTTCTCTGGGACCGCAACTAAGTCTTGCGATAAATCAGTTTCCGCAACAATTGGAGAAACTAGAGCTCATAGGTATCCCGGTGGAAAGCATACCGAAGTGGTTGGACCCTCTCAAATTGAAGAACTTGAAGAAGCTGTACATCATTGGAGGGAAACTAGCGCGCTGGGATCACCAAGAACAGAATGAGCAATGGTCAGTTGAGATATTGCGGCTGAAACACCTTAGGGTATTGAGCATTGGAAACAAGGAAGATGTGCTGAAAAGGTTTCCTCGGTTAAGATACTTCGAGAGGATCAATTGTGCTGACAGCAATATCTTGTGGTACAAGAGTAGGGCAGTCGCGAAAGGACCGTGAACTGTTATCAAGAAGCCCAGGGGAGAAAGAACAAAGTTCGTGCAGAAACTGTTCTTATTTAAGAAGGGGTACAGTGACAGTTAAGACTCATGCACCGATATTATGACAGGACAAATGAATTGTCCTTTACTGTTGAAGCTTTATCTAGCTTCATTATTTGTCTAATTTCCTTTGTAATGACTTTCATCGTTCATATGTTTTCTCCTCATAAAGTTTGTTTGAGATATTCAACCATTTGATTAGAGTACCAGTTAGAAGTCTTAGCAGAGTTTGTTTTAATTGCTGAATCATTTATATTAGCAGAGTTGTAACTGAGTAGAATGAGCCTTTGTGAGGCAAGAATGTAATACAATTTCAATTTGTTCCTTGATACCTTTAAATATTAATTACACTAACAAAATTTTATAGTTGTGCATCTAATAAGTATATGAAAGGACACAATCGATCATCTATCTGAATCAATGTAATTATTTAGCTGTGTCACGTAAAATGAAAATAAAGTCACACTGCCCATTTGATAACTCATGCTGTACCTACAATTTACAAAAACTCAGCATAAGAGAATGTTGCGTGTGCAGATAAGTTCACAGACAGGTAAAAGAAATTTGTAAATGCATAAATGGTCATGATATCATACATAAATGCATCGCCCAATTATACAAATGGAAGAACAAAGATATTGGCATTGCAAAAGTGGACTTCAAGGCGGAGGAAATGAGAGAGAGAGAGAGCACCCAACCTCTTGGGATAGTTTTCTTTCAATCCCTGCGAAAGCCTTAGCAGCTAACGGAAAGCCAAATTCACGGTGTTTGATGTAACCTGAAATCTTTGTCTCATCCATGTGATACTTTTCCATGTAGTTCCTAGGTATCTCCGAACATTATTCTGTCTCCAGAGGCGTAAGGTGATACATGTTATGTAATAATGGGCCCAAAGCCTAGCCCAAATACCCCTAAAGTTCTCGCCACAAAGCTCCACCGCCTGATTTTTTTCCCGCTTTTTTGAAAGGATGAAAGAAAAGGACGGACCAATCAAAGAGAAAAGAAAAGAAAAAAAGGGAAAGAGGAAAGTGGCTTTGTACATGAAGAGGAAAAAGGAACTGCGGAGAGGAGAGAGATGTTTTTGTGCACAGCCATTTAGGACGTCCCGACAAGATGAAACTCCGAATTATGGCACTTGGTAAGTGTTCAAATTCATTATTTGTCTAATTAGAGTAATTTTCAAAATTAGATTGTAAATTCGTAGTTATGCAAGTTTTGAGCTACACAGCCTGATTTTAGAATTACTAAACTATAGATTTATATGGAAATAATAGTGTAATACGATATGACAAAAGTTGATTCTAAAGTGCGGTTCAATTGGAACAAAATTCTATAATTTAGCATGTGAGCTACACTTAACAGACAATACACGTAACGAACAAAAATGAACGTTCGTTATGAATGAGTTTTTCATTAGTGCTTATGAGTCGATGGGTCAACAATTAAGTATAGTTTAGTTGTTGCAATAGTATTTTACTTGGATTTTGATACCATTTTCAATTAATTGATAGGAATACAAGTTCGTTGATTCAAGATTCTTTGTAGGTTGGTTTTCAATTATCTCAAGTGAGTAGTATTATGTTTTCTTTGAGTTTGTAAACTCATATACCAAAAGAGATATGGATTAAATATAGTATAAGCTAAGAAATGGCATGTTTGGCTATATAAAACTAGTTCAAACATTTATTATCTTTTGTAGATGTGAATGGTTCAAGAAATGTTTTTGTAAAGATAAAGATATTGTGTGTGTATATCCATATATGCTTTGTGAATATGGTTTATGAAATGAATTCTTAAATATTTTGAGATTTGTTGGTATGAAAGATACTTTGAAAAGTATTTTGCCATGAAAGGTTATATGATTTGGCGATATGTTCTAGTTTTGAAGTGTGGAATATTGAGGGATTATACTGGTGGATTATGCTAATGTTGCTATAAATAGAACTCATTAAGAGGTTGAGTATGCATACTGTTATCAGCAAGCCCTTCTAGGCCAAACCATCAGTTGATATTGATGGAGACCTAACCAATAGGTAACCTTGATTGTCTTTGTCATTGGCATTTAGATTAACCATAGTTAGATATTGAGTATCGATTGGTTGATCGAATGGACCATTGATATTTGTTCAATAGAAATTAATCAATGGAATAGACCATTGATGGTCGATTTGTTATTATTGATTTGATAGTGTTGATTAAATATGAGAAGTTTTGTCGAAGAGATATAACCAATTTCAATATTTTACATATATGGTATGCTGGATTTGGGACTAATGAGTTGTGATGTTGTTTTTATAAAGATGAATATTGACTGTTTAATCTTTGTTGAAGAAGTATATTACTCACTAGACTATAGTTCATATTATTCTTTCCAAATCTTTTTTAAGTCCCTCAATTAGTATCAAGTAGGATGAGAGTGCAGATAGTGAGAAACTTTTGGTAGTTGAATTATATAAACTCTAATGTGTTGATTTGACTTTAAGGTTACATCCTTCATATGAAGAGAAGAATGATCATGTCATTACTTCTACTCCTGTCAAATTTGACTGTGACAAGTTATCATTGCCTATCATCCTTTTGTTGAGTTTGGGTATTGTCACGCTCCGACTCTCGAACATGCGACGATCCCCTTTTCTCTTGCGGTAATTTGAATGCGACGTCCCAGAACGCGTCGCCGACCATTATTTTTATATTTCCATTAAACACATGCGGAAGCAATAAATAATCCCCGTACCACATAATAATCGAGATAGCCAATAAAGTCAATCAGAAAACACCATCAACAGTGCAGCTTTATTTATCTAATGATTAGCCCTAGGAAGTTTATAAATATAAACCCGTACCACGGGCATCTCTCTATTGAGACAATGACACCAACAAGGTCAGGGTTAATCTACTTCCTTCAACCAACGCCACGAATCGCAACACATGCCAATTCTTCATCCAACGGACCTGAAATGGTTATATAACCATTGAGATAAAATCTTAGTAAGTTCAGGCGCTAAGCCTCGGCTAGGGCACCAATCCACCTCAGGAGTACCTAACAGGCATGGCTCTTATAATGACATTCAATAATTAATCATCCAATCGTAAACCAATCACAAATAGCCTTACCTCGCAACTACCCCTACCCTGCACGATAATAACCACACGTGCCAAATATAGGGCAAACACATAATCACAGGATCAAATATATAATTGCATAATCAGAACACAATAGATGCATTCCATGCATACAACAATTGAACATGTTCTAATTATTACGACCCCTTTGGGCCACGGCACAACCCAAAGGTTGGCGGTCTACCGGATATAGCCGGGTATCGTGTACCTAACAGCCACGTTCCTCACAAGAACGAATGAAAATCAAATCGTTTCCCATACCGTGCACGATACAAACACACATGTACGGATTACCAAATAATAGAACACAACACATGCATTTCATGCACCCAACAGTCAGGCGTGTTCCAATTATGCACCTACCCGCGTAAACACGCATCAAAGCACAATCACCTCTGCCTCCCCATGTAAACACACCTCAAGGCTCTACCGTTTCCCAGTGTAAATACACCTCAGGGCACAATCTCCTCTGCCTCCCCGTGTAAACACACCTCAAGGCTCTCCCTTTTCCCTGTGTAAGCACACCTCAAGGCACAATCTCCGTCTCCCCGTGTAAACACACCTTAAGGCTCTACATTTTCCCTGTGTAAACACACCTCAGGGCTTTAGTAGACTCATAAGCACACGTCATAAACCACACAAGATATGCATGAAGCCCACATACGAAGCAGTAAGTATTCAACATATTATCCATGAATCGTTACGTTGCGATAATCTAATAATCAACCAATTTTATAAGGGAATATCACGTAATTCCCGGAACAAATGTGCTTCGATCAATAAAGCATAAACAACTAATTAACAAATCAATCAATTATCGCCTTATGCAATAATCGTCTCGCAATAATACAACGATCAATAATTCCTGTAAATCACCATTTACCGCAATTACTTATTAGAAAGTAATTAATTCAAACACGGAGAATTATCCTAATTAATAATTATTAAATACAATAATTACCAACAATATAATTTATTATTATCAAAAGAATAATAAAACAATATTATATTAATTTCGGAATAAATAAATATAAATAATAAAATAACCACATAATTAACTAAAATTACCATTAATCCCTAATTAACCCCCACTAACCTCGATTAGCCGAAATAACCATAACTAACCACCTAATCTCGATTAACCTAACTAAACTAACTATAAACGAGATTAATACACTAATCAAGGGTTTAGAGCCGAAACTTACCATTTAACGACGGCGAAGGCGCGGTTGCGACGGGGACGACGAGGTGGTCGCACGGGTGCCTCCGGGGTGTCGGGACGGACGACGCGGTGGCCGGATCTTGGCCGGAGGCCCGCTGTCCGTGCGGCCAAGGAGAGAACCGGAGAGGGAGGAAGCGTCCGGCAGCTCGGGGCCAGCTGGGGGCGGCTCTCCGGCGACGCCTGGGCGGCGGCCAGCAGCTCCGGCGACCGGCGAGGAGCTCCGGCGACTTGAAAACAGATCCGAGGGGGGGAGAAAGAGAGGCGGTGCAGCAGCCCAGGCGAGGCAGTCGGCTTGGCTGGCTGGCCGGTCGGCTTCCGGCGGCGGCCAAGGCGGACGGCGAGCGGCGGCCGAGCCACGGCGAGGCAGAAGCTCGCTGCTCCGGCGTCAGGCGGTCAGCTGGCCAGACGCGAAAGGGAGAAAGAGAGAGCAGCGACGGAAAGCAGCAAGGCGGTGGCTCGCGGCGGCGAGGGAGGGCCGAACGGCGTCAGGGCGGCGGCCGGAGGCTAGAACAGCAGCGACCGCAGCTGGTTCGGTCGAAACCAGAACCGAGCGAGGGCGAGACGAGAAGGGAGGACGGCGGCTGGCTTGGACAGGAACGGGCGGCCGAGCGGCGGCCCACGGGGCCGACCGACGCGACTGGGTGGCAAGGAGAGAAGGGGACGACCGGCGGCCAGCGGTGGTGCAGTTCGACGGGAGGCCAGGCGGAGGAAGAGGAGAGAAGTTGGACGAGGCCGGTCGGCTTCGAAACAGGCGGACGGCGGCCGACTGGCAGTCCGGCGGCGAGCAGGGGCGGTGGCGGAGCTGCGGTGGCGACGGCAGTGGCAGAACAGCAGCCCAGCAGCAGCGGCGGCAGCTCCCCCGTGAAGAAGAAGGACCGAAGAAGAAGAAGCAGAAGAGAAGAGAAGAGAGAGAGAAGCTGCGTCCATGCAGGAGGGAGAGAGAGAGAGAGAGGGCGGGGGGGGCCGTTTGACTTTTCAAACGGGCAGAAAAGTTGGGGGAAAAGGACAGGGGCAGAGAGAGAGGACGGGGGGGCAGAGGGCAGGCGGCAGAGAGCAGAGGGGAAAGAAGAGGGGACGTGAGAGAGAGAGCTGCAGGCGACAACGGGAAGAAAGAGAGGGAGAGAGGAGAGAGAAAGGGAAGAGAGAGAGGAGCACGCACGTGGGAGAGAAAGAGAAAAAGGAGAACAAAAATGGCGGGTCTCGGGTCCGAAATTCGACTCGGAGATCCTACGTTCGACATTTCCGAAAACCCGAAAAATTTGAGAAATAATGAGGTCAAAGTCCAATAATTAATCCCGACATCCGAAAAGTCCGATATTCGAATTTGGATAGAAAAATCCGTCACGGATTGGAAAATTCAGGACGTCACAGGTATCCCAGTGATGACCAATAATGCACCAGCACCGTCGTTAGGCAGTTCATGAGAAAATTTGTTTGTGCCCCTTTTCACTCAAGATATTTATCCATGCCTTGAAATTGTTTTCCATGCATGGAATGAGCTTTTATATGTCCAGCTTTTGTGATTCAAATTTACTTTAGAATGTTTCTTTCATCAGGAGGTACTGCTCATGCATGTTGCTTTCACCAACATGCAATGGGAATTTCCTTTGAAGTGTTGCCTTTCTCGATTAGATCTAAAACTTGAACCTCATGGGCCTAATGGATAACTAATAAATTCTAATCATTTTAACTTTGATAGTTGCAATTTTCCCTTATTGCATGCTATTAACACCATTCTATTGAAGTATGTGGACAACTATTTTGACATTATTGTATTGATGAGACGTGATTTTTCTTAATAGCTTCGTGAGTTGCACTTTTGGCAAAGTAGGCTTCTTGATCCCTCATTTGCATGCTT
Organism: Corymbia calophylla; assembly: GCA_014182845.1. Taxonomy (NCBI): domain Eukaryota; kingdom Viridiplantae; phylum Streptophyta; class Magnoliopsida; order Myrtales; family Myrtaceae; genus Corymbia; species Corymbia calophylla. The sequence continues at coordinate 8,696,157 of CM024702.1, forward strand.
TCATGTCTCTGATATTCACTTATGTTTGTTTTAATTCGTTTCAATCTCTCTCGCCTTCAATAGGTGAGATACAGTAGACATAATGTTAAGATTGGATCACCATCTTATCAAAGATTTATATGTGTCCTAGCGTGGATATCTTTCTTTGGCTATGAATGTAGACAAGAAGGCATTTTGAATAAACACTGTTGCAACAAAACTAGATGGGCCAAAGTTCTCGGTTTATATCAACAAGAGTCTCTGAATTAAAATATTGAGCTATCACACAAATCTCAATTTTACCTTTATGGATCCCATAAGGAAATCAATCAATTATATATGAAAATCTTGAATTCTATAAAAACCATATATATTCAATTTTACCTCTATGGATCCCATAAGGAAATCAATCAATTATACATGAAAATCTTAAATTCTATAAAATCCATATATTTCTCGTCTTGATATCTCAATATGCGATTTCTTCTTGATTATTTGACTGTTTAAAATAGTTATTTGCTAAATCATCTCTTATAGATGCGAGAACTGATCGAGGACTAAAAATCTGCGAGTAGCATGGAAATGCAAGGTGGCAGAAGCAACCTTGGTGCCTACTCTTATACGCTTTTGAGAATATTGTGCCACAGGAGTGACTCAGAGGCATCACAATTCACAATTCCTTAAAAAGCAGTATAAATTGCCCAAATCTTCTGCTTAGGGTAGCATTTACGTAACCCAGGAATAGTTACCATCAAGCCATTTGAATAGTGTAATGGTTCTTCCTAAATGAAACTTGTATCTCCACAAGATTCATTGTGCATTACCTTTATTCATTGCTTCTTTCTTGTAACTGTAAAGATTCTTGAATAGATGCCGGTGTATGTTTTTGTAATTACCTGAAATAAGTGTTCTTTCCTTTAAGAGACAGTTCTGAACGCCATAGTACCGAGTCATGGTTGTGCAAATCAATGACTAAAAACTTGAATGTAAGTGTCGGAAATTGAACATTTTGTATTTGCCCTTGTTTGTGTAAAAAAGGAAGCTGATGCCTTCTGCAAGACATTAAGCAAGGTCTCTACTTTGTTTTTTTCTGGCTTGGGATTTTCTCATAGTTTCCTCCGAGTTTCTTGAGGAATACCTCTAACTTGTAATTATGTTTCTTCTGATGGTAAAGACATAGCAAATCTATCGTACAAGTGAACCCACGATAACATGAGGGTTCTTGATGGCCTTCATCCTTACAAAGTTACCGAATTTTCTCCGTATGGATATTTGATGAGTGTTTTGAGTAGATTCTTGTCTCAACTCGTAAGTCGTCGGTAAATATTCGTTAGTGCCATTGGGAGATATGAGATGAGTCTTGTCATCCATGGAGGAGGAACATGAGTAGTCCGAAAAACGATTTCGCAGTGATTCCAAAAGCTTAGCAAGAAATGAAATTAATGTAGCAAAGTAAAGAATATGTAATGTCCCCAGCTCGTTCCACGAAAGAAATAATTCCTTCCATGGTCTAGATGGTATTACCTTTCCTTGTCCCATTTCCCATTCTCAAGTCATTCCCTCTTTTTTCCCTTTTTGGTCCTTTTTTTTGTTAAATAGGGGGAAGCTATTATCTCGTGACACGCTCGGGAATCTTCATTTTGAACACAGTAAGTTATCGCTTGGTCCCTGTTTCTGTTGATAATAAAAGGTATCGACGACATTCTGTTTCACTATGAAAAGCTTGGAGCTCTATGTTTCCATATCTCATGGACAATGAAATGTTTTTTGTTTCCCCCTGGTTCTTCTCTGCATATGGCCTTCGATGCCAGTGATCATCAAATACCAAATTCTCTTTATCAATCCTGGTAAGTGCCATTCGTAAAGCCGCTCCATCTACCATTAATAATGGCAGTTTATTAGTATTCAAATATCAGTCTCCATATCTTCAATCCTATTCCTAGATCGATCATTTCATCGGAATAATGGCAAACTTTATGGATGAATCCTTGTCTGGTGACATGAAAGATGTGATATCTAAAGTGCAATCCTGGGAAAAGAGCAAGCTTGACAAGTTAGTTCACCTTGTGCAAGAATACCAGAAGAGTAAGGAGCCCGAATCATCCTTGAAACACCAACAGCAACCAAAGGAAATAATCTCTGAAGATTGGCTTAAGCAGACAAAAGAAAGCATATTCAAGAAACATCTTATGAAGAACCTTCAGCTTAGTTATCACAATATAGGGAGTCTTCAGTTGAAGCTATGCTTTCTTTCTTTCGCACTTTTCCCTGGAGATTCCATCATCAAGAAGAGAAGTTTAATATATTGGTGGATAGGAGAGGGCTTCGTTTCCAACAGAGGAGACAAGACGGCAGAGCAAGTAGGGGAAGAACTCTATGATAAGCTCATTAAACAAGGCCTAATTGAACCCGACGATAACGATCCAAGCCCTCTCATGAATAGATGTAAAATAAATCCATGCATCCGTTACATGCTTATCTCATTGGCACAAGAAGCTGGGTTTTTCTATTTCAATTCAAAGGATGAAACGTCTCCTGAGGTTCTCCGGAAGTGCTGCTTTAGCAGCAGTCGCCTGCACTTGATATTAGGTGGAGCGGTAGGTCTACCAGCTAGCGACTTGGCTAAAGATGAAGAGCCAAATAAAGATATAGATGTGTCCACGGTGTTCAATGTTAATCAGCAATACCTTAGTCTACAACCCCAGTGGCTTTTGAACATGAAAAAATTGGCGGTTCTTCAACTAGGACGGTGGCTGCACTCACCAAACTATCATATTGAAGTTGATGATCAGAGTTTCTTGAATGATTTCGGGGATCATCATAAACATTTGAAGTTCCTAAGTCTTCAAGGAATTTCTAGGATCACGACTCTTCCTGATTCTATTGTCAAACTAGTCAGCCTAGAGATTCTTGACCTCCGAGCGTGCCACAATTTGGAAAAGTTGCCTGAGGATATAGCATCATTGAAGAAGCTCACGCATCTGGATGTATCGGAGTGTTACCTTATAGACAGAATGCCAAAAGGGATTGAGAAACTGTCCTCCCTCCAGGTTTTAAAGGGGTTTGTTATAGGGACTGCAAGGAAAAACCCATGCAAGATCAGTGATTTGAAAAATTTGACTAAACTAAGACGGCTAAGTATATACATAGGCCGTGGAGCAGTGATAACTGGTGCAGAGTCTGCATCATTGAAGGACGTTGCATCTCTTTGCTCTCTAACCATCTCGTGGGGAGTCACTTATTCAGCACTGCATGCAAGGGCTTCGGTAGAATGGAATTTCCCAAGCCGACTGGAGAAACTAGAGCTCATAGGTATGCCAGAGAAGAGGATGCCAGACTGGAAGAACGTAAAGAAGCTGTACATCATTGGAGGAAAAGTTACGAGCTTGGATCCCCCGCAACAGATTAACCGTTCGGTTGAGATATTGCGGCTGAAACACCTTCAGGCATTGAGAATTGGAAACATTGAAGACATGCTGCAAAAGTTTCCACAGTTGGTTTACTTTGAGGGAAGAAATTGCGTTGACGGTGATATGTTGTGGTACAAGAGTAGGGAATTTAAGAAAGGATTGTGAACTGTCATTAAGCCCAAAGAGAGAAACTAGACTTTGTGCAGAAACTGTTCATATTTGAGAAAGGGTTAAGGACAGTGAGGGTTGTGTGCTAATACTGTATCGTGACAAATGCAAAGTCCTTCACTAGTGAAGCTTTGCCCGACTTTATTGTCTTCTAGTTTCCTTTGTAATGATTTTCAATGTTCATTTGTTCGCTCCGCTGAAAGTATGAGACCTTAAATTCTTTTGGGATATTTGGCCATATAATTGGAAAACTAGTAACTGATATTAGCAGAATCATTTTTTATTGCTGAATCGTTTATATTAGCAGATTAATAACTGAATAGAATGGGCTTTGTGAGGCAAGAAAGCAAAACAATTTCAATCTGATACTATTTTGATGACTACATATATTAATTAGACTAACCACACGTTATAGCCGTGCACCTAATAATTTTGTGAAAGGACATGATCCATCGTCCATCTAAATTTGTACAATTAGGTGAAACGCTAAAAGGAAAGTGACACCACCTGTTCGAGAATCCATGCTGCATGTACAATTTACATAACCTAGGCGATAAAAAGGTTACACACGCAGTGAAGTTCACAAACAGAGAAAAAGAAATTATACATAGATGCATGAGCAAATTGCATAGATAAAAGTACAGATACATCGGCATGGGGTTAAAATAGACGCCGAGGAGGAAATGAGAGAGAGAGAGAGATTAGCCAACATCTTGAGACAGTTCTCTTTCCATCCCTGCGAAACCCTTAGCAGCTAAAGGTAAGCCCAAGCCACGATGATTTTGGATGTAACCTGAAACCTTTTTCTCATTTAATAAGTGATACTTTTCAATGTTGTTCGTAGGTATCTCCAAACAATTTTGTGTCCAGGGGCTTAAGTTAAGGCAATACAAGTTATCATGGCCTTCTATCGTCCTCTTTGCCGAGTCCAGGTTATCTGGTGGTGACCAACAACGCCCGACCATTGTCCTTAGGCAGTCCATGAGAAAACCTATCTGTCTCTCTTCGCTTCAAGATCTTTATCTAACTCCTCAAACCAGTCATCCGTGCACCAAACTTCATCCACCACAAGCAGGTATCCTTGGCCGGTTGATAAAGGGTTCATAGCTTCCAAAAGCTCCGTGATGCTAAAATGGCTCAATTCATCAAAATCACGTCCTAACTACTTGAAAACAAGCACCATCACCTTAAGCTTGTCCAATTCTTTCCCCATGTAATGCTAAGAATATAGCCAAAACCTGGGATGGAAAGTTGCGGACACCTCTCATCAATTAAAATGCTCCATGCCACAGCTGTTTTTCTTGTTCCGCACATACACGTTAAAGTTGTTAGAAATTAAACCAAATTCATCAGTGCTGAAAATTTCAACATCGAGACTATCGAATTGCTGATATCTTTGACACCGAGATCCCATAATTGATACTGAAGATTGTTTGGTACTCGTATTGAAGAAAGTCATAATTGTTGCATTGTTTTTAATAAGTCTATTCAAATTTCTATGTTGCAACCGTTTGTATTTCTAGGAGGAATGACTGCTTCTTAAGATATGGTGAGATATGGTGAGATATAGTGAGATTTGGTGATTTTTTTGTGAGTTTCTAGAGATTTGCTTTTCCGAAATGTTAGTTGTATTTTTGGAAAGAGCAAAGGTCTTGTAACAAGTCTTTAAATAGGAGAGTCTTGTAATTTATTTTGTTAAGGTGAAATTTTAGTGAATCAAACAAAAAGCCTATCTATCTCCTTCTCCTCTTTGCATGAGTTGTGAGCATTTCAGCTTCCAAATTTTATCCCGACAAATCAATATCGCCGTTGTGCCTCTGACAACAAGAAAAGTTAGGTTCGTATGATTTTCACCCCCTCATTGGCTCCTGACATCTCAAATCACATTGATTTGATTACATTATTCCTTTGAAGTCTCACTTTTGATTTAAAATTATTTCTTACATTTTTCCTTTTTTTTTTTTTTGTTTAAATTTATTGAAAGACAAAACTACCTGCATCCCTTTCGGACAACTTTTTTTCACCTAGTCGCACTTCTCCCGCACCATTACAGTTCAATGCTTCCTTCAAGATCTTTTTCTTTTTCTGAACTTATTCTCTATTGTTGTGCACCTATCATATATTGTTAAAAGATAAACTAAGAATGAGATAAAAGAAGAAAGGAAGTGAAAAATGAGAATGATGAAGACGTATTTTTGGGGCAAATTGTAATTTTTTTTTTCTTCATATCATCCTCGTACATGTATAAATTTATAATACAAAAGAGAAGAATAAAGGAAAGAATAACCATGATTACAATACGATTACAATTTCATACTTTATCTCCAAGTATCCTTGATTGAATCAATTAAGATCAAAGCCAAGGATAAAATTGTATCTTTCTCCAACACTCTCCTTCAAGTTGGTGCATATATATCTTGGATGCCTAACTTGTCAAGTGAGCTGTAAAAGACCCTACTCAATACAGCCTTCGTTAGTATATCCGCCAGTTCATCTTCCAATTTTACATACGGAAACCGAACCACTTTGATATCCATGTTCTGTTTAATGAAGTGACGATCTACCTCAATGTGTTTTGTATAGTCAAGCTGTACAGGATTATGAGATATATCGATGGCTACCTTGTTGTCAAAGAACAACCTCATCTTAGACATTGGAGCATAACCGTGTTCCGTCGTTAATCTCTTAAGCCATAGAAGTTTGCAAAGACCTTTGTGCATCCCCCTGAATTCTACCTCCGCACTTGACAATGCTACCACCTTTTACTTCTTGCTCCTCCAAGTAACTAAGTTTCCTCCTACAAAAATAAAATATCTTGAAGTCGACCTCCTATCAAATATACTCCCAACCTAGTCAGCATCCGTAAACCCCTCAATTTTAAGGTACCCATTCTTCAAAAAACGAATTCCTCTTCCTGGAGCCCCCTCAAGCAACGAAGTATTCTTATCACAGCATCCATATGATCTTCACTAAGGGCATGCATCAACTAACTAACAACACTTAAAGCATAAGCAACATCAGGTCGAATATGCGACAAATAAATTAATTTTCCCATCAACCTTTGATACCTTTCTTTGTTAGTCAGTACCTAAATTGGATACTCCCCAAGTATATGGTTCTGCACAATTGGAGTGTCCGCAAGTTTACAATCTAGCATCCCCACTTCCACTAACAAGTCCAACACGTAGCTCCTTTGCGAGAGAAATATTCCACCTTTAGATCATGTCACTTCTATTCCTAGGAAGTACTTTAGTCCCCTAAGGTTCTTCATTTCAAACTCTAAGGATAGTTTGTCCTGGAGTTTAGAGATTTCCTCTTAATCATCCCCTGTAATAATCATATCATCAACATAGATAATCAGCATAGTTATCTTTCTCTAACAATGTCTCAAGAATAATGTGTGATATGCACCACTCTAAATGTTCCACCGAACCAAGCGCGGGGTGATTGTTTTAATTTCTACAAAGATCGTTCCAATTTGCAAACCGCCTTAGGCTGTGAAGGAAAATTGTACCCCTATGAAACGTCCATATAAATTTCTTCTTTCAAATCACCATGAAGGAACGCATTCTTGACATCAAACTGTTGCGTGGCCAGTCTAGGTTCACCGCCGGAGATAGTAAAACCCGAATAGTGTTGAGCTTTGCGACAGGAGAAAACGTCTCCTGATAGTCTACCCCATATGTCTGCATGTATCCCTTCGCTACTAACCTTCTCTGTATCTCTCGACGGAACCATCCTCCTTATACTTAACCGTGAAGACCCATTTGCACCCCCACCATCTTCTTTCCTTCAAGCAATTCCACCAACTTCCAAGTCTTGTTCTTTTGCAATGCTTCCATTTCCTCTTTCATCGTCTGAACCCACTTTGGGTCTTCGAAAGCCTCTTGCATCCACTCAGGATGTAAACTAAAGATACATTAGACACAAATGCCTTTAGTGGTTCTAATAATCTCCTCATTGAAACATAGTTTGCAATAGGATAGTTAGATCTCTTCCCCCCAGCATCCGGTGAGTATCGATCAGAAGGCTTACCCCTATTATACCTATCAGGTAACTTATATCCCACAGTTTTATCATAATCATCAAGCAAACTAGATGTAGTAGTAAGAGAAATTACCTCAGGGATATCCTCAAGAGATGAGTCAGATTCGGGTGTTGAAGAGAGAGAGGGTTGTTATTGTATATTCATTTCCTGTACATCCCCAACTATCGGTTATAGAGCTTACTCATTTTCACCATTTTCCGCTAGTTGCTTTTCATTTTCTAGCAACATTCCCATCGATTATTACTCATTTTCAGGCCGCACCTCCTACGCTTCCTCCTATCCTCCAGACATGACACCACCAACTGACCACCAATTCACACTTTCTTCCTATATCTCCCTCTGAAAGGAAGAATTGGTGCTCAGATAGAAAAATTCCAACTCAACAAACACAACATCCATTGTCACATAAGTTCTTCTGGTAGCCGAATGCTAGTAGCAATAACCCTTCTAATGTGTACCATATCCCAAGAAAACACATTGAACCACACAAGGATCAAGTTTGGTTCAGCGAGTCTTTGAAATATGGACATAAGCAACACACCGAAACACCCAAAGGGAAATAAGTAAGACAGATGGTAAGGTAGCATGTGCAGACAGTACTTGCAAAGGTGTCTTGAAATCCAATACCTTGGATGGCATTCGGTTTAGGAGGTGAACAGTTGTCGCAACTGCACTGTCCCAAAAGCGTTTAGGAACTTGACCTTCAGTGAGAAGGGCACAAACCGTCTCTAAGATGTGTCTATTCTTTCATTTCACTACTCCATTCTGTTGTGGTGTCTGAGAACATGACGTTTCATGCAGTAGGCCATGTTCTTGAAAATAGTCCTTAAGTTGCGCATTAATGTATTCTCTGTGACATCCTGAATTTCGACCATATTTTGGGATTATATGAAATGGTGATATTAATCAATGCCATATTAGTACGATTACTCTAAACTGATCATTTGTGAGTTAACGGACCTTTTGAAAGCGCAATTAGGGATTGATACACGTGCGACCAACAGATTCAATCAAGAATAAACTGTTCAACCATAAGGATCCAAAGGGGAACAATACCACCCTATTACCAATCCATTAGATAATGGAAATAAATAGATTTGGCAAGCGTACGACGTTGGATTACGGGTGATTATGCACAACTTCGATACGAAATACGAACGACGTTAAACCAATTCCTTTAGACCTTGTACTCAAAATTAATAATTAAACTCCTATGATTACATGACAAGCAAGGGTCGTCCTTGGTTTGAGAAATTTCTTAAACGTGAATCGAAAAGCTATCGACTACGGGTCAAACATGAGAAAAAACCCTAAAGGGGCGCCCGATAGTCTAAACCATACTAAAGTCGCAATTGATTCAATTTAACCTCGATTTTTTAGCCGATTTCGAGTATCAACTTTTCGAGGACTTCATGACTAAATAATTGGACGTTGCCACATTTATTCGTGGGCTTTTCGATGAGCCGTAAAGTGTCAGAAAATGAAATTTTAGATCGAGAATTTAGGCCCGCAAACGAGCCGACCCAAGACCAGCGGCCCAATGGGCCTTGTGCCCATCAATGACAACCTATGGAGGGCCCAAGCTAGCCCAAATTCTCTCTCTTCAGCCCATGGGCCTTCTCTTCTAGAAGCTTTGCTTTGTGTGGTCCTTAGTGCTTGGTTTTACTTGATTGTTATTCAAGCTTGTAGAACAAGTTGGCAAGGCTTCTTGGACAAGCTTGCTAGCTCATTCTCTCTCCTCTATCTTCCTTGTTGCCGCGCCGTTGCTACTATCTGCTAGAGCTGTTGTCACAGTCCATCGTGTAGCTATTGCCGTCTAGAGTCCAACCGCCACTCATCGGCCATCGCCTACCACCGTCGGCCGCCCGTCCAAGCCTTAGACACTATTGCTGCTGTTTCTACGAGAAATAGCCACCGACGCTGTTTCGTCGGAATCCGACCACCGTTCGTCTTCCGTCATTGTCCCTGAGCCAATCCCACATAGCCCTCATCCTCGCCATCGCTCCGGTGTCGCCGAAATCCTTGAGTGTGTTAGTTAATTTCCTAATCCCTCAATTAGGGGTTAATCTTGCTTTAGAAGTAGTTTAATTAGTTTAAGTGTGATTAATGGCTAATGAGGGTTATTTATGCTTAAAGTATGGTTTATATGCCTTGATTATGCTTAAGTGAGATTATGATAAGTTAATTGTGGCTTGATTGTGCTTAGTTGTTAATTAATTGAGTTTATGATTAATTACCATTGTATTATGTTACTACGCTTGTCTATGGTTAATTAATTTGGCTAATGAAGGTTTAGTATTAGTTAATTATGATTAATTATTTTATGGGAATAATTAATTATAATTATATAGTTTTATGGAAATTATTTATTTATGGAAATATTATATTATTTTATAGAAATTAGTTAATTATTTATATTATTAATTAATTTCGAATTATAGAGTAATTATGGATAATTGTTATTTTTGGGAGAAATAATTATTATGATTATTCATTGATAATTGATTAAATTGAGCAATGTTTGTGGGTATTTAACCATTGCTTATTTTTCTAAAGCTAAAGGGGGTTTATATGCCATAATGTGGGTAGGCCTTGATTTATTAAGGAAGGTTTTATGAAATTAAATCATCTTGGTTGGGTAATTATTTATGGGATTGATAAATATTTATAATTATTTTGTGGGAGTTAATTATTTATCAGAATCATGAACTATAGTATTATATGTTTTATAAATGAGTATTTTTTTTATATAATCCTAGTATATGCTTATTTTGTGATAATCAATTATTTATGAGAATAATTGATTACCGTTGGTTGTTGAGGCGTGTGATCAATTATCGTTGACTGTTGAGATATGTGATTGATTATCGTTAATTGTTGAGATAGGTAATTGATTATTGAAGTGTTTAATTGTGGGCCAATTGTCAATAAGTGTCTATTATCACAGGAATGGTTAGGGGTGATGGCTATTTTGAATAGCATGTGATTATCGTGATGCTAATTGGTTGGGATTGATTGTTAGATTATGACTTAAACTGTTGTTTGATGGTTGTATCTAGAACCACTGAATTATGCAAGTTCATGTGACCATTGATTATTGTTGCATTGATTTATACATGTGTTAACTGCAATAGCATATTGCGTAAGCACGAACCATGGTTGTAGTGACGACAGAGAAAAGAAAGAAATGAAATAGTTAATGGTTGTGCTGCATGATCATATAAAAAGGATACCCTACACTACCGAAAGACCGCCAATCCTTGGGGTTGTGCCATGGCCGTTGAGGTTGCCCGATTTCGGTCAGTTGCCTAGCAATGGTCAGATGCTAAGTCGTAGTAGAGGTCGGATTAATGCTCCTTTTGGAATGCCATCTGGAGGGAGGCTCATGATGTAGCCATGCCCAAGGGGTGAACGATGCCTAGTTTATGGACTAGTAAACCACCAACTATAAGATTGTGCCGTAACCCAATGGGTCGTAATAATTGGAACACATGTGAATATTGATGCATGAGAAAGTTCAATAGGTGTTTAGATTATGTGAAATGCTTGTTGAAGTTGTTATGGCTTGAATTACATTGTATTTGCAAGGTACGTGTGCCAAGGCAAGGTGAGATCACCCGTGGTTGTATCTGGTGGCTATTGAATTATATTATGATTGTGTTTCTTGCATGCTTATAGATAAGGCAAAACGAGGGTCGCTTTGTAATTGATCTACCGTCGGTTTTAGATTGCCAAGTTAGGCTGCACTTAAGGTGAGCGGAGTTTCTAACCGAGGCTTAAGACTTTAACTTATTGAGTTTATCTTACGTCGTCGTGATTAACATTTTCAAGGCCCTAGTATGACGCCGTACCTAGTGAAGTCCGATGTCTCTATGAACATGAGCACCTCTGTCACCATGGTCTTGGGTCGTAATTTTGTTTATGAGCAACACGTGATGACCATCTAGATAGACGAGGGGAAAATGGACCATTACATGCCACATGTTTTCAACGCATGGTACGTTAAGTAGGGGGACATGATGTACGGTCCCCTAAGAGGCTATAACGGGCCTCCACCACACAAGGGGCCAAGTGATGAGGTATAGGATCCGATGGACCTCGATCCCCTTGATAGCATAATGACGCACCCTTCGTCGAGCGAGTCAGGCCCTTCTAAGGCTAGTGATTAAGCACCTGTCGAATAATCTCTTTTTGACGGACCCTCCCCTCCTTTTTTATAATAGTAAATTAGCCAGACCTAGTCCCTTTTTGTGTTGGCCTTGGAACATCGCTCGAAGAAGGGCTTGTACATGTACTATTCCCTAGGCTAACCTTTGCAGATAAATAAAAAGTGTTGATGTTGTTTTATTGTTGCGTCTTTCTGTTATCCCTACTTGATATTTGGCTAGGTGTATTTAGTTTTTTTTCCGCATGTGCTTAATGACAAGATAAAATGAATTAGTTAGCAATAGAACCTAGGACGTCGTATGTTTTGAACTATAAGTGAATTGAGGTTGTCGCGAGCTCAAGGGTTAGGGCATGACACTCTCCACCATTATCACTTATCAAAATTTGTAACTTCCCACCAAACTGTGTTTGCACCATTTTATGAAACACCCGAAAAACATTAGCCACCTCATCCTTCTGTTTCAAAAAATAGAGCCAAGTAATTCTAGTGCAGTCATCCACAAATATAACAAACCAACAACTTCCCAAAACTACAGTAACAAGAGAAGGCCCCCAAACATCATAATGGACTAAGGAAAATGCAACACTACTGTTATATAAATTAATTGGAAATGGCACACGATGGCTTTTAGCCAAAATACAAGTCTAACATTGAAAAACTGAATATGATAAACTGGAAAATAATTCAGGAAGTAAATGTCTCATATAGCCAAATGAAGGATGCCCCCAATCAGCGATGCCATAGCCAGATCTACTTCTCCTTCCTTCCAGATAAGTCTCGCACCTAGTGCACTCCCGGAACTAAAGTCATTCAAGTAATAGAGCCCCTCTTTTAGTACCTTTCCCAACTATCTCCTTCGTGAGGATATCCTGAAAAAGACAAAATTGTGGATACATCAAAATAACACAATTTAGATTTCAACCACCTTGCCCACTGATTACAATTTCATAGACAAAGATGGCACAAGTAAAGTATTCAATACAGATATAAAAGGGTAAATAGCAACAATTCCAGCCCTTGTCACTGGATATACAATCCCATTAGCATTTGAAATATTCCACTGCCTTAGTTCAGTAAGACTGACGAAATCATCTATTGTGAAAGTCATATGATATGTAGGACCTCAATCGATAATCCATTGAATGCATTTCTCTTGAGAGTCACTAATGAAAGCATGACCATAATTACCTTCACCTCTAGTAGTTGACTTACTGTTCAGTTCTACCTGTGGCATCAATGATAGCTAAGCCTCCCCGGTCACAAGTGACGCCTTCCCTTTTCCACCATTCACTACACTCTCTACTTGTTTGCATGCCTTCAACTCCTTCCACCAATCAGGATACCCAATCAATTTGAAACACGTCTCCTAGGAATGCTTCGCACTCCCACAATTGAAGCAGCCACTAAGTGCTATCGAGGAAGACTTGCTTCGCAGTGCTCCACCTGGTTGAACTCCTCCTATCAAACAAGATATCGTCACCATTTGTTGCCCTTCGCTCCCACCTCCAACTCAATGTCTAATGTTTTGCCGATCGCTTTCTTTTCCTTGGTGACCGAATTGATATGTCAGGATATAAGACAATCTGCCTATCTCATATGCATGAATATTTTGAAATACTCTATTGTTGGATGACCAAAAAAAACTTAATTGATCACAAAGCAATTTTCAGCTTTGGGCTTGGTTCAAATTTTTATCACTAGGGGCTCGGTCCAATTAGTCCCATTAAGTTCAAAATCATCTACTCGAGTCTATCCGCCAATCCGACAAATATGCAAATATATGGGCCTATTAACTACTAATGCTAATGCTCCTAATATCTATATACTATGTAATTTAATTTTAATATTTTTGTTAGGGCTAAAATTTAGTTCCTAATTTTCTATGTAACTAATAATTAACCAAGCTGTTAAAATTTAGGTGTCAACAATATGTATTTTTTGTTTTGACCGCATAGTAGCCTTTTTCTTTAGAAGGAGCCCCACAAGAAAAGAAAGAATATAAAGAAAAAGAGGGACATCTCTTTTTGGAGTTTCCTTCAGCGCACGCAAAATGAATAGAAGCACAAAAAATCTCTTCAAGTGAATAGAAGCAAGGAATCCACAACATCCGATTGAGTTATTTATTTATAAATAATATGGGTTTGGCGTAAGTACATGTTTGAATTATTGTAATTCCGTAATCCTTCGATTATTAGTAAATTATTTGTTGGTAGTTTTGTCTGTAGATATGTATCGATACTCGGATCAAATCACGCAAGTCTCTCATGTTTTTATATCATTCCTTATTTATTTCTTAAGTGATTTCTGTTGATTTAATTATAACATTCATTAGCTTCTGCATCTTAACCACCCTTAATCCTAGGGGTGAGCATCGGTCCAGGATCAACCCTGGATTGGCCCAACCCTTGCCAATCCTAGTCTGGTTTCTAGAGGGACCGGGTTGGTCCTTGGTCCTAAAATTCCGAGACCAACACTGTGTGGGTTGGTCCTCGGTCCTGGGAGTTTAGGTATGATCCAACCCGAACCAATCCTAACTATTAAATATATATTTATAAATATATTATATATTATATATTATATATGTAATATATTTTTTATCTATTGTAAAAAGCAAACCGTAACTTAAACGATATCCTCCTTCTTCAGTACTTTTTTCTTTCTTTCTTCTTTTTCCTCTTAGTCTTCAATTTGCCAAGTGAAATCAAAAGAAACAATTCTACTCGTGAGCAACCTCGCCCCGCTCACCTTTGGCTACTTATCGCTCGACACTCGATGCTCACCTTGCTCGCTGTTCGATGCTTACGCCACTTGCCTCTTTTCACTAACCTCACTCATCGTCGAGTAAATTAAAATGAAACAAAGCCCTAATTAGAAATCATTTTTGCTCATGAGCAACGCTCGCCTCGCGGCTCTATAAGAAGTCTTAATTATTTTTTTGGTTTATTGCTTTTGGTAAATGTAAAATTTTTATTATTGCCCTATCCTAAATTTGTTAAATATATACTGGTATTTATAGTTTGGTTGCTCAATGCCACATTGTTGATAGATATGTAATTTGAAATAGTAAGTTTACCTTTTCAGTGAATACAAAAAATAAAACAAAAAAATTGTCAGTTGGTCCTGGGTTAACCCTAGAACCGGATCGAACTCATTGGGTGGGTCCGGTCCTCTGTCCCAAGCTCAATAGGGTTGGTCATTGGTCCCAAAAATTGAGGACCAACACCCAACCCAAATAATGCTCACCCCTACTTAATCCACCTCTAGAAGATCCATTCCTGATTAAATCTTATGGTAAGATGTTGTGTATTCCTTTGCTAAATATACACTAGTATTTATAGTTTGGTTGCTCAATGCCACATTGTTGATGTATATGTAATTTGAAATAGTAGATTTACCATTTCAGTGAATACAAAAAATTATCGATTGGTCTCGGGTTAACCCTAAAACCGGATCGAACCCATTGGGTCGAGTCTGGTCCTCTGTCCCAAGCTCAATAGGATTGGTCATTGGTCCCAAAAATTGAGGACCAACATTGTATGGGTTGGTCCTAGGGTTAGGGGGTGGACCGGCCCAACTCGGACCATGCTCACCCCTACTTAATCCACCTCTAGAAGATCCATTCCCGATTAAATCTTATGGTAAGATGTTGTGTATTCCTTTACGAGATTGAGAGATTATCTCACAAGAAACTACAACGTGTTATTAAGGATTGAGAAACATTGATAGTGTCTAAGTGATTCAAGTATAATTGTAATCTCCATTATATCTCTTAAATATAATAAAATTATATGACGCTCTATGTAGTAGTAAATTATATGACGCTCTATGTAGTAGTTTAAACCAATCGAATTACATAAATATAGTGTCCAATTTATTTTCTTATTTTGTTTATTTTACTATTCGATCACCTATTTTCGTAGTACTTTAATCCTGTAGTAAAGTCAGCTTAGTTGTACAAGAAGAAATTGTTTCTTTGGGTTGTCAAGGAAAACATAATCAGGACGAAATCAATGCTTTCCTTTTGAACAAAAATATATTTTAGGCGAAGTGATGGATATTCTCTTGTTTTGATTTAAGAATGTTACTTTTTATTGCTGGTTCAACATTAAATTTGTGACACGAATATTAAACCAGTGTAACTGGATGTAATTTGTTCGAGCTTCAATCTAAAGGTTCAAAGAAGCGGACAAAATCGCAGGATATTGAAGAAGTTAAACGGCTAGAGTTTACAAGGAAGGACACTTTAATAAGGCACACTCATAGCAAATAAGCACACTCGTTACAAGAAGAAATGAAACAAAAATAGTAAAAATGAGTGAGATTCCTATCGACCATGAGATTCTCAATGGAATTTGCACGTAGGAGTCTCATCCTTTGCCGACTTGGCAACTTACCCCAGTTATTTCTGAACAATCAATTTTGCTCTGGCATGACCCTCGACTATTTGGAACTGTTCACTCAAGCCAAGTTGAACCATCAATAACCAAACCAAGGTGACGAGTTCTCCTCCTTTACTGAGCTGTTGAGCATGATTGTAAGGTCGGCAATGAATCGCAGCATACCCCAGCAATTCCACCCATACTGCACTCATGATCCTCCACTTGTTTCTCCCTTCAATGTCCCTCAATTGTTTAGCGAGAATACACGCGTCAAAGAGCGCAGATTTGCTTCTGTCTCCTTTCACATCAACTGGCTTCACATCTGTAGGAACAGAAAGGAGACTCTTGCATACACTTTTTTTCCTATCCTTAAGTTTTCCCTCAGAGGTACTTCCATTCGCTTTGCTGTCATCATAGATATTTTCATCGATGAACTTGTCCAACTCAGCACAAGTATCTCGAAACCTTATTTGGCCAATCCCAGCAACTGCAGACATCATAGCAGGTTGTTTGATCATAAGATAAAGCATGTAATCTGACAAGACCTTACTGTTTACACGATCAGTGTTGTCCTTAGTACTTTCATCAGGCTCAGCATTGTCACAGAGTTCGGTGACAATGTGCCACAGCAAAAGGCTCTCACCGTAATCAACATCATTGACAAATGGAAGCAAGGCTTTGTGATCTTGCCCTGTTTTAGTATTCTCCAAAGCCCATTTACCTCGAGCAGCACACATCTCCCTTATGCCTCCCGAGTCAACTGCAGCCTCTGACTTCCGTTTCAGTTCATTAAAAATCAGAGCACCTAATTGGTCGGTGTATATTACTTGTTGTCCAGACTTCAAGTCATCAAACAATTCCCCGAGAGAGACGCGGTCAAGGAGTTTCTCAAACCATTTTGGCCACCTTCCCAGCCGAGAATCTATCAAGTTGTACTGGAAGATAGATTCAGACCATCTAGCACGGAGTATATGCGATGCAAACCACGAATCTTCAGATTTGAATTTGAGGAGGAACTTAATGAAGGTGCTCCCTATATGATGTTTCTCAGATTTCTCTAAACGTGCAATTGTCCAGTCAGAGCAAATGAGCATAATAAGAGCTACAAATTCCAGACCAACAGCTCCAAGGAGCAAGGTGTATGTAATCCGTATATCATACTCGTGAAAATCATGCTTGTTCACGACATAGAAAAGTGCAAAAGCAGTAATGACGCAACCAATTGAGATGGCTCGGAAGAGGTACCCTATTTGACGGTGAACCACGGCAGCCTTGGTATAAAGAACATCATAAAAGAAGTTGAGCTCGGCCTCAATGATGCGAAAAGCATCCTTTGGACTCCTGCTTCTGAAAAATTTCATGCTTTCCTTACGTTCACGGAAGCTGAAGATGAGATCCACGATGAGGCCTTTGAAGGTTGAGAAGTTATCAAATGCCACTTTCATCACTTCTTTCTCGTCCATCTTGGTATCTTTCGTTCCTGTGGTTTCTTCTTCCTTTCTATTGGATTCGACATCGAGTTCCGACGTCATCTCTATTTTAGCAGGGATATTAGCTTTCTGCTTGGAAGAGTATTCTTCCACGAGCTTGGCATAGTTCGGCCCAGCATCAGCAGACGTGAGCAAGGAGGCACGGAATTTACTGAAGCTTCCGAGATACAGCGCCCGTGTTCGCTCTATGTATTTGATGATTCCACCAATAAACATGAGGATTGTCGGGACAATTAGCTTGTTACTAGGCAGCGATTGATAAAATACATAGCCTGCAGCGCCTAGCTGGAATAAGAGATTGAGCAAGTGCCTACGCCATAGCTCATTATCCTCAAGCGCGAAAGCGGTGATGGTGTCAGGTCCTCCGAGGTGTAGCAGAAGAAATGGAGCCCAAAATGCCAAAAGGTCAGCGTATGCATCAGCCTTGGAGTTTGATTTACCGCCAGTGAATTGGGCTTTGGAAATGAGTCCAAAGGCATAGTCAGCGACCCAGTCAGCGACCAAGTAAGCTGACCAGGTGAGAATCGTTATCGCCCTCTTTGACCTGCTCTTTCGAATGGGTGCCAAAAATATGAGAATGACTTGCAGAGATAGGCTCATGACGATCATCCCTCGGAGATTGAGTCTCATCCATAACTTCTGGGCAAATATAAAAATTTCCATCTCTCTCTCTCTCACCAGATCCTGGAAGGAAATGTTCTAGTCAGCACTGAGTATTTACAGTAAGGCAGCAATTATGGAATCAGATACGCAAACTGGAGAACATAACAGCAGAAAAGTTGACTATTGAGGGTAGAGAGTCGATAATACCTCGAAACTAATTTATGATCAGATAGGGAATGGACGTCCTGCTTCATGCAGCCGAGTGTCGAGCAATGCGTAGCTATAAAGGAATTAGAAGAGACAGGACTTGAGCTGAGGTCAGCACGTAGCAGAAAAGGCGTCAGTGAGAAACTCGTGGAGTGTAAATCAAAAGTACAAAAACCAGAGCGCTTTGGCTGTTGCTGGTGATATACGCTGTATTCTTTATCGCACTTTAGTCCTTCTTCTTTATCTTTAACCTCTCTTCCCATTCAAGCATTGTCATCGCACCTCTCGCTGTCCATCCCTCAGGAGATCATGTACCAGTTCGAAGGAGACAGAAAGAGAGTCTTCTTTTGTCATCTGGGGCTTCTTGCTTTAACACTGTTTGTTTCTGATTTTAGCTTTAGCCTCATTCACATTTCTGTCTTTTTGATTGTCTTGCAGGTTCTCATCTTCCTGATGAAGAAGAACATAAGCCAAGACTTGCAAGAAATAACGGGAGGCTTCACAACTACTCTTCAGACATTAACATTTATTATCATGAAGCATCACGCAGTAAACAGAGTTAACAGACGTCAGAACATCATCCAAGCTGAATGGAGTAGCTTCATTCCTTCGCGAGAAAATGCGCAAATTAATCCCATCAAAGAAAATCGGACACTCGTTCAGAACTCAGACGGCTAGCGACCAGGATACCAAACCAAAGCACAAATTCGATGCGATGCAGATCATATCCTTAACCTTCTACACTAAAGCTGATCAACAACAACAACCAGTGATTCAAAAAATCATGAAGAGCACTGTTCGCGTGCGACGCCAAGCCTGGAATTAGAGATGTCGAAGAGGAGGCGATGGTTCTGCTGCTGCATGCTGGCGATGACGTTGAGGACAGAGTTGACGTTGTTGGGGGCGGACGCCATGGCGAGGCAGGTGGTGGTCCCGGCAGTGCTGTGGATCAGGAGGTTGTCCTGAGGGAGCGTCACGTTCATGCCGTCGAACATGAAGGTCATCGTTGGAGCGACGATCGGTACGGTATAGCAGGTGTCGAAACCTCCAAGCGAGGTCACCGTCATGTTCCCGCCAATCCGCTTCCGGAACGCATCTCGCACCGCCGTGTAAGCCGGCTCCACCAGCCGTGTGAACACCGTGCCTGGACGTTGCACCGACGGCGGGAAAGAAGAAGGGTTAAAAGGAAAAACCAAATAAAGAAAGAAAAGAAAAACGAATCATAATTTCAAGTTAAATGTTTTCGTGCTATAACCAAAATTACTGTGCTAATTGTTATTTAAATATCCAAACCCCAAAATATAAATTTTGATTAGCAATGTTTAATGCAGGAATGCATTGAGAGATATCATTTTAGCTCATCCAAAAAAAAAGGAAAAATCATTTTCATAATTTAATGACAAAAGAAATTATTGAAAAAGAGAATCACTGGCTGGCTTGGCCTGGCCTTCTACCTGAATCAAAGATGGTTCCTGCCCCAGTGGCAGCATTGAAAGCCAGTGCACTTGGTGGAATATCCACAATTT
This sequence comes from Corymbia calophylla, assembly GCA_014182845.1. Lineage (NCBI taxonomy): Eukaryota > Viridiplantae > Streptophyta > Magnoliopsida > Myrtales > Myrtaceae > Corymbia > Corymbia calophylla. Next base: position 8,716,135 of record CM024702.1, read on the forward strand.
TGCTCCCAACCCTTATGCCAATCAAGTTGACATAGTAAAGTGAAGACCTCCTTGGATTCTTGAGCAATGGAGTGTACTTTATATTTTTGGGCTGGCCCACCGGGCCGAGCCGGAGCGAACCGGAGAAGTTGGCGGACCTGAAGTTGGGCAAGCAATACGAGAATGTGGACTGGTACAGGCTCTGGGCCTGTGACAGGAGCGACAATGGGCCTCGGCTCAAGCCCAAAAGCCCTTGAGGCGGCACGGCGGTCCCCGTGGTTGCCTGGATGCAACCGAAGGTGTAGCCAGGGATGGGGTCGGTGGCTAGGGTGAATGTGTCCTGTGAGAGATTTGCTAATAGGCTGGAGCTGCCGTATGTCATGTTGAAGGCACAAGTGCTCCCACCGCACGTGGGATTCGGTACCTGAAATTTCATGTACACCTTAATTAGCTCATGCCAGCGCAATTAGCTCATGCCAGCGCAATTTATGGAGCTGATTTTCTTGCTAAAGTACATTTGAAATGCCTCGTCAAATGTCTTAAGCCACGTCGTGAAATAACAATGTCAAAGGTTTTGGGTCGTTGGATAAATCAATCATGCAAGCACTACTCCCAGCAGTCACACACGGCAATGAAGAAGCTACTTAAAAAATTATTTCTGAAAACTCAACAAATTTTCCCCAAAAAAAAAAAAAGTCGACCTAACTCTTGCTATCGTGTCATGGTATTATTATACATAACGAGCGAGCTGAACAATTCAGACATGTATACTACCTGCTTGCACTGAGACGCTTGGCAATCAAGGGACTTGAAGCTAGTGGACTTGGCAGAATCGAACACAACGCTTGAAGAGCAACCCACACACCCACTACAAGGGATCCAAGCAGCATCGTTGCTGGTGTCCACAGCCATGAGCATGCTCTGAGCAGGAGTCCCAATCTGAACCTTCACAACATAAGTGGCACTCTGTAGGATCTGCCTCCCAGATGCAATGGGCACCACAGATTTCTTAGCCACTAGGCTTGAGGACAAGAACTGGAGCCTCACTTGGTCCTTTTCTTGCAATTGGAGCACAGTGTCTTCCCAGGACATGGCCTTGGGTGACCTCAGTGGAGAGCATGGGCTGTTCACGTGGAAGACCTGGAGGGTTGAGCCCTGGTTTGGGAGGTCACACCGGCTGGGGTTCAGGCCTTGTGCTATGGAAAATGAGAGGAAGGCCAGTGAGAGCAAGAAAAGGGTTTGCTTCATGGTTAGTTTGTGTTGGGTTCAGTAGTGTTTGCGTTTCTTGGGTATGGTTAGGCTTGGGAGAGACAGTGAGCGAATGGGTTATATATAGCTGGGTTTGTTGGTACTTGGAGGATTAGTGAGGATTGGGAATGTAGACATGTGACTTGTCAGTGGGGTCTAATATCTTTTTTTTTTTGACTGGCAATTTGATCACAGACTGTATTCCATTTGCTTTTTTGCAGTGGGGACCTCTCCTTCCCTTGTCCTTTCACTTGAAGAGATGACTTCTCTTCTGTTTTTCTCATTGCTATATATTTATAAAAGGATTTCTGACCTAACTAAATCTTTAAAAAGTTTCATCTCAAGTAAAGCAATCAGAGAGCATTCCCACTCTCCAAGGAAGAAAAAGATATTAAGGTAATTAGGAATGTAAAGTATGTGAATACCGACACGTTATCGAGCAATACATCCTAACAATTCACTATCACTATAAAGCAAAAGAACAGGCACAAGAAACCTTCACAAGGAATAAACCCCATTGGCTTTGGTGAGTTTAACCTTTAACTAGACACCAAATCCAAAGTTAAAGACTAACTTAGGTCGTGATTCATGAGAGACAACGTGAGCATAAAATGCCTTCTGTATGCATCTAATGTGGAGTTTAGTGTGCTCCATAAATTGCATAGTGCATACTAATGAAGACTGATCTTTGTAGGGTTCAGATTAGTTCTAATGTTGTGTTGATAAACATTTATCATCTCAAGTGTCTCCAAATAGATATACAATGATATAATCACATTCTCTTTGGCCATTCTTTCATTTGTTGAATTGAGTATATTGCTTCTCTTATTACCTCCAAGATTGTTTCAAGACTAAATTTTGTTGAAATATGGGTATTTTCACCTGCCATAACGTATGGTATCTCTCTCTCTCTCTCTCTCTCTCTCTCTCTCTCTCTCTCTCTCTCTCTCTGGGAAATAGGTGCAGATGATGACAAAAATCTACGATTGGCAAACATGCACGTCACTTTCGTTTGTTTACTAGTGCTTAATCATACTATATTCAAAGCATACTTTGAATCTCTACCCTTTTAGTTATTATTTCAATCGCCCAGAATGGAAAAAGCATGTAGACTTTCTTGCCACCCACATTGGCTTTTGCTCAATTTCGATTCAAATTACAACCTCCCTCCTTCACATGATCGGTAAGTCAAAGAAATTGCAGCCATAACTGGTGCAGAATCCAAGCTCAGCTGTCCTCGTACTGTGTTTATATCAATGTCACATCCACAAAATTGCTGTAGGATACTGCACAAAATATTGAACTACAGTAAACTCACAAGCCATGGCCGCTGCACTTCCTCTTCATGCACTCATCCATTACCCATGGAGAAATAATTAGGCAAACTCAAAAAAAGATAGATGTAGTGAACAATCATATGTGTCCTTTCTGTGAAATTAACGGCAATGCACGGCATAAAGCTTGAGTCATATAGTTTGTTTATCGAATAAGCGAAAGGATTGTGACAGGAGATATAGACTACACATGAAATCCGTCAATCAACCAAGCTTATGCTCGTAGGGGAAACAAGTCGTTTCCAAGTTAAAAATCTTCCTTCTGCTTCCATAAAAGGAAGAAATGCAAAACTCTCCTGGAGAGAGCCCCTTCCAAGCTTTTCTCCTTATCTTCCATATCTACGTAATTATGTACGTATCTATGTGAGAGTGAGCTTTACTTCACCTCATTGCAGCGCCAGGGAATGAATTCTTTTTCCTGGTTTGGCCGACAGGGAAAGCTTCCTCCACTCCAATGCATAATGCGACATTGGACACATTGCACATGTTTAACATCATAGCCTATACCAAGTTGGTGGCTTCACACGCCACCATGTATGAAAAATAATTGGATTTGGCTCATGCCTTGGTGTCCTGCACCATCGGAGCAGATCATATGCTGGAAAAAGAGAAGAGATATCCAGAGAGAAAAAAATCCATAAAAAAGAGAGAAAATTGTCTGCATTTGTATTTTGTTGCATCCTTAAATCTAGTTTATTCCGATACATTGAATCATGAAACCGGAAAAATGAAATGCCCGCGACATGAAAATTAGGTGAATGGTCTGCTCTATCATTGTTCTTTCGGCACAACAAGATCAAACTCAAACTATGTGCATCTCCCAATAATATTTGAGTCACTTGTCACGGGCCGATAGAATCTTGGCCGCAGAATAGCCCATACAGCCCCTAATGAGCCAAGAGCATCAAGCCAACCTTCCTCGTAAAGATTACTCCTAATAATTGTATGGCGAATTGCATCTCACACCAAATCGTACTATGTACAATTTAACTTGGGCATCCAGTCTCTCAAGCACAACTTATAAAACATTTCGGAACAACAATTGGTTTTGGCCAGCCACATCCTTATCAAGAAAGCAGCTCTCGACCATTTTTCTACATTGAAGATCAATCCCGCTTTCGAAATTTCTCAAAGTTATAACCGTTCAATCTTAGAACTTTTAGCACAAACACCTTTATGTTACCCCGACGAACAAGTTGTATCATCTATTCTATATCATTCATTCTTCACCTCGATATCACAAATCTCCACTCTTCACCTCGCAGGGATATTGGAGAATTCGGTCCACCGACATTCCCAAGCTTTATGTTGGGAGCATATGCTTTGACTTGCTAAAGATGTGACTAAAGCAATCAGTGCTCTATGGAATGGTAGATTCTAATGGCCCATCATACATGATTATCCACCTGTCCTAAACTATGACCAATTTGCTTACTCTTATCACCTTCCCCAACCCGGCAAAAGCGCGGATCACATAATTTAGATACCATAAAGCCAAAGAATGAGTAGACATCAAACTATAATAGGACAAGATTGTTTCAGCAATTCTGAATAGGGAGAAAGATTAGTTAAATGCTTTTCTTTTTAGTCTGAAAGTGCCTAACAACACATAGCCAAGTGGTTCTCATCGACCGGGACACTACCATATAAAATTTTACAATTATCTAATGAGCAGAAAATCAAAATGCCTGAAGATAGAATTTTTTTTTTGCCAATGGGCAGTGTGCCCACTGCCCAATATCTCCTCCAAGTCAAATCTTCCAGATTTACCGAGCAAAAAAAAATCTTCCAGATTTTGCTTAACTTGCCATGGCCCACACCCACTTGAAGTTGGAGCCAGTCATGCAGTGTGCCAAGGCCCACAAGGTCCATTTCTTCGTGGGCCTACCACTTGAGTGGTCGGGCCCACACGGTTTGGCCTGGTTTCCACTGAATCACAGCGTGCCATTGTAATGGTGCGGTACAGGTTTACCCCCTGACATTTTGGACTTCTCTTCCTCTGCCCCTACTCTCCACATCTTCACTTCGTTTTGAAGCATTGCAAGCCACAATGATTGCACCGCTGAAATCTGTCATCCTTAAAGAGATTGCTTCCGACCGTGTTGTCCCATGGCCGCTTCTAAAGTGCTAGATCTCATTTTTCTTTCTCATGCCATCATTATCAAACCTCGTCCTTTGTTCGATTCGATTGAGTGCATATGAAAGGGTGTCCATGTACACGCAAATGATCACTCCACAAAGATAATTTATGTGTGTATGATAGATAGTAGGGCATATTCAACTGAAACGCCTTTGGATGCAAATTAGAGTAGCTAAGTCGTCAAAACCATATTGAATATTAAACCATTATTGATCACTCTCCATTCGACCTAGATTCAAAGCAAAACACAAACTACTATCCTTTTAGCAAGAATATTTTTCTAGATGAAACGATAGATATTCTCTTATTTTGACTTCACAATGTTTCTTTCCATCACTAGTAATTCGTGACACGAATATTAAATCAGTGCAATTAGATGTAATTCACATGAGCTTCCATCATTTGATTCAAAGAAGTGCACAGAACTGCTAGAGTTTTCAAGAAAGGACACTTAGTAACATGCAGTCAGAGCAAATAAGCACACACTCGTTACAAGAAGAAAACAAAGAGATTCCTGCCATGATATTTTCAGTGCAATTTGCACGTAGGAGCCTCATCTTTTGCCGGCTGGGCAACTATCAATCAGCGCTAGCTCTAAACTGACCCCCTTCGACTTGGAACTGTTCGCTCAAGCCAAGATGTACCATCAATAACCAAACCAGGGTGACAAGTTCTCCTCCTTTACTAAGTTGCTGAGCATGCACATACGGTCGGCAATGAATCGCAGCATATGCCAGCAATTCTACCCATACTTCACTCAGGATCACCCATTTGGTCTCCTCAAATTTCCCCAACTCTTTTGCGAGAATACACGCATCAAACAGCACAGATTTGCTTCTGTCTCCTTTCACATCAGCAGGTTTCACTTCTGTAGGAACAGAAAGGAGACTTTCGCAAGCACATTCCTTCGTTATGTTATTTTTTTTCTCATCAACTATATTTTCACTGAAGAACCTGTCCGCCTCGGCACAAGTGTCACGGAACCTTATTTGGCCAATCCCAGCCACTGCAGACATCATGCCAGGTTGTTTGATCATAAGATAAAGCATGTAATCTGACAAGACCTTACTGGTTTCGCGGTGGTGGTCTATACTTTTATCAGTGTTGTAACAGAGTTCGGTGGCAATGTGCCACAGTAAAAGGCTCTTCCCATAATCAACATCATAGATGAATGGAAGCAAGTTTTTGCAATCTCGACCTGTTTTAGTATGCTCCAGAGCCCATTCACCTCGAGCAGCACATATTTCTTTTTCGCTTCCCGAGGATGGCTTCCGTTTCAGCTCATCAAAAATCAGTTCACCTAATTTTTCACTATATCTATATTGTTCTCCTCGTCCAAACATCAAGTCATCAAACAATTCCCCCAGATGGATGAGACCAAGGAGTTTCTCTATCCATTTTGGCCACTTCCTCAACTAAGAATCTATCAAATTGTACTGAAAGATCGATTTAGACCACCTAGCATGTAGTATATGCAATGCAAATGGTGAACTTTCAGATTTAAATTTGAGGAGGAACTTCATGAAGATGCTTCCTTTAAACAAACTTCTACTATGATATTTCTCAGATGTCCCTATTTTTGCAATTGTCCAGTCTGAGCAAATGAGCATACCAAGAGCTAAAAATTCCAAGCCAACAGCTCCAAGGAGCAAGGTGTATGTAATCTTTATATCATATTCGTGAAAACCATGCTTGTTTAGGACATAGAAAAGTGCAAAAGCAATAACAATGGAGCCAATTGAGATAGCTCGGAAAAGGTACCCTGTTGGACAGTGAACCACAGCAGCCCTGGTATAAAGAACATCGTAAAAGAAGTTGAGCTCAGCCTCAATGACCCTAAAAGCATCCTTTGCAGTTCTGTTGCTGAAAAAATGGCAGCTATCGTTTCGTTCATTGAAGCTGAAGATGAGATCCACAAGGATACCTTTGAAGGTTGTGAAGTAAGAAAACGCCTCTCTTATCACTGTTGTGCCGTCCAAAATTTGTCCATCTTCCGCCCCATCATGTATATTAACAAATTTGCCCTCCGGCACCACGCTAAATGTCTGGGTGACAGCGAATTTTCGCATGAACTCGGCATAGTCCGGCCCAGGATCCGCAGGTGGGAGCAAGGAGGCACGGAAGTTACTGAAGCTTGCAAGATACAGAGCACGCGTTCGCTCTATGTATTTAATTGTTCCACCAATAAACATAAGGATGGTTGGGACAATTAGCTTGCTACTGGGCAAGGATTGATATATTACGTAGCCTGCGGCGCCTGTCTGGAATAAGAGATTAAGCAAGTGCCTACGCCACAGCTCATTATCCTCGAGGGCAAAAGCGGTTATGGTGTCTGGCCCTCCTAGATGTAGTAGAAGAAATGGAGCCCAAAATGCCAAAAGGTCACCATATGCATCATCCTCAGAGTCCGAAGTCCCACTACTAATTTGGGCTTGGACAATGAGTCCGAAGGCGTAGTCAGCCACCAAGTCGGCAGCCAAGTAAGCTGACCAGACGAGCATCATGATCCACCTGCTTGAGCACCTCTTGCGAATGGGTGCAAAAAATATGAGAAAGACTTGTAGAGATAGGCTCGTAAGGATCGCCACTCGGAGATTGAGTTTCATCCATAAATTACCGGCTTCTGCAAGAATTTTCATTTTTCCCATCTTATCCTCACTCTCTCACTTGATCCTAGAAGAAAATCCTCTAGTCAGCCTGAATAATATTACAGTGAGGCAACGCAACAATATTTTCTCGTAGGAGAAAATATTGGGTACCACTCGGATTCCAGCATGTCAAAATCCGATCCATTCATTGAGCGACACGTGTCGCCCAAGCCCACGCTGGTATTCAGCCCTCTTCCAACGAGGTGGGGCCAAGGCAACACGTGTCGCCCAGTGAATGGGATGGGATTTTGACACGTTGAAATCCCACCCATACCCAATATTTTCTCGTAGAATAGATACGCAAGCAAATCAGGAGAACATAATATCAGAAAAGGTGACTGACTATTGAGTCAATTTGCTTTCCTTTGTCTGAAAATGCATGACAATGACAATGTAGCGGTGATTCAACAACACACGGTTCTTCTTGACAGGGACACCACTATCATGTGACAGCTCTAGCCATTTGCCGAGCAGAAAATGCCTGAACCAAGGACCTTTTCTCCAATGGCTAGTGGCCAGTGGGTACCACCACCATGCCAAGTCAACCTCTTCCAGATTTTTCCTCAAGAAAATCTAAATTGCCAGGGCCCACATCTTTAACAAGGCCCAGTAAGGGCCATTTCTTCGTGGGCCAACCACTTTAGCGGCTGGGTCCACATGGGTTGGCCTGGTCTGCACTAAATAGATCCTAAATGGATATCAAAAATAAAGAACTTTTTTTTTTACCGCTTTTCTAGCAGTAAATAATGCGCCCAATGCGTAAGATGGAGTTGGAGATGTAAGGACAATTTTTATAAATCTTTATTTTTATAATTTTTGAAATTTTTTTAATAATTTTTATTTTTTTCTTTTTGCTACAAAGTGCGGTGAGGGTCACCGGCCAACCCTTGTCGACACCAAGCCAGGGCCGAAATTGGGTTGACTATAAAGTGTTTTAGCAATATGGGTTAAGTTGGGTCAAGTATGAGTTATTAGAATTGTGTTGTATTGAAATGGGTCAAAATATATTAAATAAGTCAATTTGAGTCAGATTATTTTCAAATCAACCCACCTATATAATGAGTCTAGATTTGAAATAGTTTAAGTCACAATAATTGCACCACCGACGTCTATTACTCTTAAGAGACCACTTTAGAGCATTGTTCCATGGCTACTTCTAACGTGCTAGATCTTCGTGTCTCTCTCGCACGATCATTATCAAACATCCTATGTTCAATTATGTGCATGTGAATGAGTGTCCTTGTACATGCAAATGATCACTTTACAAAAATGCAGGTTGTGTGTATGTGTGAGATAGATAGGAGGGCATATTCAACTACATTGTCTTTGGACTCGAATTAGAGTAGCTAAGTCGTCAAAACCATAATTTAGTACTTTCATGAACCTATCTTGCTGGCAGGAATGGAGTGATGCTCCTTGACCAATCTGAAGTTCGAGAGCCAATTTTCATTTATACCTCATGCATTGCATGAATCGGAACGACTTGAATGTGCCATTATGAAAACCCTTGCAATCGAAAAATCTACGGGGAAACAGCTTGGATAGGGCTATGCCATATTGACCAAACATAGCACCAGCAACTCATATAATCACCATGCAGTTAATCATGAGGAGTATGGGTGCATTGATCAGATCAAGACATTGGAAATAGAGCCTTTTTCTCAAATTATATATGTTCGTAATTTGAAATGCAGAGTTCTATTTCACGAATTCATCAAGATATTTTGTTGTGAGTTGAGCAATGTAGGGTTGTACGCCAAGCCATCTCTATTTGCAGAGGTTCTAGAGGCCTTTTGTGATGGCCCGAGCGACGGTGCGCGTGGAGGAGGGATGGCGGTGCGTCCGCGCCTCAGTCCTCGAACGTGCGCAAGGGAGGAGAGGACATGGCTCTTGTCCCACATTGCCTAGGGGGGAGTCCTAGGATGGTTTATAAGACTGGGATCCCTCTCCCCTGAGTAATGCATTTTAAAGCCATACGAGCATCGGCCCAAAGCGGACAATATCACTCAGCGAGCCCCTGTCCTTACACCTTTTTACAACCACAAGCGTCCGAAAGTCGCAACTTTCAAACTTGAATTCTAATTCTATGTATAAAAGTTCCATTTTAGGTCGAACCTCTATCTAAAAGTCTAAGCTAAGATTCTGCACTCTATTTCTGAAAATAACACAACTAAGGACCTGCATGGTAACTTGCCAAACAGTAATAATTTCTATTTTTTTGTTCCCGGAGTAGAACAAAAATCCATTTGTTAAAATTTTTGTTAGGGAATGATTTGGAATGGAATCAAGAATAAAAAAGTAGCTTCTTATTTAGGGAACAACTTCAAGAATTAGTTTTTCTTTCTTTCTTTCTTTTTTTCTTCTCTTTCTCTTTTCTTTTCTTCTTCTTCCCTCATCCTATCGCCGCCCACCGCCGGCGAGTGGTGTGGGAGGTCCGGCAAGCTCGCCGGAGGCTCGCCCGGCCACCGGCGAGCTCGCGGGAGGCTCACCGGCCACCGGCAAGCTCGGTAGAGCATAGATGCGCTCGGCCGACCTTGCCGGTGGCCGGGGCGAGGCTCGCCCGGCTGGCGAGTCTCGGGTGAGCCTCGCCCGGATCCGGCGAGGCCGAGCTCGCCCGACCACCAGCAAGGCTCGACCTCGCCGACCCACCACCAGGCCGGCGTCGCCCAACCAAGCCGACGCCGCCCTGGCGATGGACTGGCGAGGCCAAGCCTCACCCAGCTCACAGCAAGGCTGGGCGTCGCCGGACCTCGTCTAGCCGGTCGCCGGTCGCCGGCCGCCGGCCACCGGCGATCTATTAAGCAAAAAAAGTTGAAAATGAAAAAGAAAAAAAAAAGAAAATTGTATTTAAATCATTAAAAAATTAAAAGAAATCATTTTGAACTAGAAATTTTCAGGTTTTACCAAACGCATTTCTGTTTTGGGAATAAAAATTTTGGACAGTTACCAAACACCTTCAAATACTTAGAAATTGTTCCCGAGAGCATAATAAAAAAGAATCACTTCCGAGCAAAAATTGTTCCCGGGCACAGAATGGTTACCATGCGCACCCTAAGAGTCTAAGACTGAAAGAAATAATTTTATTTCAAATCATAGGTCGCATCAAGTTATCCTTAATCGCACACCTAGTTTCTACTCTATATCCCGGTTGCGAATGTTTGCAGTAGCTTCATTTACCATCTTCACAAGAGTAACCTGCAAAAAAACAAAAGCAAAGCGCATGCGTAAGTGTACATATAGTTGGCTACGTACTTCAGTGCAAGAGGAAATGAGACAATTAAGCAGAACAAACATTCCGAATGTACATGTAGACTTGCATAAATATCCCTCAGCTTCTGCTCTTTTTTAATGTTATGATAAAATGATGACCATGAGTGATAGTTTGAATGCAAGCATCTAAGCATAGAAAATTCCAATAGACCTTTCATCCTAGATGTACGCATATGACATCTCTGTCGACTTGACAAAGTAAGATGAATGAAAAAAAATCCTTTGAGCTGTGCTCGTACAGGCTTAAGAGGTCAAACCAGGTCCTCAGGGACTATAAATATCAAGGAAAGAACCATCTGAACCTTCAAGGTATTTTATACTGCCGCCGTGAGGGAGCTAAAAAGGAAGAAATTGCATAGATCTGATGTTACATTCCTGCTATTTTCCAGCATATTTTATGTCCTAGATTCATTTTCTTCATTTCTCAAAGAATAAATCACCCTGATCATTAGTGACTTCATGAATGAGAGCATCCCAAAAGGATCAGCATTCATGTCTATAAGCTCAGCTAACCATCAAATCCTTTTGTTAACATACGAACTCAAACTTAAGAAAGCATACCCATTTTACATTTCATGATCTTGACAGAAAATTGAGATCCACATAATAAAATATATCTCACTTACTACACTTTCAGGAACCCCTGGAGGAGGCAAGGAAATATTTCTAGGTGGAGAACCACGTAAGTATGATCTCTTGTCAAATCGCCACTCTTCAATTTTGCCGTATGTTAGTTCACCCTGGAAATATGCAAATCACTGGTTTTGTTCTAAAACAAGAAATTTAACCGACTGATGTACAAAGAAAGGAGATTGGCAAATTCGATTATGATCTATGACACAGAAAAATGTTCTTGGAGCAGCTTCGCATTATCTATAGCTCGGAGAAAATGTACTTTCACCTTTAAGTTGTAGTCACATTCATAAGTATAGTGGATGATAAACTTCTTTCCAGTTTGAAGATCCCATGGAGGCTAAGAAAGGAAAGAGAAAAGAGAATTAAAAGGGTTATTCAAGCAGGTCCCCATTACATGTAAGCAGTGAATGGAGATGAGCAGAACTTGTGATAACCCCATAAAGTTACATTCCAAACCTGTAGCATAAAGTCTTTCCTGAGGATATGCTTAACACCATGCAAAGCGGATGCTACAGCATAAGCATACCTGAGATTAACAGAAGACAAGAATAAACCATCACCGTTATTGTTACTTAAAGTAGGAAGAAAATAAAAATTACGCTCACGCTTTCTCAAATGCTCACATTTCCAGTACCCATCCAAATGCTTTATCAGTTTCAGAATCAGCCTTCATTCTTAGAGAAACGTTCATCCATGTAGGAGCAATCTTCTCTAGCATCTCCTGTATAATAATAAAAAAATTAAAGAAAAAAACTTTGGTTATTCACATATAACCTATACCAATCAAAATTAGAAACACTATTTTTTGCATGCAAACGAATATCAATTGGTATTTCCATTAACTGAAGAAGGTAGAATAGAACGTTATGCAGGCATAGGTTTCGGCTTTTTTTATTTTTATTTTGTCAGAGATCACATTAATCAGATATATAATGATAAGATCATCAACATTCAGGTGGAATAGTTGCAAGAATCATTACCTTCTTAATAATTAGAGGTGAGTTCCCAATAGGGTTCAACATTGGTCACAGGTCCATTCTTCTCAGGGAAGAACCTCCGGATAATGTTCTCATTCTCTGCTGGTTTTATGTAGAAAAAAGGGAAAGCAGCAGGATATCCTCCATTAGCCAAATTAGGTAGAGGATTTACAAATATATGATCAGGTTCTGCCATTAGAATATATCTGCAGCACAAAATTAAAGAACATGCTCAATCCTTTTAAGATGTTGCTAAAAGGCAATTCTTTTCATTGCACCAAATATATAAAAAGAAAAAAATACTCACTCTTCCTCAATTGTAGCCTTCTCCAACCATTGTACAAAGGCCCATTGTCTATTTAATACAATGTATCCCATGGATACCATTTAAAAACCATTTAAGATGTGAACTCAAAGAGTGACCGAAGACTCAAAAACAGACTACTCTAAAATATAAGGTCAGAAAATGTCCAAAAAGAAAAGAAAAGGATTGAAGCATGAAGCTAAGGGTGCGTTTGGTAACATTTGTTTTTCCGAGAGGCAATTTCCGTTTAGAAATAGTTTTTTCAATTTTTGTTCCCAAGACCAAAGAAATAGTTTTTTTTTACTTCTCATTTCTATTTCAAATCTATTCCCTGTCCACTTTTTTATTCCGAGAAATAGAAAAATAGCTTACACGGATTCTTTTTCTATTTTAGAGAAAAAAAAATAGAAAAACAATATGGTTACAAAGAAAACCCTAAAGCTATCAACCTAGTATACTTTCGAGTACAATCGCAGTTCCCACCGACTTGGATCTGGAATCAAAAGTTAGGAAACCGCAGGTCATGAAGATTATTTTTCAACTTCTAACATTAGAACTTTGCAATTGATTTAAAAAATTGAAGTTCCAGGCAGCTTCTTTCCCATTGTGAAAGTGGACAGCGCATTTATTATCTCCTAGACTCATGAAGAAGTCAGGCTTATAAGAAAACTGAGTATATGTAAATATACTCTCTATAAAACCAAAATAATGAGCTTTCTCAGACCTTCAGTAGTAAGTACCTAATCAGACAAAAACTTGCCTAAACCCGTGACGTCAAGAAAACACAATGGCAGCTTCTGCAACCAATCCCCCAAATGTGTTGTTTTCTTCAATCCCCACTATTCGGAAACGCCCAAAGTGAGATTCCCACCATGATATTTCGGTGGAATTTGCACGTAGGAGCCTCATCTTTTTCCGACTCGGCAACTGTCAATCAGTTACGCCCTACCTCTAAACTGACCCTCGACTATTCAGAAGTGTTCACTCGAGCCAAGATGTACCGTCAGTAATCGAACCAAGGCGACAAGTTCTCCCCCTTTACTGAGGTGCTGAGCATGCGTGTAAGATCGGCAATGGATCGCAGCATACGCCAACAGTTCCACCCACAGTTCACTAACGATCTCCCACTTGGTCTCCCCACATTTCCCCAACTCTCTTGCGAGAATACACGCATCAGAAAGTGCAGATTAGCTGCTGCTATCTCCTTTCACATAGGAACAAAGAGGAGACTTTAGCGGGCGTATTTTTTGTTATGTTCGTTTACTGTCATCAAAGATATTGTCACTGAACAACCTGTCCGTCTCAGCATGCGTGTCTCGGACCCTTATTTGGCCAATCGCAGCCACTGCAGATGTCATGCCAGGTTGTCAGAACGTAAGATAAAGCATGTAACCTGAGAAGACGTTACTGATGGTCGTTTCTACTTTTATCAGTGTGAGTGTCGTAACAGAGTTCGGTGGCAATGTGCCACAATAAAAGGCTCCTTGTCAGAAGTTTAGAGATGAAAAGCAACTAAAGACTGAAATTGTGTATTGCTTTCACATCTTACAATGTGTAATCACATCCCTATTTATAATACAAGTCTAGATGGATAGGGAAAGAAAATATACATAAGGTTTTCCTGATACACGACATTTTAATCTTCCATCAATATACCATTCAAGATCAATTAAGATCAACTAGTATCGGCAACTCTATATTCACCACTCTTGCCATAATCGACATCACAGGTAACTGGAAGAAATTTTTTGCTATTTCACCCTGTTTTAGTATGCTCCAGTGCCCGTTCAGCTCAAGCAGCACATATCCCTTTTCACTTCCCAAAGATGCCTTCCATTTCAGCTCATCAAAAATTACTTCACCAAATTTTTCACCATATTATCTTACTCGTCCAGACTTCAAGTCATCAAACAATTCCCGCAGAGGGTTAAGAGCAAGGAGTTTTTCTATCCATTTTGGCCACTTTCTCACCTGAGAATCTATCAAATTGTACTAGAAGATTGATTTAGACCAGCTAGCATATAGTATATGCAATGCAAATGATGAATTTTCAGATTTTAATCTGAGGAGGAACTTAATGAAGATGCTTCCTTTAAAAAACTTCTACGATGTTTCTCAGATGTCCCTATGTTTGCAATTGTCCAGTCAGAGAAAGTGAGCATACCAAGAGCTACAAATTCCAAGCCAACATCTCCAAGGAGCAAGGTGTATGTAATCAATATATCGTATTCATGAAAACCATGCTTGTTCACGACATAGAAACGTGCAAAAGCAATAACAATGGAGCCAATTGAGATGGCTCGGAAAAGGAGCCCTCTTCGACAGTGAACAATGGCAGTCTTGGTATAAAGAACATCCTAAAAGAAGTTGAGCTCAGCCTCAATGACCCTAAAAGCCTCCTTTGCAGTTCTGCTGCTGAAAAATATGGGGACCGATCGCCACGACTTGAATGTGCCATTATGAAAACTCTCACAATCAAAAAATCTACGGGCAAAACCGACTGAATAGGCTATGCAATATTGACCAAACATGGCACCAGTAACTCATATAATCACCATGTAATTAATCATCAGGAGCATGGATGCATAAATCAGATCAAGATCTTTGGAAATAGAACCTTTTTTCGCAAATTATATATATTCATAATTTGAAATGCAGAGTTCTATTTCCCATGGTGTTTGTCAAGATATCTTGATGTACGTCGAGCCATCTAAGGAAGCAGATCTCTATCTACAGGGTTGTAGGCCCTTTTAAAACCACAAGCCTCCGAAAGTCACAACTTTCAAACTTGCATTCTAATCCTCTATGTAAAAGTTTCATTTTAGGTCGAACCTCTATCTAAAAGTCTAAGCTAAGATTTCTGCACTCTCTTTCTGAAAATAATTCAGCCAAGACTGAAAGATATAATTTTATTTCAAATTATAGGTTGCATCAATCTATCCCTATCTACTCTGTATCCCAGTTGGGAATGTTTGCAGTAGCTTCATTTACCATCTTCACAAGAGTAACCTGCAAAAAAGCAAAGGCAAAGCACATTTGTAAGTGTACATATAACCGGCTATGTACTTCAGTGCAAGAGGAAATGAGACAATTTAAGCAGAACAAACATTCCAAACATACATCTAGACTTGCATAAATATCCGTCAGCTTCTGCTCCTTTTTAATATTAAGATAAAATGATGACTGAATAATAGTTTGAATGCAAGCATCTAAGCATAGAAAATTCCAATGGACCTTTCATCCTTGATGTGATCAGATGCCATCTCTGTCGATTTGACGAAGTGAGATGAACAAAAAACTCCTTTGAGCTGTGCTTGTACAATCTTAAAGGGTCAAATCAGGTCCTCAGGCAGTATAAATAATGAGGAAAGAACCACCTGAACCTTCAAGGTATTTTATACTGCTGCCGTGAGGGAGCTAAAAAGGAAGAAGTCACATAGATCTGATATCACATCTCACTAATTTCCAGCATATTTTATGTCCTAGATTCATTTTCTGTAGTTCTCAAAGAATAAATCACCCAGATCACTAGTGAATTCATGAATGAGAGCATCGCAAAAGGATCAGCATGCACGTCTAGAAGCTCAGCTAACCATCAAATCCTTTTGTTAACATACAAACTCAAACTTAAGAAAGTATGCCCATTTTACATTTCATGATCTTGACAGAAGATTGAGATCCACATAATAAAACAATTTCACTTACTACACTTTCAGGAACCCCTGGAGGAGGCAAGGAAAGATTTCTAGGTGGAGGACCACGTAAGTATGATCTCTTGTCAAATCGCCACTCTCCAATTTTGCCATATGTTAGTTCACCCTGGAAATACGCAAATCACTGGTTGAGCTCTAAAACAAGAAATTTAACCAACTGATGTACACAAAAGGAGATTGGCAAATTCAATCACAATCTATGACACAGAAAAATGTTCTTGGAGCAGCTTCACGTGATCTATAGCTTGGAAAAAATGTACTTTCACCTTTAAGTTGTAGTCACATCCATAAGTATAGTGGATGATAAACTTCTTTCCAATTTGAAGATCCCATGGAGGCTAAAAAAGGAAAGAGAAGAGAATTTAAATGGTTATTCAAGCAGGTCCCCATTACATGTAAGCAGAGAAAAGACTATTGAAAAGGAGATAAGGAGAATTTGTGATAACCCCATAAAGTTACATTCCAAACCTGCAGCATAAAATCTTTCGTGAGGATATGCTTAACACCATGCAAAGCGGATGCTACAGCATAAGCATACCTGAGATTAACAAAAGACAAGAATAAACCATCAACATTATTGCTACTTAAAGGAGGGAGAAAATAAAAATTACGCTCACGCTTTCTCAAATGCTCACATTTCCAGTACCCATCCAAATGCTTTATCAGTTTCAGAATCAAACTTCATTCTTAGAGAAACATTCATCCATGTAGGAGCAATCTTCTGTAGCATCTCCTGTATAAGTAAAAAAAAAAAAAAAACCTCAGTTATTCACATATAACCTATACCAATCAAAATTAGAAACACTACTTTTTGCATGCAAATGAATATCAATTGGTATTTCCATCAACCAAAGAAGGTAGAATAGAATGTTCTGCAGGCATAGGTTTCGGCTTTTTTTTTTTTTAATCAGAGATCACATTAATCAGAAATAAAAATGATACAATCATCATTATTCAGGTGGAATAGCTGCAAGAGTCATCACCTTCTTAATGATTACAGGAGAGTTCCCAATAGGGTCAACATTGGTCACGGGTCCATTTTTCTCAGGGAAGAACTTCCGGATAATGTTCTCATTTTCTGCAGGTTTTATGTAGAAAAAAGGGAAAGCAGCAGGATATCCTCCATCAGCCAAATTAGGTAGAGGCTTTACAAATATATGATCAGGTTCTGCCATTAGAATATATCTGCAGCACAAAATTAAAGAACATGCTCAATCCTTTTAAGATGTTGCTAAAATGCAATTTTTTTCACAACACCTATCACCCAAAAAAATATAAAAAAAAATACTCACTCTTCCTCAATTGTAGCCTTCTCCAACCATTGTACAAAGGCCCATGGTCTATTTAATACAATGTATCCCTGTGCATACCATTTAAAAACCATTTAAGATGTGAACTCAAAGAATGACCGGAAACTCAAAAACAGACTACTCTAAAATGTAAGGTCACAAAATGTCCAAAAAGAAGAGAAAAGAATTGGAGCATGAAGACTTGGAAGGCTAACGGTGCGTTTAGTAACATTTCTACTCCCAGAAACAATTTTTGTTTAGAAATAGTTTTTTCTCATTTCCGTTCTCGGGAATTAAGAAGTGGATTTTTTTTTTTTACTTCTTATTTCTATTCCAAATCTGTTCCCTAACCACTTTTCTATTCCTAATTAGCTGACGTTACCAAAAAGATTTCTATTCTGGAGGACAAAAGAACAGAAAAGTAGAAAAACAGGATGGTTACTAAACAGGCCCTAACACTATCAACTTAGTATATTTCCGAGTACAATCGCAGTTCGCGCCAACTTGGATCTGGAATCAAAAGTTAGGAAACTGCAGGTCACGAAGAATATTTTGCAACTTCTAACATTAGAACTTTGCAATTGATTTAAAAAATTGAAGTTCCAGGCAGCTTCTTTCCTATTGTGAAAGTGGACAGTGCATTTATTATCTCCTGACTCATGAAGAAGTCAGGCTTATAAGAAAACTGAGTATATGTAAATATACTCTATAAAACCAAAATAATCAGCTTTCTCAGACCTTCAGTAGTAAGTACCTAATCAGACAAAAACTTGCCTAAACCCATGACGTCAAGAAAACACAATGGCAGCTTCTGCAACCAATCCCCCTAATATGTTGTTTTCCCAAATTAATTTCATTCCTCAATCCCCACTACAGCGAACGAGAGCCTTATGATAAATCCAAAATTGAATACCAGAGATAGCAAATCATTGGCCATACAATCCAAAGAGCACAGCAAAGCTTACTCTATCCAAGCCTGCAGGTAGAGGATCCACAACAATAGTAGGAATCTCATCCATCAAGTTGTCAGGATTTCCCGAATGCAAAATCCGAGTGAATCCCCCCATCTCAGAGCCAGGCAGATCCTTCTTCTTCTTATACCAGTAGTACATAATGCGACTCTGCCATTTGCTATACGGAGCATCTGTAGCCGTAAGAGCAATGTGAAAAGGTGATCCTGAGGTTTTCTGCTTCTGCGTATCATCAGGCATCTGAAGAATGGGATCGGATAATAGTTTCCCGTTCGAATCATCCACCACTGATCTCATGATTGCTATATTGCGCATTGCTATAGTTAGCAGATTGTATGTAGCAAAGCAAAACCCAAGAGACAACAGAACCAGCAGTGGCCTGAAGCATTTCCAGTGTTCTTTCTCCCAGTCATTGTCATTTACCATATAATCAACCAAATAGTTCCCTTTGGTTACAAAAGTCCCTTTATTCCTGATATCGTGTCATCATGATCAGCACAAGCCAGTCAAGCCCTAGTCCCATTTACCTCCATGATGTGATAGGGAAGGTTTCTCAAACCCAATATTCTGCTCTATGTCGTCATGCTAGCAACCTGATAGACACCCAACATAGAATCAGCAAAATTCAATACAGGATCTAACATCCACCAAACCTCATATGGATTTGTAAGGTACTAAAGCAGCAATAGCATGTTTCGTGATTTCGTATGATATAAAAATATGAACCTTTCAAATAGATGCCAGTCAGTGAGGTCTATATATCTTATGATTGGGAATTGCCGCCACAAATCAAGACCCTAAAGACTCTCTCATTGGACTGGTCCAGAGTACAACGAACCTATATTTACAGCAAATGACCAGTCGAATTCTGAGATCCACGAAAGAAGATCAGACAAAACAATTGCCAGCAGCTCCAAGAAATAATGCCCCAAAATTAAGGTAAAATCAGTAATGGAAAGGCAATTGAATTGGCTAAACATGATTAACAGGAAACGCACATAAGAAGATATCCGCATTTTGAATATGACCAAAATCACGGATGCCGAGGGAGAAATGCGAACCGAGACAAACCCAATTAATGGCAAAATGGAGACAAACCCAAGAAGCAAAATACCGAATTTCATCCCGCAAGAGCAAGAACAGCAGCAGGGAACAACCAGACATCAAGCATTGGAAGGAATGTAACAGAGCACATGAGCCACGGGTCGAAACAAAAGGACGACGACCATCAATGCACCACTCGAGGATCGAAGATTTCTGTGTTCCGACGCAAAAGAGATTACCTCTGCTATCAACCGCGGCGAGAGAACCAGAGAAGAGAGGGTCGATAGGGAGAGGCAGAGCTCACACCAGAAAGTACAAACGAACAGGAATCTGTAGAAAAGTAAGAGGGGGAACCCGCTCCCGATTGTTTATTAAATTGTTCCTTTTTTTTCTTTTTTTTTTTTTTTTTTTTGCCTTTTCCTATTCATTATCAATGACATGATCGAAATCGTGCATGATCTGGTCAATTTTGGAAGTCAGTTAAAAGAGCTTTCCCAATATGGATTAACATTCGAGATTAGGGCATCCAATTTTTATTAATTATTTCCCAGCATTGATTAACATTCAAGATTACATCGTCCAATTTTAATTAATTATCAAATCATATGTTTCGAAGAAAAAGACCTCTTGTAACCGTCTTCCTTCAAACAAACAAATATATAAAAAAATATATGATTTGAAAAATATATATTTTTAAAAGTAATCGCTCGAAGCGATTAGTCGATGACAAATGCTTTTATTATCAAGAATAATTTATGTCAAACTGTTTTCATGACCGATAAAAATATTTTTTGTTTATTTATTTTTGTAAACGATACAAATAATTATGTTTAGAGAAATATTTTCATGATTATTCGTATTCCACGAAATAAACACATCGTCAACTTTCTCCAAATTTCTTACGATGAGATATATGGAATTTGCTAAAATCAATAGAACCCGTAAACAACAAACGATGAAGTTTACGATCGTGATGGTTGTCGTAATGATGTGAGATTTTACTTTCCATTATCTGCAGTCGTTTTTCTCCTCAGGATGCTTGGTTATTTTACAGCATAAATTCAATGTGTCATGACATAACAATTCCGGCTTTACTTTTAGTTGGTATTATGTGAGCCATGGTGACAGGCGCGCTCAAAATTAGGAGTGACTATAGCTCAAACAAACATGCCGATGTCAAGAAAGTTATTCAAAAAGCCCTAAATTTATGACGCTTTTTATCAATTAAGTCATAAACCTATTAATTTTGTCAATTGAATTATTATCATTTTCACTTTTTTTCAATTAAGTTAATCCAATTAATTTTGATCGGAATTCACTGATATGGATGTCGGTTATCCTACGTAACATGGCCAATGCCAATGTGAACAAATTTTTTTATTTAAAAAAAATTCAATTTTTTCTTTTTCCCCTCTTTTTTTTTCTTTTTTCTTTTTTACTCCCTCCCCTTTCCCAGCTTCCAACGACCAACTAAAGGTTGCGACCAATGAGGGTCAACCTTGCCGACCTCAAGCGAGGTTGCTCTCACCAAGATCTGGAAAAGGGATGACCTCGCAGGCCTTGGGAAAGGTTCGCTCTTGCCAGTCGTAGCCTGTGGCCGATTGCCGAAGGCTAAGCAACCAGCAAAGGAAGGAGAGAGAAATTAAAAGAAAAGGAAAAAAGAAAAAGATATTAAAAATTCAAAAAAATATTTAAAAAATAATTAATTTTGTTAATGTCAGCGTTGACCGTGTCATATAAGATAACCAGCATCCACGTCAACTAATTCAAGCAAAAATTGACCATATGAACTCAATCGACAAAAAGTGAAAAGATTTAGGACTCAACTAGCAAAATTGAAAAGTTTAAAACTAAATTGACAAAAATAATAGGTTTATAATTTTTTGGACAAGTTTCCTTACTAGCATTGATATGAAACTCATGTAATAATGCCAAAAAGGTTGTCAATGTTGGTCAATCACTCTAACCAAAACAAAAAGGGATGGTAACACAAATAGTGTACAATTTAGTTATTAAAATTTTAATTTATTTAATGTAATCCATAAATTATTGTACAAAGTATAATGTGGTCCCTGTACTTTGATTTGTTCAATGTGATCCATGAACTTTAGCCTAGTGTGTGATGTGATCCCTAGATTTTTAATTTGTTCAATGTGATTCTCGGACTTTTAATACATTTTCAATATAGTCATTTCATTAATTCAACATCTGGAATTATATTAAATAAATTAAAAATCATAAATCATATCATATATTGGTTAAAATTTAATGACTATATTGAATAAATTAAAAGTTTATGGATCAAATTATACATTAGGCAAACTGTATGTGTCATTTTTTCAAATAAAAATGAAGTTTTGTTATGGTGCTCTTCAAGAAACACGGCCAATGAACTTCGGGAGGGTCATATATTCCAGCGTTTTCTTTATTTTTCTTTTCTTTTTCTTCTTCGAATTAAAATTCGGCACCAACAAGTCCCAATCTACTGGAACCGTCTCCGTCTCTCTACAAAGCCATAACGAGTGGTCAACGAGCGGGGCTACCCTGCTCGCAACCTCACCGGATCCCCCTGGTCCGCTCTCCTTCCAGTCCTCATCATCAACGGCTCTCGCTCGCAAGAAAATATTAGGAATTCTTGTGATAGACAACTAAGCAAAATACTAATTCATTTAGTGAGCGACACGTGTCCTGTGAGCCCCATATTATAGATATTTCACAAAATTCTCTCACTTGCCTTCAGGAAAAGCCGAGATCTCAGTTGTTTATGGAAGTCAGTCCTTCCTTCACCAAGATCTCGGCCTCAATCGACCGGCCGGCGACGGAGTAGTCGACGGGGGCCGAGATCTTGATGCAGGGGAGGAAGGCGGCAACGTGCTGGAGGCCGAGCTTCTTGCTGCGGAGCTTGTCGGGCATGGCGTCGATGAGGCCCAACTCGTCGGCGAGGTCCTGGGTAAAGATGGTCTGGGCAATGGCCATGCCGATGTTGCCGGCGCCGATGACGGCGATCTTGGTGTGGCACTTGGAGGGCGACAGCGGAGCCCGTGATTTTACCATCCCAAATCCACTGTGATTTCACCATGGGCTCCGCCATCGACCAGGAGGGGGGCGGCCACCGCCGACGGCTGGTCACTCAGTATGCCCTCCGGGGGCAAAGCGCGAGTCGAGAGGGAGGGAAAGGAGGTTGTCGTTGCTGTGTCGGGGGGGCTGGGGAGAGAAGACTGTGAAGGCTTAGCCAATTTCTGAAATTTTTGTGAAAAATCTGAAAATATGGGGCCTCGGGACACGTGTCACTCACAAGTCTACCCAGTATTTTCTCAGCGGGTTCGCGCTCTCCAGGTTCCCGCGTCCCACACAACCCCGGTTGACAAGGCAAAAGTCTTAGTCGCCGTCGCCTTCTCAGCTTCTTCGTCTTCATCTTCTTCTTCATCTTCCCCGCTCACTGCTCCTCCTTCACCGAGTGACAATTCCTAGAGAGAGAGAGAGAGATGGAATCTTCAGTGGTCGCTAGCCGAGGAGTGATCAAGGTCGCGGCAATCTGCGGTTCGATTCGCAGAGTTTCTCGCCACCGAGGCCTCCTTCGTTCAGGTGACCGTCTCGCTTTGATCTTTCGGAATCCGTGCTCTATATATCTTGTTAGCTCCTTCTTCTTTTTCTTTATCGGAATGCGTTAGCTTCTTTCTCTTCCCTGTTAATGGCTGCAGCGGTCGAGATATCCGAGCGGTCGGTCGACGGGATGCAAATAGAGATGATCGACGTGTCGCCGCTCCCGATGATAAACATGGACCTCGAGGTCGACGGCAGGTTCCCGCCGGCGGTCGAGGCTTTCCGCCAGAAGGTCCTGGAAGCTGACAGCATCCTCTTCGCTTCCCCCGAGTTTAACTACTCCGTCGCTCGTAACCACCTTTCCTCTGCTTCCTTCTATTTATGTACTCGTTCGTAGTAGTGCTGTGCAAGGTCAAGGTCGTTGCTTTTATGGCTGTCGTAGAAGAAGAATTGACTGCTGTCTCGCTAATTTTTCATGGTCTTGGGTTTGATTGGATTCAACTAGTTACTAGAAATGATGTTGCTTCCCTCCACGTACGCGTTTTGTCAGAATTAAGTTGGATTGGATTAGAACGAGTCAACTGCCAAACTGTCGGATCAGACGATGGTTTCTTCTAGCGTGTCCACGATAGAGCGGGTCAATCGAATGACTTCTCTTTTTCGCAAACATTGCATCAGCACTCAATTATCTTGCTCTGCCTTTATCTTGTTTGTCTTGAGGTTTTTTCTTTCTCCCTCAACTTTCGCCATCGAGTTTCTGGATATTGAGCTCAAATCGAACTAGATCAGATTTTAATTCCGGTTGGTCTTTCTATCTTTTCACAGTTAAGTGTATTGGATGGTTTTGGTCTATGAATGAACATGCCTTTCAGGAACTTGTAGGTGGGTTTGCTTTGTTTCCTGAGTTCTATGGCTCCTATTAGACTAAAGCAATGCTATTCATGTTGTATGTTATTGGTTGCTTGTAGCCTGTGAAGTGGGGAAGCGTCGCTGTTGGAATAGTGCAATGAGAGTAAAACTGTTAAAACTACCATAATGAACCTATTCTTCGTTGATTGAAGTCTGAAGCTGTCGATTTCATGCTTGAGAGATTGTCGAGAGATGCATGCTGCGGTATCTTACATACATATGTACGTGAGATGCTTGATTGTGCTGCAACAGTCTTTGAATATGATGAGGCTTTACGCTAATCATGTTTATGTATGTAATTTATGTATTTATGTGTGTTGCACTCGCTCAAACATGTTTACTTAGGTTGCCGGCCTTGTTTATTGAGTCACTACACATTCGACTGGTTAGAGAAAGGTGTATTAGTAGACTTATCAGATTGTCAATCTGTGAATTGAGTCTTGCTTGACAACCATCTGTTGCATGAAAAACTCTCGCAGTGGACCAATCATTCAGTTTCTTTACTATGAGACTGATCTCTCTCCTAAACCAATTTGGAGAATGCTAACTTCACTGACACTCCAGATGTCATGACTTAATTGTCTCATGTGGAAGCTCTGTTGCTGATAATAGGTATGGTGTGAGGTGACCCTCTGCATTGTTACGGTTCTCAGAGATGTCAGTAATCTTTGTGTGAAAGAAAGTATAAAAAAAATCATCCTCCTCTCAGATGGGTCTCTAGTTCATTGAATATGTATACACTAAAGAGAACTATATACTACTACTGTGAATTCATAAGTCTGTCAGTTTGTTATCCAAAGTCAGTGGTAGACTACACATTGCCAAAATCATCCGATTTCACTAAAGCGCAGTAAATTTGAAAGAAGTCTCAAGTTCCTGTCAAGCAACATCGTCACACTGATCTCCAAATGTTTGTTAGGTTCGCTTTTGCCACTTCAACACGTGGATTCCAGGTTACAAGTTACTGGAATTTATGCTCTAATCACTGAGTCTAATGAGATGATGATCGTTTCTGATATTATTCCAGCTATAAAAGTTGAGGAAATGAAGGACATTTTGTTTCTAACGACAAACCCACCTCGGATGATGAACACCTTTATGATCTTATACGATCAAGTAGAACCCAAGTAGAAGTCAGAGTGGATAGCCCAAACACGAGGTTATCAATACTTCATGGTGTTGGGAGTTTGAACCTTTATCGTTTGCGTAAACCTCACACATGTCCGTTTCTATACTACTAAGCCAACTCCTAAAAAATTTGAAAAGTAAGTTTGATGTTGCCGTTTATTGTGCTCTGGTTCAATTCCTGCTCAGGAGGAAAACAAGTATGCGACTTTCGTTGTCAGCTTGAAATTTTTGGCTAGCACTCACACTATGGTAAAGGATGATGAAGTTATGCATTCGTCGCTGTCGTCCATTTCTTAATGATGTTCTTCTTTCTGCCATACCAGCACCTTTAAAGAATGCGATCGACTGGGCGTCTAGAGCGCCGAATGTTTGGGCCGGTAAGGCAGCTGCCATTGTGAGCGTGGGGGGAAGTTCCGGTGGGTTACTAGGGCAGCATCATCTCCGTCAAATTGGAGTCTATTGCGATCTTCATTTCATCAACACGCCCCAGTTCTTCCTGAACGCATTTCAACCGCCTAAAAAATTCGACAGCGAGGGGAACTTGTTCGATCCGGAGGTCAAGGAGAGACTTAAGAAGGTTCTTCAAGCGCTGCACGGATTTACGTTGCAACTACAGGGTCGGTGATTCGAAACTCAGTTAGAACCTGAATTCTCTGCATCGTAGGTATCTATTATATTCAGCAATGCCGAGGACATGAAATCGATGTCTTGACGATGAACGACCGATTCCGTAATTGTGGTTATAAGTGAATTAGTGTTTCGCCAGTTTTATACCCGCGAATAAATATCTTTCACTCAATGATGCGTTTAGGTTTTATTATTTATGAGGAGACTTAAGTCCTGTGTTAGTATTGGATAGAAATTATCAAATGCAATAATTAATATATATATATATATATATATAGACGCACTTTATTTGAATTCGGAGAACCTGTCAAATCTACTCTTGTATTCAGTCGATGGTCCAATCTTAATATAGTAAGAGGATGTAACCAAGATTAGATGGATAATACAATGTCAAAACCAAATCGATGATGTCAGATAATATAGACAACTCCAAAGAGAGACCATTCCCAAGCAAACACGTTAGCACACGTCGAGTCGATGTCGACGACGCTGGGTAAATAGGATTAAATGAGGGAAGCACGTCTCTATGATGAATGTGTGGACACAATGTGAGAGTCTGGCCAACTACACTAGACTAGTAGAGTAGCACCAGCAGATGTTGCCGCCAAATGGGTTAGAAGACACAATGTCGGAATTTAATTGGCGACGCTAGAAAAAAGGAAAATAATACTAGGAACGTATTACTCCTGAATGGGTTGGAGAACACAATGTCGGAATTTGATTGACAATGCTAGACGAAGGAGGTAACACCAAGAAGGTGCTACTCCTAAATGGTTTAGAGGACACGACACTAGAATTTAATCGACAATGTTAAATAAAAATGGACCATCGAGGGACCTTACTCCCAAGCGGGTTTAAAATACAGCACTGGAATCTAATAAACAGCGCTAGATGATGATATTGCCACTAAGAAGACACTATTCATAGATGAATATGAGGACATAACGTTAGAACTTAATCGACGATGCTAAACAAATATCATACGAGGCTTAAATCTAATCAATAGCACTACTTGAGAAATGACACTCGCCGAAATTGAATCAACAATAGAAGCCTAAAGTTACTATGCTAAACTAGACCAGGATAACTAAGAAAAGATAAAAAGTTTTGGTTGTGTTGTTCGGGGGACTTTCTTGTTGAAAGACTCAGATATTTATAGGGATACCCCAATAATCGTCAAGTGGTTACCAATTTGAATTGCGGCCTTTAGTCTTCAGCACATTTCCTATTCCTCAGCCGATTCATCCTATAACTGTTCTAATCGTGTTTTCATTCGTTGAAAAACAACTTTCCAAATTAAGTTTTGATCATCAACCGTTTTCCTCCGTGCCTTTTGACCTTTACAATTTACCGCCGAAACTCATATAATGATATTCGGCCACGTGGCTTCCTCATTGTTAACAGCTGAGCTTACTTCCAGATGCCCGTCGAAAGCTGATAATAGGGCTTCATGTGTAATTTCATTATATTTCAAGGTGAATTTTGCTCATGTGATTGGCATGTGAGGCGTATTCAATTTTGGGTACCAACAATTAGCAAGGGCTGTATGAGCAAAGAAACATTCCTCCATCACAAACTATGAAGAGGATTCCAAGCGTTAAAGGTAAGGGTGCTTTTAAAGTCAAGTTTTGGGTGATTTTAGTGGGTATTAAAATGAGTACGAACAAGATCCCAACGGACCCAGAGAAACGAAAACAAAGAACTAAGAGCACAAAGCAAACAAGTTTACCGATTGGTAGAAATTTAGGCGATTGAGTTTCCGAGACCAGACCTTGTGGCCCAAATTGAATTGTGACGACTGACAGCCAACCGAGTTGCCGTCGATATGGGAGACAAACCCTTAACATATAGTACCCATCAAAACACGTGAGAAGACATGAGCATCAAGCAATGGAAGGAATGCAACGGAGCACATGAGCCACGGGTCGAAACAGAAGGACGACGACCATCAATGCACCACTCGAGGATCCGAGACTTTGGTGTTTCGACGCGAAAGAGATTACCTCTGCTATCAACCGCGTCGAGAGAACCAGAGAAGGGAGGGCCGAGAGGGAGAGGCAGAGCACGCACGAGAAAGCAGAAACGAACAGGAATCTGTAGAAACGTAAGAGGGGAACCCCCTTTCGATTGTTCGTTGACATGATTGAAATGGTGCACGATCTCGTCAATTTTGGACGTCAGTGAAAAGGGCTTTCCCAACATGGATTAACATTCGAGATTACAGCGTCCAATTTTCATTAATTATTTCCCAGCATGGATTAACATTCAAGATTACATCATCCAATTTTAATTAATTACCAAATGATATGTTTCGAAGAAAATGACCTCTTATAACTGTCTTCCTTCAAACAAACAAACATATAAAAAAATAAAGGGATAATGCCACGAAAAAACCCTAAACTTTACCCCGTGTGACACATTTATCTTAAACTTTTTTTTGTGCCACCAAAAACTCTAAACTATGCCACTTGTGACAATTTTACCCTGAACTATATTACTTATAACAAATTTACCCTAAAGTTTTTTGGGCTGAAGGGCATTTTCGTCATTTTCTTCTTCTTTTTTTATTGAATGGAGGAAGCCGGTGAGGCCATCCTCGCCGGCGCCGGAGTCGCCGCGCAGGCCTGGGCGACCCTCGCCAGCATCGGGCAAGGGCCGCCCAGGCCAGATCTAGCAAAGGGCCGCCCTCGCCTAGGTCGACCTCGCCGGATCTGGCAAGGGCGACCTTCACCTGAGTCGGGCGAGGGCGCCCTTGCCCAGCGAGGCTCGGGCAACCCTCGCCGGCATCGGGCGAGGGCCGCCCAGGCTAGATTGGGCGAGGGCCGCCCAGGCCAGATCGGGCGAGGGTGACCCTCGCCGGCGCCCGAGAGGGCGCCGAGCCGAATCGGCTGGGCGGCCCGCGCCAACAACGGTGAGGGTCGCCCAAGCCTGCGCGGCCCTTGCTCGACGCCGGCGAAGGTTGCCCAGGCCTGGGCCGCCCTTGCCCGACTCCGGCGCCGGCGAGGCCCTCGCCGCCTTCCTCCATTCAAAAAAAAAAAAAAAATAGAAAAAAATAGAAAATGACGAAAATGCCTTTCACCTAAAAAACTTTGGAGTAAATTTGTCATAAGTAATATAGTTTGGAGTAAAATTGTCACAAGTGGCATAGTTTAGGATTTTTGGTGGCACAAAAAAAAGTTTAGGATAAATGTGTCACACAGGGCAAAGTTTTGGATAAATGTGTCACACAATGCAAAGTTTGGGGTTTTTTATGTCAAAAAAAAGTTTAGAGTAAATATGCCACACGAGATAAAGTTTAGGGTTTTTCGTGGCATTATCCCAAAAATAAATTATTTGAAAAAATATCTTTTTAAAATAATCACTCGAAGTAATTACTCAATGAAAAATGATTTCATCGTCAAGAATAATTTATGTTGAAACATTTTTGTGAACGATGAATATCTTTTTCGTTTGTTCATTTTTATAAGCAATACAAACGATCGTTTTTAAACAAAATGTTTTCATGATCATTCGTTTTCTACAAAACAAACACGTCGTTAACCTTTTCCAAATTTCTTTTTTTTATGCGATATGTGGAATTTGCTAAAGCCAATAGAACTCATAAACAACAAACGATGGTTGTCCTAATGATGTAAGAGTTTACTTTCCATTGTTTAGAGTTGCTTTTCCTCCTTAGGATGCTTGCTTAATTTGCAACAATTGGAGTCGCTTTTACTCCTTAGGATGCTTGGTTATTTCGTAGCACAGATTTGATGTGTTGTGACGTAATTACCCCAACTCTACTTTAGAAGTATCGTGGAGTGCTCACTTTTACTCCTTAGGATGCTTGGTTATTTCGCAGCACAGATTTGATGTGCTGTGACGTAATTATCTCAACTCTACTTTAGAAGTATCATGGAGTGCTCACTTTTACTCCTTAGGATGCTTGGTTATTTTACAGCATAGATTTGATGTGCTGTGATGTAACTATCCTGGCTCTACTTTTAGCATTATCGTGGAGTGCTCCAATTGAGGAGCGACTACAGTGCAAACAAACATGCTAGCATCGATATGGGACTTTAAAAGGTCATCAACGTTGGCCAGTTGCCCTACCCAAAACAAAAAAGGGATAATAACATAAACAATTCTTCAACTTTAGCTAAATATGTAATGTGGTTCCGAACTTTTGATTTGTTCAAGATAATCCATAAACTTTAGCCCGATGTGCAATATAATCACTGAATTTTTAATTTGTTCAATATAGTCCTTCTATTAATTCAAGACCTGAAACTACATTAATTGAGTTAAAATTCAAATATTATATTAAAAAATTAAAAACTCAAAGATCAAATTAGATATTATATTAAAATTTATGGGTATTTGTGTCATATTTCCGAAAAAAATGAAGTTTTGTTAACGCATTCTTCAAAAAGCATCCCCAGTGAATTTTGGGAGTTCCGTACGTTCCAGCGTTTTCTTTTTCTCTTTCTTTTCTTTTTGCTAACTAAAAATTCGGCACCGACAGCTCCCAAGCCATTGGAACTAACTCCCTCCCCGTCTCTCTACAGGGCCATAACGAGCGGCGCTCTGCTGCTCGCGACCTCACCAGATCCCCTGGTCCGCACTCCTTCCAGTCCTCATCATCAACGGCTCTCGTCCGTTCGCGCTCTCCTGGTTCCCGACTCCTACCTCCCTACTCCCCTGATTTGACAAAAGGCACGGTCGCCATCGCCATCGCCATCGCCATCTCCATCTCCATCGCCTGCTCAGCTTCTTCAGCTTCTTCTTCTTCTTCCCCGCCCACTGCTCCTTCACTGACAACTCCTAGAGAGAGAGAGACATGGAATCTGCAGTGAAGGCTAGCCCAGCAGTGATCAAGGTGGCGGCAATCTGCGGCTCCATTCGGAAGGCTTCCTTCAACCGAGGCCTCCTTCGTTCCGGTAACCGTCTCGATCTCGATCTTCCGGAATGCGTTCGTGCTCTTCATCTCTTTAGCTCTTTCGTCGGAATGCGTTAGCTTCTCTTCCCATTTGATGGCGGCAGCGGTCGAGATATCCCAGCAATCGGCGAACGGGATGCGAATAGAGCTGATCGACGTGTCGCCGCTCCCGATGATAAACACGGACCTCGAGGTCGACGGCAGGTTCCCGCCGGCGGTCGAGGCTTTCCGCCAGAAGGTCCTGGAAGCCGACAGCATCCTCTTCGCTTCCCCCGAGTATAACTACTCCGTCGCTCGTAACCACCTTTTCTCTGCCTCCTATTTACGTACAAGTTCGTTGGTTTGCTGTGCAAGGTCGTTGCTTTCGTGGCTGTAGAGCTCGTAGAAGAAGAATAGACTGCTGTTTCGCTAATTTTTAATGGTCTCGGGATTGATTTGATTCAATTAGCTGCCAGAAATGATGCTGCTTCCCTCCACATACGCGATTTGTCAGATTCGGTTCGATTCAATTCGATTAGATTAGATTAGATCGAGTCAGCTGCTGAACTGTTGGACCAGACAATGGTTTCTTCTAGCATGTCCGCGGTAGAATGAGTCTATCCAGTGATTTCTCTTTTTTCACAATCATTGCATCAGCCTCAATTGTCTTGCTCTGCTTTTATCTTGTTTGTCTTGAGGTTTTTCTTTCTTTCTTGACTTCTGCCATCGAGTTTCTGCATATTGAGCTCAAATCGAACTAAAGTTGATTTTACTTCCAGTTGGTCTTTTTTCTTTATCACAGTTAAATGTATTGGATGGTTTTGGTCTATGAATGAACATGCCTTTCCTGAACTTTTAGGTGGGTTTGCTTTGTTACCTGAGTTCTCTGACTCCTATCAGACTAAAGCAATGCTGTTAATGTTATGTGCTATTGGTGCTTGTGGCCTGTGAGGTTCGGAGGCCTCACTGTTGGAGTAATGTAATGAGAGCAAAACTGTAGGAACTACCATAATGAACCTATTCTTTGTTAATTGAAGTCTGGTAGCTGTCGATATCTTGCTTGAGAGAGTGCATGCTGCGGTATCTTACATACATATGTCCATTGTATACTTGCTTGTGCTGCAACAGTCTGTGAATATATGAGGCTTTAATCATGTTTATCTATGTATTTTATGTATTTATGTGTGTTGCACTCACTCAAACATGTTTACTTAGGTTATCGGCCTTGTTTTTTGAGTCACTACACATTCGACTGGTTAGAGGAAGGTGTATTAGTATACTTATTGGATTGTCAATCTGTGCATTGAGTCTTGCTTGACAACCATCTGTTGCAAGAAAAACTCTCACAGTGGACCAATCATTCAGTTTCTTTAATATAAGACTAATCTCCTTCCTAAACTAATTTGGAAAATGCTGCTTCACTAACCCTTCAGATGTCATGAGTTGATTGTCTCCTCATGTGGAAGCTTTGTTGCTGATAATGACCCTCTGCATTGTCACTCTTACTTTGAATTCATAAGTCTGTCAGTGATCTTATCCAAAGTCAGTGGTAGACTACTTCATTGCCAAAATCATCCGATTTCACTAAAGTGCAGTAAATCTGAAAGACGTCCTAATTTCCCGTCAAACAACATCATCATACTATTCTCCCAATGCTTGTTAGGTGCCCTTTTGCCACCTCAACACGGGGGTTCCAGGTTTTAAGTTACTGAAATTTACACTCTAATCACCAAGTCTAATGAGATGATGATCGTTCCTGATATCATTCCAGCTATAAAAGTTGAGGAAATGAAGCACATTCGATTTCTAACAACAAACCCACATCAGGTGAGTAAATCTGGGGTCATGAGCACCCTAATGATCTTATAAGATCAAGTAGGACCCAAGTAGAAGCCAGAGTGGATAGCCCAAACATGAGGTTAACAATACTTCATGATGTTGGGAGTTTGAACCTTTATCTTTTGTGTAAACCTCACACATATGTCCGTTTCTTTACTACTAAGCCAACTTCTGGATGTTGGAAAAAAAGTTTGATGTTGCCATTTGTCGTGCTCTGGTTCATTTCCCTCTCAGGAGGAAAATAAGTATGCAACATTCGTTGTCAGCTTGAATTTTTGGCTAGCATTCACACTATGGTAAAGGTCCAAAGGATGAGGAAGTTATGCATTTATGCTGTCAAATTTCTTAATCATTTTCTTCTTTTTGCCATACCAGCACCTTTAAAGAATGCAATTGACTGGGCATCTAGACCGCCTAATGTTTGGGCCGGTAAGGCAGCTGCCATTGTGAGCGCGGGGGGAAGTTTCGGTGGGGGACGAGCGCAGTATCATCTCCGTCAGATTGGAGTCTTTGTCAACCTTCATTTCATCAACAAGCCCGAGTTCGTACTGAACGCGTTTCAACCCCCTACAAAATTCGATGGCGAGGGGAACTTGGTCGATCCAGAGGCGAAGGAGAGACTTAAGCAGGTTCTTCAAGCGCTGCACAGATTTACCCTGCAACTACAGGGTCAGTGATGCGAAACTCAGTAAGACCTTGAATTCTCCGCATCGTAGGTGTCTTTTTATTATATTCAGAAGCGACGAGGACGTGAAATTGATGTCTTGATGATGAACACCGATTTCATAATTGTGGTAATAAGTGAATTAGCATAGGCTGTATGAGAACAGAAATGCTCCCCCATGACAAGCAAGGGAGTGGATTCCAATGTATGTGGGCTTCTGGTTTGCGGGCTAAGATTTTCAAGGATTGACATCTCCAGTAGCGTTAAAGGTGAGGGTGCTTTTTAAGTCAAGTTTTGGGTGATTTTAGTGGGCATTAAAATGAGTACGACAAGATCCCAATGGACCCAGAGTAACGGAAACAAAGAATTAAGAGTACAAGCAAACAAGTTTATCGATTGGTAGAAAATTAGGCGATTGAGTTACGAGACCAGGCTTTGTGGCCCAAATTGAATGGTGGCGACGAGACAAAGAAAATAGGCCAATTTGAGTCTGACAGCCAACCAAGTGCCGTCGATATGGGAGACAAACCCTCAACATAGTACCCATCAAACAGATGAGAAGACATGAATTCTGTCCCCTGCACCCTTCACACACCCCCATGGATGTCCCTTGACACCTAAACCCAACGCCTTCTCTCTCTCTCTCTCTCTCTCTCTCTCTCTCTCTCTCTGTTCGACATAATGCAACTGCAGCTTGCCCGACCACACGAGGCCAATGGGGTCCTCTTGAAATTTCCGAGGATGAACCGATCCACCAGTAGCAATGAGTTTTTCTTTTATTTTCTTTTTGCAGTGATTTCTCTTACAAACGTTTAGGTGAATGACTTCACTAACTAATCAGGAAATTGGAAGAGTTTCGCTTATTACATCGTATGAAAAAAACACAGAAATCAAGTGATTAATGTGCATTATGCACATAACTTATTAAGGCTAGATAAATATTGTGAGATTATGGCTCATATTATGAAATTATAATCTAAATTCATCCATGGCAACAATTATATGAGGAGCCTAGTAATGGTCTTTTATGAAAGGATATTAACCTATATATTATAATTGAGAATACAACCAATCACACTAATTACGTACGAAATGAGTTTTTATTTTTATTTTTGATCAAGCGTATGAAACGAGTTTAATTATGCCTTCTCATCACCCCACCCAACAATATGCATTTTAAGTGGTGACGTAGCCAAGAAGGAAGCAAGATTCTTTTTTTTTAAAATATTATTATTATTTTTATATTTTGGTGTGATTACAGCCAATGACAAGAGTAGGGGTCCACTAGGGAATAGGGCTGAGTTTGACTTGTCAGAAGATGCAGGCCGCACAGAGTCTTAGGACGCGGTGTCCGAGTTCTGGTTTGGCTGAGACACGCGCCTAGGAAGAAGCATCGCCATTGTTAATATGCATGGAGAAGCTGTTAATGTCTGCCTGCCCCGTGGTCAGTAAAGAAGAGTCCTTTTGTTGGCTGCTTCTTTGCACATGTCCCTCTAAAGTATAAGGCAATGGTCCTCCCGCTGTCCCCAAATAAAGAAAGTCATGCCAATGGCAATGACAATCTCTCTCTTTCATGCACTGAGGAGTCTTAAGTTCTGGACAATTTGCCAAAGTGACAGGAATTGTAGTCTTTTCTTACTCTGCTGAAGGGGGGAAGTCATGAAGAGGACAAGGATTGTGTATATTATGAGGGACAAACTAAGGGAGCTAGTGCCTTTTCTGGGAAGATGTGGTAAAAATGTGAAGGGCCCGGCGAAGAAAGATTACTATTTGGGGGAAATAATAGGATAAATTAGAGAATTAAAGTGAAAATGCCAAGTGCGG
Source organism: Corymbia calophylla (assembly GCA_014182845.1). Classification (NCBI taxonomy): domain Eukaryota; kingdom Viridiplantae; phylum Streptophyta; class Magnoliopsida; order Myrtales; family Myrtaceae; genus Corymbia; species Corymbia calophylla. The sequence goes on from CM024702.1 coordinate 8,751,119, forward strand.
TCACTGCGGTCTGATCTGACACATCCAAAAAAGGCAAATAGGATAACCACCAGCGATGACATGTCTCTGTGTTTCTCCAAATGTTTGGCCTGGCAGTAGTTTCAGGAGTCAAATTCGGATGCAAAGACCAATGCTTTGAATCTTTGGTCCAAACCCATCAGAAAAAGAAAAGTGGGAACCTAGGGGAGGGCGAAAATTAAGAGAAAGAAAAAGAGAGCTGAGGGAAAAAAAAGAAAAGAAAATACACCCAGAAACAAAGAAAAGCTTGTCATTGGCACCAACCCCAACTTTTGCTTTGTCCATTATGAATCCAACACTCCCATTCCTTTTCCTTCCAAATCTCAGACAACCCATTTCCCAGCACAAATAGTGCTGACGCCAATGCAAATTCAGACTAGACGTATGAAAAGAGTCGTTTTTTCATGTTCCGGCATATGTCTCGTTTGTTTCTCTCCTCTGTTTCGAGAATGCCTTATCGTGATTGGAGGGTCTTCATTGGGGAAAGCGCATAGTTAGAGAGAGAATGTGTGCGTGGGTGGGTGTGTGCGCGAGAGAGAGACATTGATCTGGGTATGGGGAAGGAGAAGAGGAGGATGTAAGCGTATAACATACGTTAGGGGGGCAGAGAGAAATGAGCAAAAAGCACGGCCGGATTTTGAAGGCCTGGGAAAAAACAGTGAGGAAATCACAAGCTGCTGCAAAGAAAAGGGTGAACAGCATTTTCGCCGCTATGTCGGTTGCCCACGTTGACGACGAGGACAATGCGGGCCAGAGCGAGGTCTACCATGCCGAGAGCGTCCTCTCAAATGGGGACTTTTACACCGGCCAGTGGGCGGATAACCTCCCCCACGGTCACGGGAAGTATCTGTGGACTGATGGGTGTATGTATGTTGGTGAATGGTTCAAGGGCAAGACAATGGGAAAGGGGAAGTTTTGTTGGCCAAGTGGTGCCACATATGAGGGTGAATTCAAGAGTAGTTATATGGATGGTAAAGGGACTTACACAGGGCCTTCGGGGGATACATACAGAGGTTCGTGGATAATGAACTTGAAACATGGGCAAGGGACTAAGAGTTATGTTAATGGTGATTGCTATGAAGGAGAGTGGCGTCGCGGGATGCAAGATGGCCATGGGCGGTACCAATGGCATAATGGGAACAGTTACATCGGACAATGGAAAAATGGGACCATCCACGGGAATGGCACAATGATATGGAGTAATGGAAATCGGTATGATGGATTTTGGGAAGATGGCTTGCCTAAAGGGAATGGGACTTTTAGATGGGCGGATGGTAGTTTTTATGTTGGCATATGGAGTAGAGACCCGAAGGAGCAGAGCGGCACATACTATCCATCGGGGTCGACCGGAGGCAACATTGATTGGAATCCTCAAGAGGTGTTTTCAGTGGATTTGCAGGATTGCAAGATTTGTCCTGGCGAAAAGGTTTCGATTTTGCCATCACAGAAGCTGCTGAATTGGCCAGGGATTGAGGAGGAGTCCGTGCAGAAGCAGCAAATTTGGAGACCTCAAAAGGAAAGCGATGGAGGTGGGAAACAAAGGATGTCGGTGGATGGAAGGGTGTCTCATTACAGTTGGGGATCAGAAGGCAGTGATGGAAATAGTCTCAGGGATGACGATGAAGGGCTGGGGAATATTCAGCCTCAAGATTCAAGCATGGCAGCCACACTGACTAAACAACAGATGCTACGGATAAAACCACCAAAGAAACAGGGAGAGACCATTTCTAAAGGACATAGGAACTATGAGCTAATGCTCAATCTGCAGCTAGGAATCAGGTACTGGGTTTTTATTATTGGTAGTTTAACTTTTGCCTCCTTTTTCTCTTGAATTGGATAACAGAAGTTTACCTTTGCTGATTGAAACTTGTTTACGATTATCCACAAGTTTCACATATTCATAGGTTTTAAATTTGTCGGTTTTTTTTTTTGCCAGATATAGCTGATTAGATATGTGTCTCCTCAGTTAATTGAATATATGGTTTTACTTCTAGTATCCCCCATGTTATGGTGTTCAATGGAAGGGATAGTGAACAAGCGGAAGTAACAATCTATCGCCTCTCAATCCACTAATGAAAAAAAAAGCAGCAAAGCTGTAATGTTTCATCTCGTATTCTTCTACTGGGAACAATTCCAGGAAATAAATTTGTGCATATGTCATCATGATCAGCATGTCATCGGATGTCTTTCATAAATGTAATCAGTCATTCAATGTCGCCCCACAGGCATTCCGTTGGAAGGCCTGCTCCAGCTACATCCCTGGATCTGAAAGCTTCGGTTTTTGATCCCAAGGAAAAAGTGTGGACTAGATTTCCTCCCGAAGGAACCAAGCATACTCCACCCCACCAGTCATGTGAATTCAGGTGGAAGGATTATTGCCCAGTGGTTTTCAGGTAATCTTGAGCCATTCTTTTTCACTAATGATAATCTTCTTTCAGCTGCACCATCCAGTTACCGTTTATTGATGCATTTACAATTCAGGAGTGTTTGAGGCAGAAATAATGATATTTGCTCATTAGCATGAGCTTAAGCTGACATCTCCCAAAGTAGTCCTTTATTAAACTTTTTCTGGATCTGTGTCTCATGAAGTCACTCAAGATAACTTAAGTTTCAAAGCACTAAATTTCATTAACCCAAACTTCCGAGTGACAATATATTCTTTTGTCAATCTGCAGGACTCTCAGAAAATTATTTAGAATTGATGCAGCAGATTATATGATATCGATCTGTGGGAATGATGCCTTGCGAGAGCTTTCTTCCCCAGGGAAAAGTGGAAGTTTCTTCTACTTGACCCATGATGACCGATACATGATAAAGACCATGAAAAAATCAGAAGTAAAGGTGTGTTCCCCTCGTTGCTTGCCTAATATGGGTGATGAAGTTCCATTTATCAGTGCATTCTCACTTAAGAATTTACTGTAGCAGAAACCAGTCTTCCTATTATAAGGTTCATGTTTATATCTAAGTTAACAACTTATCTCCAAATGTTTAACCATACCAAATTGTGATTTAGAGTAATTAGTCTGATGAAGGCACGTTGCTAGGTTCAACCATTTATGTAAAGCTTTCTGAAGATTTTTGGTGGAAGTTATTTGCACTCAGCGGCAAAATTTTAGTCAGCAATTCTTGAAATTATAGTCTTTTTTCTGCTTTGTTCACAATCCCATGTAATTTTTTTTTTATCACAGGTGCTTTTGAGGATGCTGCCATCTTATTATAATCATGTCCGAACCAACGAAAACACTCTCGTTACAAAATACTTTGGTCTACATTGCGTGAAATTAACTGGGACTGCACAAAAGAAGGTAATGTTTAAGATACACTGGAATCAGAGTTAAATCTCCCTAGGTGAACTTCACAGGACATAAAAATATAGTCATACTCATTTGCAATCAGTGGCCCAGGTACGCTTTGTCATAATGGGAAACCTATTCTGCTCCGAGTACACAATCCATAGGCGCTTTGACTTAAAGGGTTCTTCTCATGGTCGTATCACTGATAAACCGGAAGCTGAAATTGAAGCTACTACCACCCTTAAGGACCTTGATCTCAACTTTATATTCAGATTGCAGAATGTTTGGTTCCAAGAGTTCTGCAGGTGAGATTTATTTTCTGCTTGTGCTATTAAACCACTTGCTCCTCTTCTTTGTACCTTACTTATTCTTGAGCGCTCTCTTTGCCAACCCCACGCACCTTCTACCCACACTCTCAAGCCCGCTATTGCATGAGCAAGGTAGAGAGATGGAACTTCGATCACTCATTTCTGACATATAATGAACTAAGATTTTCACAAGCCAACTTGTTTTTGATATATAATTTCGGTAGAGCTCTTTCTTTAAAGAATGAAGTGGGATCCTGGAACACCAGAACTCCTTCATTCATAGTAATTCAAACTTCTACTTAGATGAAACTAATTCTGATTCCATATGTTGATGGCAATTTCTGAGAGTGCATTTAAGTGGAGGTTGTGAGCTTGTGTCTCTCTATGAAGGTTGAGCCAATCCTAATATATCCTCTTTTAATTTACGTCCTCCACTTATATGTGATTCATTTCATGCAGACAAGTGGACAAGGACTGTGATTTTCTTGAACAGGAGAGGATAATGGACTACAGTCTTCTGATTGGCCTTCACTTCCGAGATACTTCTTATGACAAGGATAGCTTAGTTGCCGAGGCTTGTCCTTCGGGAGTTCGCACTCCTAGAGGTTCACTTTTGCCATTTCGCTAAATGCCTTTGATTCATGCTATATCAGCCAGGCTTAACATTTGATATAATGTCTGTTCAGGCATTGGAGATAACGTTGTTTACCCTGTAGATCCTCGCCTTTCCAGTGTGGAAATGGATCAGCTCCAGCTCGACCCTACCAGGTAAAAATGATCTGTTACTCATATACAATAAACAGACAAATGAATGAATGGGAAAAATAAAAAATAAAAAGAAAATCAGTGCTTCTAGATTGATCATATTTCTCTCTATGGAAGGAATATAGGGCACTTCCATTTGTCAGCATATGTAAGCTGTAACAATTATCTAGAGCTTCATCCTTGCAATCTACCATTTCAGTCAAATTACCTCTTCATGTGACTTAAGTATTGCTATTATTATATCTGATGATATTGGGCAGGTGGGCTTCAACCAGATTAGGGATAAACATGCCTGCAAGGGCTGAACTAACAATGAGGAGAAACGGCTGTGAGCTACAGCTGGTTGGTGAACCAACAGGAGAGCTATATGAGGTCATCCTCTTCTTTGGCATAATAGACATATTGCAGGATTATGACATTAGCAAGAAGCTTGAGCATGCATACAAATCAATCCAATATGACCCGACTTCAATATCTGCGGTTGATCCAAAGCAATACTCCAGACGGTTCCGTGATTTTATATACAGAATTTTCCTAGAAGACACTTGAGGTTTGGATTCTCTCATATTGTGGATACCTATGTACAGTCAATGCATGGGATGACAGTTCTCGATGGTGAGAAGGTTGCCCGTTTTGGTCAGAAGCAAGTACACTGGAGAATGGCATCTAAGATCAGGTGTCTCATGCTCTTGGTAAACAAACGGCAGATTTTCACCTTCATCGTATTGTAAGTTATAGGCTGAAAGAAATGTGTTGTAGGTAAGGGTAGAGAAGATCAGAATTTAAGCCTCATTCTTTTTGTAAAATGTGTCATCACAGGATCGATTCTTTGTACCCATATCTTTTACCAGAAAAGGGAGGGATATGGAATTTTGTCATGAATAAGATGTACAGGAGATCGGAGAAGGCCAAAAAAAAAAAAATCCTCGGTTGCTTCACCATGAAAATCGTATCGCAATCCAAATCAAGAATCCTTTTCATGAATGTTTGTTTTATTCTTCTGCATGTTGGGCGGCATTCTGATTATGTTCAGAGGCATGGAGTTCCTTATTTTTCTCTTCAGACATACACAGATATTTCAAGCAGAATCCACCATGACCTCCAAGTTGGCCAACCGTGGATAGGTTTTTAGAGGTCCAGGCATTTCTACAAAAGATTATACGCAGCAAAAATTTGCTCCTTTGACCTGAGCTTTGAAATCAAGAGCTGACGGATGCAGAGTGGCAATGTGCAAAGCGCTGGCGAGTCGTGTAGTTTACGGGCCTTGAGTCAGTAATTTAAATTTTTAACGTGGCATGTGGGAATATCTGATAATGCAAGGTGCACAAGGGATGCCGAACTAAGTATCGTAAGTACGACTAGGCAAGTTCCGTAAAAACCAGGAGCATCATATTTACTTACATTCTAATGCTCCTACTGCAACTTCATTACACATGACATCCCAGCAATGCTGGATGCCATTCAGCTTATCCTGGGGGATATCAGCTCACTACTTAAACCAAGATAATCCATGCAGCGAAGACTCGGGCTGTTGCAACATGTCAAATTATCGTCTGGCCTTGATGTTACAGCCAATTCACATCAAGTTGCTGTCTAAGAGGCAGTGTTTTTACTTCTATTGATCGATTCGAAAAAATGCCGGACACCGACCGGCAAATTTTAAGGGAGACCGGGACCATGTGTTGTTTCATGGAGGACATGGGGGACCAGAAATCATGTAAAGCAATTTTTTGTTTTTTGCGTCCCATCACCTGCATAAAGAGTCAAGCCAAGAAGCTAGTATCTATCACATCAACCAACGCGACACTTCCTGTATCGAAAAAAGGTGGTCCCTTAATGCATGTCGTGGATTCTTTCTAGGCCACTAAATTTGTTACTCAGGCATCTACCAAGATCATAGGGAAAATGAAACGATCAGTCATCAACATCTCAAGATGTTTAAAGCCCACGAGAGTCGCAGGGGCATAAATATATCTACTCGAGTATGATTACTACTGACAGATAAGATCCTTAAGATGGTTAAAAGAAAACACAATTTATTAAAAAAGCACAATTATCTTCAATAGAATTCCTCTTCATACAGATCAACAACATAAAGTCACTGAATGGTTGCCAGTCCATTTCCAAACTAATGCCGACACACTATGTTTTATTTATCCAGAGAACTTCGCATGTCTAAATACAAATTTGACTGCATTAAGCACCGGTCAGAAAGATCTTAGAGATAAACCGAGATTGGATTTGGTCCAGCACAAGGTTCATTCTTGCAGATCTCTTACAATTATTGTGCCAGTGGTCGTTTGTGGACCACGTAGAGAGGCAGCAAAATTGACAATGGAAAATTGCGCTCTACAACTGAGACTTGTAAATTTCATATCCATTACTTGCAGAGGTCACTGGAGACAATCTGATGGCAAACGAGTATGGCATGGCAGGAACCAGATATTTCTCGTGGACACAAGGCGACCAGCTATCATCACCACCCAAACCCATATGTTTGTGGTCGAGATGCACCTGTAACAGCAAGTAGAATTCTCATAGTCAAGACCCCAAATATGGGAAAATACTAAATGGAAGCATTGGCATAACACTGGAGCTATTGACATATATATGCGAAAAACAGAAATAAGGAACTTACCATGTTAACAAAGCAAATAATTTCTCAATTCTTGTTCTAGCATTTCAGATTTCATAGAAACTAAACATTGGACTGGATATATTTTGTAGATGAATAGAAATAGTCTAATGAAATTAACACTTACAGATACTACAAAGCAAGCGAGAAAGCATTTCTGACTAAAGGCATTACCTCAATGCTGCTTCCTCTAACAAGATCTTCATTATGCGTTGCACGGTCGAGTTCCAATGTGGTGTAATTACTCGCATTCATTTGCATTGGAGGAGAACTGCCATAGATAGAAGCATAAATCCCAACACCATCTCTGTTTTGAAACGTCATCCATCTCACATCAGCACGACCTGCACATTCTCCAGGAACTATGTAGGGAACATGCATGTCAGCCACATTCTCCTCGTAGACTGCAACATGGGCAGCAGCTTTTCTGTCTGGATAACATTCAAAGGGACCTCTTCCATACCATTGAATCCTCTCCAACGAACTTTCCAAATGGAATTCCACTCCAACTCGTGGCAAAGGTGGAAGATTCGCACTGGGTCTTACATTGCATTCCATAATGACATCCCCAGAACAGTAGATCGAGTATATCATGTCACATTCAAATACAACAATTGATTTCTCGGACTGAGAAAGGGAACCCTCCTCACCTTGCACGATAAAATGGTATACCGTTTTTATTTTCAAAAGACTTTCAGAATCTTGCTCTATAGAGCAGCTCTCAGTAACAACTGAGAGGCTGTTGAGGTGAGCAGCTTTCCACAAAGAGAGATAGCTAGCAGAGCCTCCCCCTTTGTCATTATCTGTAGGTGCTCGCCAAAAGCAAGGGAGTATGCCACTACCCATAACAGGAACTCCTTGAACCTGCAATTTTGTTACCATATCTTTAATAATCACATTGCCATTGATGTCAAAATGATATAATGATGGACAACTTAAATTTAAGATTGATGATTATCTTCTGCTTTGAAAATATAATTTATGATAGAAGCAACCTTCCAACTTTCAAAAGTTCCTTTCTGGACATTGAATTTTATCTCCCAATCATTCTGATGGCAGACTCTGATCATGTACCCAGACACTTCTTTGGAGAAGATACCACTTTCCACTTTGATAGCCTGTGGGTTAAACTACTATTAAGAAATTTTGAACACATTATAAAGATGCGACAAACTTAATATAAGTATCAACAAATGGGATAGCTTTTTACATGGTGAGCAAGGACTTTTTTTGCAGGCAGCTCGACTTGGGTGGAAGACACAATATGCCCAGCTTCAACCCAGCGCGTTGAATGCAAAAGCTTAGCAGAAATTGTCAAGAAAATCTCAGTTGCACAGCAGGAAGCCCAAACTGAGTACCATGGACCCTTCTCTAACTCTATGTCAAAGCTGCTCTGTGGTCCGACTGTGGGAAGTGAAAGGATCCCAGAACCAAGATTGCATCCATCCCCATGGATGAACCAATTAAATTCTAACCCTTCCGTCGTTTCATAAAAATGAGTATTCATTATCTGTAAAGGACATTGAAATATCGTCAGCTTCAGTCAAAAAAATGTAGATATTAGTTGAGGCATGACAGTACCTTTAGCGCGATCCCTTTTAATATAACCTTGATAGGTTGATAGACATACTTCACTTCTGCACACAATAAACAGAGCCAGAGTGAGCATGCGGATTGATAGCTAATCAAGCCACTAAGCTCAAAATCTTATGTGTCAGTCAAAAGTATTAAGTGAAATGTACCATGCAGTGCAGGATGTGGAGTTCGATCTGGCCATGTAAGTCCATTCAAACAGAAGTTTAAATCATTAGGAATATCCCCAAAGTCTCCTCCATAAGCCCAGTGTTTGCAGCCATCACCCTTCTCTTTAAGTAAACCCTAAATTTAAAGAACATAACCTCAAGTTTCTGAATAAATCCTCCTTACGCAATGACCATAACGAGAAAGTCTATCAAACTCATAGTATATACCAGGCGTAGCTTAAGTGGATATTAAAGCCAGTTATTGACAGTAGACATGATAATATGAAAGGAGAACACTAGCTTATCGAGCATGCATGCCTTTCTTAAAGAGAACTTGAAATGCTTGCATCCATTGCATCTATTCAACCCACTATCCCCTTTTTCTCCAAATAACGCTTGTCTTAATATACCTGTGCAAGTTACTTCTTCTTCTGATATCAATAAAAAGATTGTCGACAATTAATGCCCTAAGAATGTATCCCTATGAACTTGACAATCACAATATAGAATTCGCAAGCCTGATAAACCACACAAACCCAGTTGATTTAATTTCATTTTAAGATATGGTTTTAAGGTACTTGATGTCCATCCCAATAATCTTCTTCACCTGACCAGGTTCCTGCATAACCTATTTAAATGACTTGTGAAATCTTTAACAATTATGTCTAACATTTCAGTGAAAATAAAAACATACATGACTCATTTGCCAGCTACTTTAAGTCAGTATTATTATACCATTAGAGAAACTACTTCCGGATTGAACAGAAGCAAATTACGAAAGGTATTGATGCATATAGCCAGACCTGATTAAAGATTCAGATCTGTGAGACACCTCTGACGATAGGCTCTATCATTAGTTCCTAACAATCCATCCAATAACTTCACAGGACATTTTCTCATTCCAATTATATTTCCCAAGTAATATTGGGGAGAAGTAACTCGACTTATAAGTATGTAACAAAGGAATTGCCTTTTGTTATTTGGCACAATTAGGGGTGATATACGTGGATTCCTGTCCACAACTTTGAGCATAGGAGTTGATGTGAAGCAAAGGCTTGCATGAGCATACTTTTTCAGGTCAAGGAGTAATTTACCTGATCAACCCAATCCCAGATAAAACCACCTTGGAGACCAAATGTACTATCAATTGCTTCCCAGTATTCATGAATGTTTCCATTGCTGTTTCCCATAGAATGTGAGTACCTTTCAATGGTGACACAAGAATGTTGAACATGACATGGATATCAGAACAGAGATATTGTCGTATTAAGAACTGAGTGAGAGCATTAAGAAATAATATAAAGAGGGAAAGAAAAAGAAAGAAAGTCTGAGTTACATACTCGCACAAGATCAAAGGACGAGTTTCATTCGGATCTTTAGCAATCTTCACTATTTTCTCCACACGCATGTACATAGGGCACACAATATCTGTTGAGGAAGTTCTGGCTCCACCACCTTCATAGTGTAATACACGAGAAGGATCCTTCCCTCGGATCCACCCTGATGTAAACTATTAGATTAGTAACTTATAGCAAAGGAAGAAGGTTTTTCCATTGAATGAATCTTCTCCCATGCCTTATATTGCCCGTACTCCCTACATGAAAAATGCATCCTAATTCCTAACACTTTAAATTGAAGGAGAGATTAATATCTCTTCCTGAATGCTACAAGTTCAAGTACATTGCAGCCCATAACCCATTTACTCAGAGGCTGGCTCCTCCATGTTTGCTAGGCAAACCACTAAAGTTAAACATGTTAACACCTTTTGTACATAAATGGCTAGAGAAAATTGAATGCTAGATTCAATAGATGAGTTCCATCTAAGTAGTCTACCCATCAGGGTTTGAATCAGCATGTCAAGTGTGTGCACGTTCTTTCAAAAGGCACCTCATTACAAGAGAACAATCTGAACGAAAATAAGTGCATTCATTAATTTATTCTTGTTTGGTTATCTTCTGGCAGCAATATTTCGTAAAAACTGCTTTGATCTAAAAAATTTGGAAGGTCCAATACCAGCTGAAGCAGAATGATTAGGCCCATATCCAGATTCATTTCCCAAGGACCATGATATTATGCAAGCATGATTTTTGTCCCTCTCCACCATGCCAATCACACGATCCAGCATAGCAGCAGCCCAACTTGGTTCAAGAGTAGGATGCTTCCGATCTTTAGAGTCAACAAAACCATGTGTCTCAATGTTGGCTTCATCTATCATGTACATGCCAAACAGATCACACAACTGATACCAACGAGGATGTTGAGGATAATGGCTGTTTCTCACAGCGTTCATATTATTTTGCTTCATAAGAACTAAATCCTGCAAAGATGGAGAGCTTAGATATAATTTCAACTAGCACCATTGTTAAAAGCTGTCATAGGGAAGATAAATTTCCTAAAATTTTATTATTACCTTAACCATGCAAGACTCAATGTTTGTCTTTCCTAGACGTGGATGATGCTCATGCCTGTTCACTCCTCTTATGATGACTGGATGCCCATTAACAAGCAACTGCTTATGGGCTGTGGAAATTTGCCGGATGCCTACTTGGCATGATTCACAGTCAATAACATGACCAGAGGAATCTTTAAGGATGACAACAAGAGTGTAGAGATTTGGCTGAAATGACATGAGCAAGCAAACAATAAGAAATGCAAACAAATAACTTCTTGAAAAGCATTGTCTGAGGGCTAATATGCATGCAATCTATAATAAAGGAGACAGGGAAGTACATATTTGTAGGGCACATCTATATGCATAGAATCTACAGTAAAAAAAAAACGTCATGCTTATTGGGAGAAAATCTGTACTAAAAGAATCCCAAAAAGTCAATTGATTACTAGTATCCTTATCATTTATGATAGAAACGATATATATAAGAGAAAGAACCTTGTCATCATGATCTGCAACACAGAAATATCCAAAAGGGACATTATGGAGAAATCTCATAACATATATAGTAACAACTTGATTCAAAAACATAATCAAGAATCTTCATTTCAGAACCTTATGAACAACTTCCTTACATGTTCAGCTGACCAGAGCCTAGGCCTTTCCAGTTTTCCATCAAGTATAAAATCATGAAACCCATGTATGGACGACGAGCAGTTGAACTTTAGATCAGAAACATTAGATGAGAGAAGATCCACATGACCCTCTTTGTTGTACCAGATAGAAGTATCAAAGAGTTTAGCTTCGATTATTAGGTCAGAAAGAATGCTATCTGTTGGCTTTTGTCGAGAATCATCTATCTTAACTTCAACCTGCATGAAGAGCATGGATCTTTCCAAATAAAGAGGTGAACAATAAGATAACAACAGTAAAATAAGTAAAAATTTATGGAGAAGTGAGAAAGTATGCTATGATGATCGTATGGCCATCAATTACCCCAGTCATGGAGAAATATATGGTGACATGTCTGATTCACACTTCCAAATAAAGAGGTGAACAATAAGATAACCACAGTAAAATAAGTTAAAATTTGTGGAGAAGTCAGAAAGTATGCTATGATGATCGTACAGCCATCAAATACTCAAGTCATGGAGAAATATATGGTGACATGTCTGATTCACAGAGATGTGACAACTTTTGGCCTTTTTCCTTATGCTGTGACATTTTCATGTCAAATGTATAATTATCTTGTGTTCACATTTAATTGGGTATTGGCAACCAGTGACATATAGGTATATCTCAGTTGAGCACTAAAAGTGATACATACCCAGCTGACGGTCATAGGATAAATTTAAAGGACTGCATCATTAAGGATAATATATTTGATTACTTCAGTGATTTGCATATATCTTGGTCAGATACTAGAAGAGATATTTTACTTACCTTGTAAAATTTTTGTAAGTTTACTTTAAGTAAAATTTAAGCATAGCTTTTCATCTGCCCCCCCCCCCTCAACCTATTTACTGCATCTGCCAGCAGAACTGCTTAATATAGCAGAAGCCAATCATATAAGGAGACAATAGTTTTCTCAAAAAATATGAAAAAAATTGGAAAGAGAAAAAAAAAATGCTAAAAGCACAAAGCAAGATAACCCACACGATGCAATATAAAACAAGACTTCTTCGGAGTAGATGACAAATCCACTACACCACACCCTATTCAGAATGCGCCGTCATATTTGGAGTTTTGGCACTATAAAGCAAAGACCCCAAATGCAAAGGAGACCATTACTCAGAAAGAATGAGAAATTCATTAGTTTCTTCTTTTCCCATTTTTCTGCAAAATTTTCTTTAAGCATAGCAGATCCAACTTAGTGGAAAAAGGCTTAACTTGTTTTTTCATTGTTTGTATGTTATTAGCAACTTTTGTCATCTGGAAAAGAAAGAGTTGGCCACAAATAAGCATGCTGTGGATATTGACCCATTTTTACATTGTAGAAAATCTTTTAGTCAACTAAGATGAAAAATTCAAGAAGATCAAAGATATGAGAGATAACTGCTAAGTTTCAGATAAAAGCATCTAGATGCAAGTAACCTTGCTGCACACAAAGAGAAACAATAAACACAAAACAAGAGAATCATAGAGAAAGTATTAAATAAAGCAAAAGAGGCTACTCAGACAATGTACAACACTGCACTTCAGTTGGAGGAGTGCTCTCGATTCAAGCAAATCCAATTTTTGTATAATGCAACTCTGCTTGTATACTTACCTGAAGATCAGCACACGTGAAATCGACATCCAGGTTAGACTTGAAAAAATAGTCCGCGATAAATACCTGAAAAGGTTGTGCTATAGCTAGTCATTTCCAATCCATGCAATAACCAGGAGGCGAAAAGGTAAGAGGACATCTTCCACAGAGTTTCATCATACTGTATGTCATATCAATCTATGAGATAGGAAGAAACTCAAAGTATGCAGCTAGATTAGATTCCAAATCAACATGTAATATCTTAGGAGGTTGTGGCAGATTTATTTGATGTTTTCAGGATTAATTATGTTATTAAAGAAACCAATATGGTTAAATATATTTCATGCATGTGTTATAGAAATATATTTCATGCTATTTAGAACTTTCCGCATATGGCGCACAACAGTTCTTACAAAGACATTCCTAATGTTAGTCTACTCAGAGAAGAAAATACCACCACCTTACAAGAGAAATTTTCAAATGCTCAAAAAGAGAGAAAGAATCTTAGCTTACAAACTTTATTAAATATTGACTCATATATACATACACAAGCCACTGTCCCAGTTTACAAATTCATTTATGTTCCCTGAAGCACCACTACCATTAACAGTTCAACATCAGTAATTATATAGAAGAAGAAATCTCATGAAAATGAGAATGTCCAGAAAACAAACCTGTGGCTTTGCTAGAAGAAGCACATCACGATGAATACCAGACAACCACCAATGATCTTGATCCTCAAGATAAGATCCATCACTCCATCTAAATACTTGCACAGCTAAAACATTCTTTTCTTCAGTAGTAGAAGGTTTGCAGTAGTCAGTGATTTCAAATTCAGCTGGCAGCCTACTATCCTGACTGCAAAACCAGGCATTGTGGATGAGTCAATTGTAAACGGATTATAACGACTTAAGACTGTTACCTTCAGTATTTTTATTGTTCAAGACCAGCAGTGGAAGTTTTCCACAACAACAGTTAACTGAAACTTGCTTTCTCAACAAGTTCACGGCATCAGGATTCTTCCTATGACTAATTTCTATATCTCGTCCAAGTGCAGCACAACAGGAATCTACCTTTCCCATACCTCATTTAATTTGAGAGAAAAAAAATACCATCTAGTAAACAGTAAGAGAATAAGTATTAGTCCCGTCCCAAATTTCTTTCAAACAAAAAGCAATGACATTGACTCAGACAATCATAAAGGCAAAACATGCTCCGGCCAAGCCAAAATCCAGAATGAGATATCATCAATGACATCAAACAATAAGGTAAGTGCATTATTCAACCTTCTTTTTATTCTCAGAGACAAGGCCATCAAATTTTTTATACTTGGGCCATAATAACAATTAAGTAAATGAAGACATTCTCCATTAACATATTATCCAGACTATCTAAAATTCATTGATAATACAGTTAAATGTCAATGCACCAGAAAATGTCAAACTGACATACTACCAACATGCAAGCAAAGCAAGAACGAAAGAATTAAATGAATAAGGAGGCATTGCATGATACTATCATCCGTTGTTCTAAAGCATGACATAGAAGTTTGTAAGTATCAAAACCATTTTCTACCAACTTAAGGCCTGGTTAGATCAACAGGAAAGTTTCTTGATTTTCTGATTTAATTATCTAAGAATGAAACAGACCCCAATATGCAACCGGCAACATTTTGAAGAGAGTTTCCAAAAACAAAACAAGGAAGTAGTTTTCAGCAGTAAAGTTAAAACATTTTTTTCTGCTTTCACTGTTTTCTTTCCAAATGAAAATTCTGAAATAAGAAAAGAAAAGCCTCTCTTCCAATTATGATGGAACACAAACATTTTTCCACTATTCTCATTCTTAAAGAGAATTCTCATTTTCACTTACCAAACATGTTTTCCAGGGGGAAAAAAAGATGAAAATGCTTACTTTTTCCGTTTTCTTTTCTATGAAGAGGAAAATCATAAAAGCTTTTCTGAAACCAAATGGGCCTCAAGCGTCAGCATGGATTAAAAACTCAACATGGTATCAAAGGGACAGGTCCAATGTTTTAAGTCCATACATCCACCTATGCCTCATGTTGAATGTTAATTCACACATTAGGCTCAGGCAGGAAGTGTTTAAATAGTATTTATCTCAGTTGAAATGTTTAAATTGAAACTATGCCTTTATTAGGTGAATTAGCAACAGTTCCCAAAATTCAATGCAAAGAAGAATACTCACAAAATGCCGTAATTATTTTCTGATAGAACATACTTGTGGTCAAAAGATCAAATAACTATAATGATGAATGGAGAAAAAATTACCTATATCCCACGAAGACTCCATTAATCCATGCACAGAAGGCAGAATCCACTGCTTCAAAGTGCAGCAAAATCCTACGCCCTATTCAATGTTAAGATGAAGCAAAGCTAAAGCCACAATAAAGAGTTAAGAATAATGTTGGAGATTCGTAGACGAATACACTCAATGTGTTTACTATATGGTAGATTTCTGTTGGGTATTTAAATTGGCTTACTAAGTTAAATAATAACTTACTATATGCCAAGTGTCTCTACCATTACTCAAAGTTAAGTTCCAAATACTACAAAGAAAAAGAGTACAATGCAAGGCACAATGAAAAAGATGCAACACAAAAATGATATCATTAGCAACATGCCAGCACTAAAGGCTCTCATGTGTGGGTGTGTATTTGTGCGCGTGCACGTGCGCACGCGTGAGAGAGAGAGAGAGAGAGAGAGAGAGAGAGAGTAACTTTCACTACTTTTGCATAACATACTTAAGAATCAAGTCCAGAGATATGTAACTTAATGTATATGCACGCTCAATCAAATGTAGTGAAGATGATATTGTAAGTTTTATCCACCAACAAACAGTGTAGTTGAGCTAAAATCTCAAGACTTTCCATTTCAATCGAAGGATAGAAAAATATAGGGCATGTTGTGTGTTAGGAAATACAAATATGAAGCATCAGAAGACATCAAGAAATGCCCTGAAAATATAGGTGCGAAACAACAAATGGAAGGAAAGTCAAATATATGAGCAGCAACATTCTGTTATTTCATTTGAGCAGACCAGCTTCAGAGTAGCTAAACATACCTTTCCATTCATTAGGGATGCTAAAATATGTCCTGTAGCAACCAGTTGGATTTTCCGAAGGAATGTTTGGAGGATCGAGTGGAAATGGGTACAGAACATTTGTGTAGATAGGCCTATCATATCCATGCATCTGCCAATTGGAAGGAACTGCTCCAATTTGAACAGAAATGAATGACGAAATTAGAAGATGTTGCAGTATGCCCAGGCTTAGTATAGCAATATTCAATGATGTATAGTTTAGCAGAGACTGATGTGTGAGATAGAAGAGCACTATCGCTGTCAACTCCCACATGGAAGGGAACATCAATACAGTAAAGTCCTTCATTAACAGCTGCAACTTCACTAAACTTATTGCAGTAGTACAACATATATTTATGACTTAGAAGATCATCAAGTTCAAGAAATGATGCAGTCAACAAACAGTCGATCTAAAACTCTTAACCAATACACTTGCAGAACTGATGGTTCTTTTCAACATTTGATCTTCGACCACAGTAATCAAAAAATTCATTTAAAACATGACATTCACTAGGGGATGCAGCGCTTGAATCTTAAAGGCTGCTTTTGTGAAGAATGAAAGACTAGCGGATACCAGGTAAACTTTCCCATGCAGAATCCTCAAATGCAGCATCGAAAAAGTCGCCCGGTACTTCTTCAGGTCTTGGAGCCATGAAGAATTTCCAATGGCCAGACAAGGACTTTGCAAAAGGCAAGCCTTTGACCCAAAAAGAAGCACAATCAAGAGCGCTGTTAACGGCATCATCATCCCACACCGCCGAGTTCGCCAACGTGAAGTCCACTTTACCCCGTTCGAACCAGTACCTAAGAGCTCCTGACAACACGACAAAGGGTGAGTTCCAAACTGCGAGCACACAACAAAGAGAAACAGCTTACAAAAAGCAGAAAAACCGAGGAGGACATGCCAAGACTGCGGGATTCAACATGACAAGTATCAGAAAATCTCAGGGGGAGAAAATAACTGATCGCTCATAGATAAGAGGCGTATCGCACGACCGGTCTTCTCTCTTCTTCAACCGATCATAGCACTTTCCACTGTTTCGATCAGACACGACCAGCAACACGAACGGCACTAACCTTCGACGGAATCATGACAATGCAGAGTGACGTGAGGATCTCGCCTCCGCAGCTTGAAGAAGCTCTGATCCTCCCATGCCCTGTGCCCGTTATCCGGCGGCAACCCGAGCTGGGCCAGCAAAGACGCCATCTTTTTTCTCTCTTTCACCTGCCGGAACAGGAGGGAACAGCCGATCGAACCGTCGGAATGAACCGATGCGGCGGCGGCGGCGAGGAGGAGGAGGTGCTGGAGAGGACGAAGGTGGAGCGGGCTGATCGTACCCCCCGAAGTGGCTCACTTCAGGAGTGAGCGGAAAGACGCATCATTTATCCACTACAAAAAAGTTATTTTTATCATTGGAAGAAAATGTCCGACCAAAAAAAAAAAAATCATTGGAAGAAAATGCAGGGCTTTCCCCTTCGGGATTAATTCAGCCAGATCCTCTTCAAATTAGCAAAATAAGGGGGTGGATGCATTTTCCAAAAGGAGCAAGTGAATCGGGCATTATAGGAACAAATAAATTAAATTTATGTTGGAATAAAATTACTGATTTTTTCCCAACAAAATAGATTTGAATATAGCTATCAACTATCGTGCTTATCATCTTTAAATAATTTCTTTTTTAATAGAATTTTGAGGATTGAATTGCTATAGAGGAATCAATTGAACCTCTCTTCTCTGGCCGGCCAATTGGAAGCGCCTAAGCAAAGAAGAGAGGACCCCTAGTGAGGGAGCTCCATAGGAGATTGGATAAACGCATATTCTCCCTTTTCTCCGTTGATAGATCCTATGAATTTTCATGAATTATTTTTATAGGAGGCATTAAATATCTGTAAAATGAATTGGAAGTATCCTTTTAAATGTTATCTAGATGGGAAAAGAGAAATGGAGGATTCGAATCCATATATTCTCAAAAAATGTTTTAGTAAGAATGTGCATAACAAACCGCCCAAATTAAGAATCGCCCGGATCGGATCAGACCGGACCAGCTAGTTCGATTCAATTCTTGGAAGTGTAAATATGATTCCTAATTCTTAAAATTCTGAAATCAATGTTCGGACAGTCCAATTTCCAAGTCCAAGAGAAAATTGGATCGAATCAAACTTGACCAACTATATATGCATTTTTTTATTATTTTTTCAAAAATTTAGTAAAATGTGAATAAATATGATTTCATCCAATGATATCACAAGTTACAATATGATAACTCTTCACTCATTGTTGATTTTGTCAATATCTTAAAATTTATCTCACTCGTTGTACACGATCACTCTTTAGTAAGGAAAAAGGTGGTCAATTCCATTATATTGAATCGAACCGAGCCAGAACCAATAGCTCAGTCCAATTCCCAATCTTAGGACCAAATGGTCCAATCCCCAATTTTCAAAATTAAGAACTAGACTAAAAACCAATCACCATAAATTGAAATAAAGACATTTAGTTTCAAATACAAATTTTAACTCCCTCACCCAACAAATAGACATGGCAATGAACAGTTAAAATAAGACGGAAAAAATTAAAGAACTAAAAGTTCAAAACATACCTAAGATCTCCGCCCATGCTACATGCAAAATCAATTGTACGGATTAGTACATGGAGATCAAAAAGCTATAATGAATTCGATAACTTAAGATACAGAAGGATTACAAGAAGTTCCCATTCAAAGCTTTTACTAACTTTAGACGTGCTTGCTTTTCTACTTTTCTTTCTTATTTTTTTCCAAGAAATTGGTGTACATGATAGAGGCAAGACCACATAATTTCATTTCTCACCCATAAATTTGGATTACAAGAGCGGAAACACCGAATCTACAACTGCGAAATCATTTCAATTTAGAAAGGCAACCCCGAACGTGCGTTCAAGGGCATTGTTCTTCCCGTTGTTGACAATGCCACGACTCAAAACGAAATCATGATTTCTCACCTTTTTCCCCCAAATCGCAAGGCATAATCGAATCCTCCAAAATGATTAACCGAGAGAAAGAGAAGATACAAGTAACAGAAAAGGGCATTTGGCAAGACAATATATTTACAGAGTCGCCTGCTTAATTTATATACAAATCAAAAGAGCAGACGACTGAATTCCGCAACAAAAACAAAAAATCCTAACGCTACTTCCCAAATACAAAAGAATTGACCCCTATCTATTTTCTGTAGGCTCTTCTGGGGCAACGCTCTGCTCCCGTTTGCTCTCGGAGCGGGGTCTTCTAAAGTATTTTCCAATAAATAAGTCAGCAGCGTCAGGGTACTTGGTCTTGACAAAATTCTCTAGACACTTCCGATATGAAAAGTCCACCCGAGAACTGTCAGTGGACTCCACGTAGAAGCATCGGCTGTCTGGGAAGCTGCTGTGTCTGCTGACCTGTCAAATTTAATCCAAAATGGCTGAGAGCTTGCGCAAGAGAGTGAGTTATACAACATTCCAGGGACTAGTGCAAACACTACAGTTAAAGGACATATCCCCAGAGCAGACAGTATCCAGGTGGCAGTCGCTGAATATGGCTCAAGCAGGGGGCAGGCTAAAGATATTTGCAATAACTAATCCATGGGGGAGGGGTCCAGATATAGGGTATAAATTAAATTTCGTAGAGAATATAGTACATGTTCAACCATTTGAGAAGAACGGAGAAGGGAAAGGGAAAGGGGGTATTTGCCAAAATAAGGAACACTAGGGTTCATCAAAACCATACCATTTCTGAATAAAGAGCCGCCTAATCATGGATAAAGATATTTCACTAAATATACAAGAGCTGACCTAATCATGTAAGTGAGCATTAGATAGTCCACCAATTACAGAGTTCATTTGGTTATTTCCGAAATAGATTCTCAAGTCATTTATTGATTGCATATATCATCAACCATATACCCATTTCCATGCTGTGTAATGTCTTTGAAATCATATTTTTTGAGAAAAGATAAGGTGGACAACAATGAGAAGAAGAAGAAAACCCCTAGGCTCCACTTGGCTAGCCCCAAACCAGCAAGGAACATCATCTATCATACATAGCAGGCATGCAGGAGAAATGGGTGATCTTGTTTGCATGATCTCACTCATCCCATTCAAAAGCCATTAAATCCTATCCGGATGCATTAATCAGAAGTAAGCATATTATCGTTAAAATAATACCGTCAGATGATCAATTCCTGCTCCCATCTTAGCAGCTTTATCTGGATGGTGTTTGAGAACATTATCAACTACGTAGGATTGATCCTCAGCTGACAGCGGATCATTGTCATTGTACCTTCAGATAGAAAAGATGTGTTAAGAGAAGCAGCTTAGAAAATGAGAATGTCACAGACAGACAGACAGGTTAGCACTACCAAGGACCACAAAATGTAGAAAAAAAACAAAAGAGCAATAGGATGCAAATGCAAATGAAACAAACGAGGATAACAGAGTCAAGAATGAGAAGACGAAAAGATCTTCAGTCATAACAGAAAACTTTAATATCTGAAATTTTATATTGTCACGAAAATTATCTTCCACATGGAATAAGTACAACCACTTTTAACTCTGGCGATAGAGGTTTTAGCTTTCTTTCCCGACCAATGTCACATTTATTCCTCTATTTTAACTGGTGACATCAGCAACACTGAACCCACGGTTGAATGGATTGTCAAATTACATTGGTTGGTACTGTGGTCCTAAGATAAAGGTTGTTACTGTGGTCCAGTTTTTACATCATTGGTTGGTACAATCAAGAGTTTCACAACCAAGTATTATCATCTCATGCACCAATTGTCAAATTACATGCATAATGTCTATATTATGGAGAAAAAGTGCAGAGGAAGTGCCATTTCAGAATTAGTAACTGCGTTAATCAGATAAAGAACACATGTAAATATACACATGCACATGCACACAATCCAGGTAAAAGCTAAAAGATCAAATGAGCTAACTCTATGAGCACATCATATGAAACTAACCCAGACTGATGCATTATCCTTCGTATTGACTGCATGATTGGTTCCACATCTGTGAGTATATCTTGTTCCTCTGATGTGAACATGTCTAATCTTTGCCTCGTTGCTGTGAACATGCGAGGAGCGGCTGGGTCCTCATTTATCATTTCACGAGGTCGCGAAAGGCTCCTTCTCATTTTCCATTCAGTATGCTGTCCCTTGCTTTTCTTCTTCGAATCTCCTCCCCATTGGCTCTGCCGCTCCCATTGATTTGATTTTTCTGTTCCTTCAGCTTTAGAATTTTGAGTATTCCAACCTTTTCCAATTTGAGCACTGCCTTCGCTCTGTCCCAAGGCCACAGCACCCCATCCACCAGATGTGGAAGACAGTTCGTTGGGTCCTGTAGAATGAAGAACATCTGCATCAGCTTTGCCAGACTTGTCATCCACACTTTTAGAACTATTCCAGCCACTTTGAGACATATCTCCATCCTCAGCCTTTTGTCCCCAGCCTGAGGCTTCCCATTGACTCTGTTTATCAGATTCTTTAGCTTTAGGGCTCTGAGATATATTCCAAGGTTTTCCAAGTTGAGAACCATCTTCATAAACTCCTTTGGATGTATCATCTGCATTTTGAGAACTGTTCCAACCTCCTCTAGGCACCTCACTGCCCTCAGCCCTTTTGCCCCAGCCAGCAGTTTCCTGTTGACTCTCTTTTTCAGTTTCTGCAGTTTGAGAACTATTCCAACCTTTTTCACTTTGAGAACTGTTCCAACCTCCTCGAGACACCTCACTGCCTTCAGCCCTTTCGCTCCAACCCACAGTTTCCCGTTGACTCTCTTTTTCAGTTTCTGCAGTTTGAGTACTATTCCAACCTATTGCACTTTGAGAACTGTTCCAACCTCCTCCGGACACCTCACTGGCCTCAGCCGTTTTGCCCCAGCCCACAGATTCCCGTTGACTCTGTTTTTCAGTTTCTGCAGTTTGAGAACTATTCCAACCTTTTTCACTTTGAGAACCAACTTCATTCGTGACCCCAATGACAGCATCCCATCCACCAGATAAAGAAAGTTGTTCATTGGCTCTGGTAGAATCATCCAGATCAGCTCTTCCAGACTTATCTTTGACACTTTGTGCACCACCCCAACCCATTTCATCATCCGGCTTTTTCCCCCAGCTTGTGGCTTCCCATTTATTGCTTTGTTGTTCCGATTTACTTCTTTGAGTTTCGTCAATCATAGATTTTTCAGAATTATTCCAGCTCTTTCTGCTCTGAGAGGCACCATCACTACCCCAGGCATTAGCCCCCCATCCACCAGATTTGGAAGAATTTTCATTGACTTTTGTAGAATGGAGACCATCATCATCAGCTCTACCATTCCCCCAGCTCGGATCCTTTGATTTATGACCACCAAATTGGTTGGTATCAGCTTCTTTATCCCAAGATGTCGAATTGTTCCAACTGCTCTTTGTATCATCCACCTGAGAATCTATAACTTGGCTCTCTGCTTTCTTGGATCCCCAATTAGACCATGCAGTTGATTGTCCATTGTTTCCTGGTGTGGTTGAATCTTTGCCATTCTTCTCCCAGGAAGCACTAGCATCCCAACCACTGGATCCATTATCTGCAGCTGTGACTTTGTCCCATGGCTGAAGATCAACATTATCCTGGAATTCAACATTGTCTTCAAAAACAGGTTTCTCAAAATTGTTTTCTGGAGATCGGCTGATCTCTGCATTTTCATCTTCCCAGTGAAGATGCTCAATATCAATGCCAAGACAAGTAGAATCTCCTCTTCCTTCCATATTGGGGCCTCTGACCATATGAAGGAAATTATACACATCGGTGGCACCTTCCTGTTTTGAATCCACCTGTAAAACTAGTTCACTTAGAACAGTATGCACAAGAAATTCAAGATATTCAGCTCTATTAAGACATGTTGATTTGTACAGAGACATGCAGAGGCATAGCTGAGACTAAATTTTTCCCCAACTCGTTTTTAAAGGTACAATGACAACTCCTTCAATAACCCCACAATGTTCAACTGACGTAACTTCCTTACATAGATGTTAATGTCGTTTTTATTCTCCTTGTTAAGAACTTGGTGACTAGATCTACTGCCCAACCATATGGCAACTACAAATAGGTCATTTCTTTCACTATGATTTTGAAGAGTCTATCTATACTTCTTCACGTTCCACTTATTTAAATTCATAACTTTAATACTGTGCCGTCAGATTTTTTTACTCTCAAAATGTTAATGACATATCTTGGTAGGGCCAAAATCCGACATAACTTTCTTTATATATGAGCAAACTCCGCCAATTTGTGACATGAAATTCCAAACACATCACCATGTTTTTTACTCGATTTGCTCTAACTGTAATAACTTTTTCTAATAATGCAGTACCTATCAAAGAGCCAAAACTCAATGCAATTGACGAGTCATTGATAGTAATAGTCAAATGTGGAGCCTGAAATATATACTTAATGTGACTAGAATGTGGGACATAGCAAAATCTAAGATCCAGTGAATGCAATTAAGAACTTTATGCATTTGACAAAGATGATAGAGAGTTTCATCTTTTCCAGTCGATTAAGTTAATATCCAATTTTCTTCAAGACCACATGCTTACTATGATTTACACTTTAATATGCTCTACCACTGGCTAATATCAAATGTAAATCATATAATAGGAAACTAATTTATCAATAATACGATTATGACCAAGACTTGGATATTGCACAATATGAGGCAATAACTAGGGGTGAAACTGAGCCAAGCTACTTGTGAACCCAAGATTGACTCACCTAATTTCAAGTCAAGCTCGAGTTCGAGCTCACCAATACTCAGCACAACAAGCTCGTGAGCCTAATCGTGCTTCTATTTTTTCAGAGGTATTTTATAACAAAAAAAAAAAGACAAAGTAACTGCATATTTAACTTTGATACACATAATCCGACTGTGATACACATAAACGCACAGACAATATGCGAGTTCATATCTAACTCTCCTATAATGAAGTCAAGCTCAAGTATTTGAGTTCTCTGTTTGAGTCAAGCTTGAGCCTAAATTTTGATACTAGATCAAGGTCGAGCTAAGTTTTGAGCAACTTGACTCAGCTTGATTTCACCCCTAGAAGTATTTTGGAAGTGCTATCTATAACAGTTAGCTAATTTAAATTAATAGAATACAATGTAAGTGAGAATGAAATTCTTGCGTGGTAGTGAAAAGTCATGCCGATGAACTTTTGTTTAGTCATCCATCGGCTATATATGTTCCAGTTTATGAATTAGGGGGCAACCAGTGATTTCAAAATTCTCACCCCATCTTTTGTACCCCAGAGGATATCAAACTTGGAACCTGTGCCAACAGCAACACATTTACCCCAGGAACAAGATGCCACGACACTTGACAAAGCATCCACGTGACACTTCACCGAAGCTCTCTCAAAGCATCTTCTGGGTGTCTGCAAGCAAGCATAATAAGAGTTGAAATAAATCAAGCAATGACAGCTACTTGAGCAGGCAAACATTATTCCTTCACATTCCATCGAAACAAGAACATTTACATACAAATAGCGTTGCTTCAGTGAATGGAACTTGGACATTCAGTGACTTGGAAAAGGCTTTATATCCAGCAGAGTTGAAGCCAATCAGACTTCCAGAGCAAGTCATACTGTCTGCAAGGAGCATGAGATGCTCCTTCAGAACGCCTTTGGCCACCATTGCAACTGACGTCGAAAGACGCTGCAAATGGCATAAAATTATAGTCATCTAAGGATACAGAATGGAAAAAGACAGAGACAGGCAAAAATAAAAATAAGGTGGGGGTATCCCCCCAGAAGCCACTCTATCAAGGGATAAAGGAACAACTGTGAGAATGTAATTATCCAGAACTTGAACCCTACCTGGATTGCCTGATCAAAAGCACATGAAATTCCAAGCAATTCCTCAACTTGTTTTATTGCATATGGAATAGAACGTTTTGTGTCAATCAGATGAAGTACAGGAAGGCATGAGTCAAGAACAATCCTCCATGCATCACCACTTCGTTTGCATACTGACTTTTCAAGAACAATATCCAGGGCCAGCTCACCCTTTTGATTCCTGCGAGAGTTTCTTATCCAAGACGTTGTGTCAGGATTAATCCAGACAATGTTTGCGGAGCTAATCCGGGGGTCACCTGTCCATTAATGTGCCTCAGTTATGTCAAGATAAATCCACTCAAGTTTTCTTCTTCTTCTTTACTTTATTTTGCTGTGAAGGACTGAACTACTGCGTAAACTATTTGACAAACATCTTGGCAAAAAATTGTAATACTAATTATTAATAATAACTTCCACAAACTTCATCACATGCTGACATGTATATGGAATATGTAATCATAACCTAACTTCACACAATTCATTGACTTCTCCTCTTTCTCCCTCTATATCATTCCTTTATCATTCAAAAAGCCAGACTTGATTTATGGTATTTTAATTGTAAGATCATGATCACAAGAAACCATCACATCGTCCACAAAACTTTCCTCCTTGCTAAAATACAAGGAGCTATAGCATCTTCAGAACCCTGCCCAGAGTCATCAAAAGTAAAAGTCACTGCTCTTCAAAACAGATAGCACATTCTGGAGAGCATTACACGGAAAAACAATCTTCTACCCAATCTCACACAACTGAAGTAGCCACTATGGCTTTGATAGATGCATAAAGCTATGAGCAATGACAACAAACAACAGAAACAATGGAGTGACCTTTGAGTTATCTATGGTACCTTTGATGATTGTATCAAGGAGAACAGGACATATCTTGTTGGCAAGAACATGTGTGATTTTCTCCAATTGGGGATCATTTGCATCCAAACAAGAGAACATCACACATGGCATTTGGGATCTCCCACCCGCACATTGTGGCTGGAAAGAGCAGCCATCACTGCAAAGAGGGAAGACAAGCAAACAAAAACTATCAGATTTCCGATTTTGTACAACTGTCATGCAATGGCAACAAGCACAAATTAAGACCATGCCAGAGAACTTACATGCTAAATCAACACACATAATAACATCAATAAATGTTAAATAAACCATTTATGGACAAGGTAGTTGTTTCATACCTCAACATATATCCCAAAAGATAGTTTCTTCTGTAGACTATTGTAGCAAAAAGAAAACTAAAACTAACAGAAGTGCACCTGACAGCCCAGTTGCTTCCACAATATTTGAGGTGAATATTCATGTCCATTTGAAGCTTCAGCAGATAGTTAATCTTCAATTGCAAACATTTCCCCCCCCCAAAAAAAAATTTCCCACTTAGGCAGGCTATTTCGTGGAGCAGTGAGATGTCCAACTAAAACTTAATGTCCACATTCTTTTGCAGCTATAGAGTAAACCATTTGATCCACTTAGTTGCCAATCAACAAATCTGATAGAAACATTGAACTAACTGTTTGAAAAATTGTCTTCAGATATAGCTTCTACTTTTTGCTTTCCTAAGTCATTCATCACTCTCTTAAACCGCAAGTTGCATGCATGAACCAGTATTCTTCCTTCTGACATTTTCAGAATCAACTGTACATATTTATGAAAATATAACAGCTTCTTAGTTCCATTAATTAGGTCATTGCTTGCTGGCACATTGAGCACGAAAAACTTTAGACCTAGTCAACTTTGCGGGACAGTGCACAAACTGCAAATACAACTGCTGGAGGCACACCATATGAGATGCAGCAGGCAGATCCTCCAATTATTAGGAAGATAATAGAACTAACCTGACAGATAACACTGTGCCCTTGAAAAGATTACCAACTTTTTTCTTCTTGCGGAATGAGTTGATGGTCTCTTGGCACTGCTTCAGAACATCAACCATGGAGATGTTCAATTCTTTCAGAAGCACCTGTTTCACAAAGCTGGCAACTCAGAAAAGCAAAACACCCTAAAGGTAACCCAATTTACCGAACATTAATCTTTATACACAAAGCGGCAATCGTGGAGACTTATTTAACAACCTCATTGAGATGGATATGACCAACCAGTCCAGCATGAGCTTCAGTGCTTTCCAACACTGTCCGTAGTTCCTTGTACCTACACATAAATTGAAACCTCATATCACCAAACAGAGAAAAGCATGATATAACATTCTCCAAGCAGTTGATACAAGCTGATATCAGGATAATATACATCTATCACAACGCTTTGTTGGAAAGTGAGCCAAAGCGCATTTCTAGAACCATAGGGATGAACAAAGAAAAGTCCCATTTCCCAATATGATGAGAATAAGATGATATTTGACAATATGAAGCACACTAATAATTATCATCATTGCATCAATTACGTTTTAATAAAAGAGTATTTATACATGGTGTAGGGTGGAGATTTCCCTGCAGAAGTACACATGCTCATCATTAATGCACTAAAAGAGCACAATAGTTATGTCAAGTAGTATAAGATGCAAATACATGAATTTTCCTTCAAAACAAATTACATCTTTTTCACATCCCTCAGCTTTTTGCTTTGCTTTCTCATTAAAGTACTACTTTTGTACATTTATCATGAAACCTGTTGGCAATATGTCTAAGCAACATCAGTTTCATGGACCAGGCACAAGAAAAGAGGCAAGCACAAGATTAAATATTACTGTAAGACCATTGTTGTGTTAGACTGAAAGAAGAGGCGACATGAAACATTCCTATCAGATATGGAATTAATATATCTTCAATTAAAATGAAAAAAATCCGTTTCAATTAAGCAAACCTAGGTCCTCTTCAGCAGAGATACAAGGCCATACGCTGGTCAGAAATTAAACGATTATATCACAAATTAAAGACCATAAGTATTAAAACAAGAGACAGTTCCGTGCTTTTAAAAATCAATTTTTCTTTCAAAAGCAATGCAGAACAGTAGAAATTTAGAATAGTCAATTTTAAGGCTGATGACATAGACTGGGCAGCAGTTCCAATCAAATAAAGACATGAAGCCCTAGAGTTAGGTGTCAAGCAAGGACAAGCAGCACATAAAACAAAGATCCATCAATTATCATCTTCCGATAAACACAAATTAGTGTAAATAAAATGAGTGATCTTAAAGCTCTTATTATTTAATCGGAAGGCATTTATGCATTTATATGTTTTGGACATCGAGTGGTGATTCTGGAGTAAATGAGTTAGTTGTGGAGAAAGAGATTTAGGATCAGCCCAGTACCTTAAGAACAATCAAGGTACAAGATTGTAACAACTCAGCTACCTTTTACCAAATTACACAGGCATATATGATGAAAATAGTCAGCGCCGATGATTGAAACTGCAGTAACACAATAGGCAGACAACTTGACAAGTGGCTCTCTTATTGTTGTCAAAGTGATAAAAAGTAGTTAAGATCAAGAGAAAGTAGCCATAAAATAGAAGACGGGATTTGTCAAAGCAAATAGATCCACGCAGAAGAGTAAATGATTGTATAAAAGAAGAATACAATATAAAAGACTCACTCAATCATGAAGCCCACTGCCAGATCCTTGAGACTCACTTTCTTCAGGTGACTCTTGACTAGGCATGCAGCATTTTCACTGCAATGCTTTCTTCCACATCCACATCGATTCAAGTATAAAATGACACGGCGATCGATTGGTTCGTTTCTAAAGTTGACTCGGCATTGCAGTATCTCCTATAAGGAAAAACAAGCACATTAAAAGATTCAAATTCTCCGCGAAATAGAGAAGGAACATCAAGTGTTAACTAATTCTAACCATCAACAGAAACGAATATTATTACCTTCATTAGCTCCCATGAGGAATTACTACTAGGAGAGGAATCAAGAACTGCTTTATAAGCAGGATTTGACATGGCAGTTGCTGCTAATACACCGACGGGCTCACCTGCAGGGAAGAGATTTTCGGGCTTGCCTCCAACCTCAGAACCGTACTCAAATTGGATTATTGAATTGCTGCAAACATTCCGCACAGTGCCATCATAGCATATGACTACATCTCGAAGGATGGCCATTAAGTTTTTAAAGAGGGTTCCTGGTTCAGACAATCCCCTTGTGGATCTTACAATGACCTCCCTAGTGCAAATAGAATGGACCATCATCTCATATGGGTCCAACCCACAAATGAAGGAGCTCTTGATTAATCCGTACTCACCAGATGGATAATCAACTCCCTCAAAGAAATATTTGCTCCTAAAAAGGGAGGCCATCTCATCAAATAATGAGGTGGAATAGAATTTTCCCTTGTCTGAGATTTGAACACCCAGAAACCCAATTTGTTGAATGATTTTATTGATTGCCGAATCACTTTTCGAGTCCACAAGATCACCAAGGGCAGACGATTTCAAGATAAATCGCGACAACGGCAGTTTTGCCAGTCGAAGGTGATTTTCCAGCTGCAATTGCACCAGTTCATTGTAAGTTGTTCTTAGATGATACAGCAGTGGCGATATCACCTGAATGTTCTTCTGAATATCTTGAATCATTGATTGGGGTATATAGAAATCCTCTAGACACACACTAAAGCCTTCTGTAAATAAGTTTTCCATCAGTAACGGCTGAAGTGCATTGAAAAACTTCAAAACCTCTACAGGACTTTTCTCAAAAAATATCGATGTAACAATTTCACTTATCATGGATGCAATGAATTCCCTGCTGTAATCTACATCCAATAGATCACTTTTGCTAATCAAGTACTTATCCCCACAACAGTTAAAGCCTGCTGGCAAAGCAGTTTGCAACATCTGTAAAGCCGTCCAGGTAGGACGATACTGGTGGGCCTTCAATAAAGCAGGATGTGGCAAATCTGATGAAACAAACATTGCCAATTGCTGAGCAGCTAACTTATCAAAGAAATACTTCCTAAACATCATCTTCAGTGACAACAGGGAATCGGTAGCTAGTTGCAGATTCAAGTTTCCACTATGTGAGCTCAGCAACTGCTTTTCCACAGAAAAAAGTTCCACAACCTCCGCCTTTGCTGGTGCTGACTGGGGATAAAATAAGTGGACGCAATCCCCATCGAAGTCAGCGCCAAGAGGTCCACAGATCAGGGGATTTATCTTCACTGTGTGATCATCGTGGACATACACTGACAGTGCTTGTAGAGAGTGCTTATGTGTGGTTGGTGGTCTATTGATAAACACAATGTCCCCATCCATAATCCTGCGATGAACAACTTGGCCAGGCCTCAAAGAGGTATGCCCTTTGGAACCCTCTCTGAGTGAATACATGGCTGAACCATCTTTGTATGCCAGACACAACTTCTTATCCACCAGATCTTGCAAATAGTTCATGTTATAAATGCTGACCTTCTCCTCAAATGTTATTCTCTGCGCAATCTCAGCAGGAATACCTATTTCATTGACCTTCTTAAAGGCATCACCAGTGATCACACTGCGAGAGGAAAATCCTGAGCCTTTCCTAATAAACAACGTCCTCATTTTCTCCAACCATGCTTTGGTAGCAGTATCCGATGGCTCTTTACCAATCCCATAGCGTGTATCAATATCTCGAGACGCCTTTGCAGTACCTCTGACTAATAGATACTCATTGACTACAATTTGCAAATCTTGAGCCTCCACATCATGGGACTCAAAATTAGGAGTTCCTGACCTTGAACCTTTGATGATCTCAACTTGCCTGAGAACCTTCCTCAACATTGTCACTGAAAGATCCTGGGAAGACACATGTTATTTTTCATTATTAGTACTCAGGAGACCAAAAAAAACACCAAAATTAAGACTTGAACTCCTTATGTTGCCTTACCGAGGACATAACACTAACACCATCAGAAACTTCTGGAACAGACAAACAATTTGGCGGAACAGGTAGATACTGGATAATATATCCTTCTTGAGGAAAGTATCCTTTCCCAGCAAGTTTCCTTTTGGTCTCCTCAGGAATTCTTTTGAGAATTTCCACAACCTGTTGATTAATTCCATTGAATTAAGCAGCAAAGCAACTTCAAGGAACACTTCCAGAAAACAGATAAGGAAGTCAAGCACAGACTATCTGGAACAAGTTCCAAGACATTTTTTACTTAAAAGAGCCTTCAACTATGGTGGTGGAAACTAACAAAATTTCAACCCTAGAAAAGACGAACCTATTGCAGCAAAAGTAAGCAACTAAATCACGAAGAGAATCCAAAGTCAAATTTTACTTGTATTTGCCTCTAGCTTTGACGAGCCATATGGCTAGGGCTTCCACTTCTCCACACAAGCAATATCTTTCCTTCATTTATGAGTATCCACAAGTTTTGGTATAAAAGATCTACCATGATGCAGAACTTCCAGGTTCCTTAACCAGAGAACATGTTTTGGATGCTTATTGAGAAACTATCTAAACTTATTGTAATAGGCAAATATCTTAATAACAGAAACAGCCATTGTGTCATTCTTTAAGGACACTTCAGTAGAACACCATCCAACATCTAAATCCCATCTTTGTTTTATTTTCCACTTCTATTTCAAACTCTTATGCAGTTCTAATTAAAATTCAACATGCATAAATTATAAAAGTGGCCACTCTACAGCTTCCAAGCCTATCACTTAGTTAGGAATATCTATCAGCAAATATAAGCCACCAGAGACAATATCTGAAGCTACATCTAAAATAAAATAAGCATAGCTGCAACGTATCCCAACAAGAGAAACTAGCACCACACTTCACATGCACAATGTTATGCTAGTCAAAGCATATGATAAAAGAACATCTCTATACCTTATCACAATTTAATTATTCTTTCGGACAATTCATGGGAAAAAAAATGAACAGAAAAGTAATTCAACTCATATTGACAAAGGGGAGAAGATGCCAACCTCACAAGGAAGTAGAGGTCGAGAAATATTGTCACCATATCGAAAACCATATCTTTCAAGAAAGTTCCAAAAGCCATCTCGCAATCTTGACCTTGATGATACCTTCAACTGCAAGCAGTGTGCACCTTCTGATGTCTTAACCTCTCTTATAGAAACTTGTGCTGCATCCTGTACAGAAGCTTTTATATCAAAACTTTTGTAGAAAGATATCAAAGGCAATAGTATGTTGATCCAAGTCCAAGAAGATATCACTGAATTTCATCTATGTCAATATAAGACAAGGACTAACAAAGACGCATACAGGATGTACAAGTTAATCAAAATGTAAAATAGACTAATGCAAGTGCTGCTGCTTGAGCAACAACTAATCATCTACTCCAACAGTCAATAGTCTCAGTTCCTCCACAAATGTCCCTAGCAAGTCTAGTCAACATCATTTCTTTAACAATACCCAGCAACTGCTCAAATCTCCCGGACAGCCACAATAGTAGCTGTTGCATTAGGTGCAAACAGGAAAGTAGCTAATCCAAACAGATGTTAAAGCTAAGTAATTAATAAATAAAGCAAAATACAAAAATCTGTTTTCAGGTAAACATTCTCATTTATTTTTTTATTATATATTCAAGCAAAGTACACAAAAAAATTCAATATACCTGACACTGAGCCATTAGGAGATTCTCTTTACACAAAAAACCAATCCTAGATAACTTAGATAACTATTACATGTGATCAGGAAAGTATACTACCATATCAAAGTTCTCAAACATGCTGATGTTGCGTCAGTGTCAAGCATAATATGATCAGGAAAGTATACTATCATATAGAAGTTCTCAAACATGCTGAAGTTGCTTTAGAGAAAAGCATATAAATACAAAAGCATATTGCAATTCGGAATTTAGTGTATCACCTCACAACATGAAGCTAATAGCCGTTCCCCTACACCAGCATTCTTGATTGGAAACTGAAAGGAACAAATCATTGTCATCAACATTACTCAATGCAGTAACCAACTAAAGCTCAAATGGGAAGGACAATATGCCAATCGTAAAATATAATTAATATGGGAAGGACAATTACATTTTGCATCAAATAGTATAAACATAGTTACATTCCAGATAATGTAGCCAGTTAAAGACAACACAAACACTCACACACAGAGTCCATCTGCATAAGGAGAAGCTATGTTGGCCATACGGGTGAGTATTTATAATAAATAGCTGAGACTCTACTTTTGGATGCTAAGCAATCATTGATGTCAAAAGTAAAGTGACTAATGATGGGCGAAGTATAGCAAATAGAAAACTGGAGATGCAAAGATGAAACAATGTCTTTTCTACAAGATATATGGAGTAATCTCCAGGAATACGGATACGTAGCTGCCATAGTTCTCCATATAAACCCTCAAACAAGTTAAAACAGGATAAAGATTGGAAAATGCATCTCTGAAGAAAAAAGCTGTGTAGTACTCCAACTCATATAGAGGCAAGACCTCAAAGTCATGTCAGATTGTGCTCTCATTGATTCTTGCAAAGAAAACAAAAGAAATTCAAAGGAACTGATTGTACCTTGTTGCTTCTCATTTTTAAGCACTTTAAACACAGCAAGCTTAACATTCGCTTGAGTTCGCCAACATGGCTCGGATGATATATTGGGATTGGTAATTCAATATATCCAAAATGACCTGGAGCAAAAGTTAAAAACTGTCAAGTCTGTATTCTTCAATTTATCCAAACCTAAGAGATTAGAA
This sequence comes from Corymbia calophylla, assembly GCA_014182845.1. Taxonomy (NCBI): domain Eukaryota; kingdom Viridiplantae; phylum Streptophyta; class Magnoliopsida; order Myrtales; family Myrtaceae; genus Corymbia; species Corymbia calophylla. The sequence goes on from CM024702.1 coordinate 8,785,122, forward strand.
ACCACACTGTAAAATAAGAAAGCCAGTCATAGAAGTAATACCTTCACATTTGCCTGGGTCGGATGTGCCACATGATTCACACCTTCCAAATTCGAGAGGCAAGCCAAGAAATGGATTGGAAAGCTGACTTGCATGAGTTATTGAGCAATCACTGACGGATGCTGCGCACTAAGAAAAAAAATTAAGATGGAGAGAACACATTAGTTGTAATCAAGGATTAATTATGGCAAGATTAGACTCCTATCTACAAAGATGAATCATTGTGCACAGAAGATATTTTACTCTAACAGCCTCAAAATAAAGAGCACAATCATGTCCAACATACAATGTAAATTCTTTATACGAAGAACAAAATTAACAGGGCAGAAATAACAAATGCTACATGACAGCATCAAGGTTAACGAGACAGAATCTTATAAACTTACAATCTCTTGTCGAGACGCCAAGCCAAACCTGATTGCTGTTATTTCTGCATCTAAAGTAGCAGTTGAAGTTTCCTCCATCTCTTTCTACACTACACCAGAGATCAGCAAACATTCGCAGAATAACTTACTACCCGTACAACCAGGCTATTTATAAGTAGAACAATAGCAAAATAAAGCGAGAACATAAGCAAATGAATGCAAGACGATCTATTGAAAATGACACCTGATCTCAAAGTATCTGCTAAGAAAAATGGCAAGGCACATAAAGAGAAGATCATAAGTTGGATTGTCAACAAATAAGAGGCAAAACAGCATTGTTTACACTTTAAATTAAGGCTGAGCACCAAAAAAAGAGAGCTAACAGAACACTTTTTGTGTAAAATTATGTAAAGGAAAGATCAGAGACAGCTTAGAACAACATTAGCCGAAAATGGGGAAAAATAGATGGTAATACTGTCAGGAATATTTTTTTTGAAACAAAATTTGAAGGATTTCGAGGAACAAACCATCACTTTTCTTTTCCAACGCTCAGTGTCAGCTTTTGATACCTCTTACGTTACAAAGATGTTAACAGAGCAAATGTTGTTCATACACTGTCCATGAAAATGCGGAAGAACCTTGGCCGGCATCATTGTCTCTGGTTTTATTCCATCCAGACAGGGTATAATTTTCATCCATTGCCAGAAATTTCACATAATGTCAAAAACCCACAGTCACAGAAACAAACAGGGCCTCGCATCTTACTCTCCTCCAATTTTCCGAGAAATTCTACCGGTCGAGTCAACCCCGAAGCGATTCTTCTCGAACATTTCACAGCACAAAATAGCTCACAAGTCAACGAGGCCAGGACGAACACGTAAGAGTTCTAGCGCGCTACAAATTCCAACCAGCAGAACCGATGTCTGAAAAAACCAGCTCGACTGCTCTGTCCTCTAAACCCTCCTGACGAAACGAAAAAACTAGACTCCGCATGAACAACTACGACCGAAAAGAGTCGACACGGCGAAGGCGAATCAGGTAACGCCCAATGCGACGCCATCATCAGCACGACAGCGGAGGGCGAGGAGAATTTTTATTCTCCTCGACAGCCGCGCGCGCGCGCGCGCACGATACGCGGCATTCCAATCCTCCCCTCATTTTCTCGCCCCTCCCCGACACTTTCCGGCCAAACGGACGCCGGGAAGAGGAAATGCAGGTGGAACGTACCGAGGATCCCGGCCGCTTCAAGGTCCCACCGTCGGAGCCCCGAAAACCCTAAAAGCAGAGGCGGGAGAGAGCGCCGGAGGAGACGAAACGGGAGTTCTCAGGCGGGGGGAGCTGCGGAGGGCCGCGGCCGCCGCGGAATTCGGCGGAGGGCCGCGGATTGGGCGCCGGAAATCGGCGGTCCGGCCGCTGGTTTCGGCTGGGAGAGGGGGGAGGAGGAGGAGGTGGAGGAGTGTGTGGGACAGCAGCAGAGGAGGGAGAAAAGGAAGAGACTTGAAAAAGCGACTGCATGCAACTCCGTCCTGCTATTTTGCCAAATGGAAAAAAAGAAAATTCTCATTTTATACTCCTTAATTTATAGGTGAAATGTCTAAACACCCCTCGCCTCAGTCCTCGTAAATTGACCGATTTTCACACCGACTCCATTGCATTTTCGAAATAATTTAGGATCCGTTTTTTTTTTTTTTTTTTTTTATGACCCAGGGAAAACCCCGCACCCCGCCGACAAATGAAAGGCGCCACACGTCTTCCCACCACACACGCGAAAAACAATTAAGTCACTCTATGAACTCGACCTTTTGCGAGAGGAAGAAGCCAGCGCAGCAGCCACCCACCGCGAAGTGGGTGGTAGGATCCATTTGTTCTCACATTTCGAAAGGATAAAAAATATTTTGAATTTTTAGAAATTATGATAAACCCTAGAACGTTTAAAATTATACGTCGGTATTTATGTGCTTGAAAGGAAAAAATTATACGTGCATTACATAACGGCAAGAAATAAGCAAAAAAGGAGAAAAGTATTTTATAAGTTTGGATTGAGATCATAACGCTACAATCCGTCTTTTTATTAATAGGCGAGATGTCTAAACACCCCTAACTTTACTTTTCATAAATTAACTCATTTACATTGAATTATAGAGTTTCCAAAGACGGTTTCAAATTACATTCATTTTAACTTTAAAATAGTATATATTGTCATGCTTTAAACATTTCAAAGGCGAAAAAAAAAAGTTGTAAGTTTTTCAAGAAAAACCTTCAAATGATGGAAATTATATGTTAATATTCATGGGCCTCTTAAGGAAACAAAAATACGTGTCCCTTGAATGAAATTCAAAATCAAAAAGGTACAAAAAGGTGAAAAAGGTGAAAAAGGTGAAAAAGGAGAAAGATACAGTAAAAAGATTAGGCAAACTTTAGGAAGGTAGAATTGGTTAGTTTATCTTATTTTAAAAATCGGTACGAAATCATTAGTTCAACAGCCAAAAGGGACTAGTTGACCCCGTTCAAAAGTCCAATAGCGCAGAGGCGATCGTAGTAATTTGGTCACGTCAGGGATTTTGGAATTGAACGTTACGACTCCTAAAGTTTCGTAAAATTTTCTTTTCCTTTTTTGATTTTTCCTACTAGAAGTTTTTTAAAAAAATTTTTTTTTTTTTAGTGGGGTTTTGGAGTTTTGCGACGGGAGGGGCTTTGTCGACATCTTTTGTCTTATTTGTTGACGGTCCGGCGGGTCGCTTTGACCCCGGTGGCAGCGCTGGTAATTAAATGGAGAGCTGGAGGGCAATTTGGGAATTGGGGAGTACGACCTCGTCCCGATGCCCGAGGGTTGGCAGGGTTTCGAGGGGACATCATTTTGTGGGACCCACGGAGCGCGCTCCCCCATTCTTTATGCTTTCTTTTGGGCCCTGATAGTCGGGTCGGGGCTTTTAATCTCGGGTCTGAACTGCCCGATCTCTTGGGCCCAATTGGCTCCCTCGAGGTTTTTCTCAAATCCTGACCTGGATTTCGTAGACCGGTAACTATGGCTTGACTTTGGCGATTTGGGTCGGATTATCATTTGACGTTGCAAGCATAATTTTGCAAAAATTATTAAAATTCCTCATAGTTATCAGGGAATATTTGACTTTGATCGATTGTGTTAGAATTCTTCATGCTATGTTCGGACAATCACTTTCATACAAATTCAATGAACTAACATCAGAATGCTCGATTCACAAATGTCAAAGAAGTTTTTAAATAAATTCATTTTCATTTTGGAAATGTATTATTTAACATGTTAAGCACCCGGCTCGTAAATGGGCTCTACACAGTTGGTAAGAAGAGTTCCTACTACATTAGTTGGTGGGATATGCATATCGCTCTAGTGAGGGTGTCACAATCAAACCAAAAAACTAAACCAAAGCTAGTATTGATCCAAATCGAATTTTTGTGCATTTTTTGTTCGGATCGGTTTGGGTTTCAGTTTGGATAATAAAAAATAAGTGTCTTTTTATTCTAGCTCAGTTCGGTACCAAACCCAACTACATATTGTTTATTTTCTTAATATTATAATTTACACAATGTTTCTCATTTTCCACGGAATCTCTTTTTAATATTTCAAAAAAGAAAATTGTAAAACCGATCCAAATCAAATATTCAATTTGGGGCACAATTCAGTTCAAAGTTAATGCACATTCAAATGATTCGATTTGGGTTTTCAGGAAAAAAAATCCAAACCAAACCAAATTGTTAACAACCCTATGCATGTCTATAGTTTTATTAAATGGATAGTAAAGTTTCTCTATAAAAATTAGGCCGATACTAGTTTCAAATCTAAGATGGCACCCACGGCCTTTTCATTGAATTGGTTAGTTTTGGCCAGCTTTAACCCCAGAGATTTCGCAGTTCTGCTAAGGACATTGGCTCAACGGAGCTTCACGAAAAGCAAATGGTACTTGATAAGCACCTTGTAAAATAATCATTGCAAAGCTGTCTTCTGAAACAAGGGGAAAAAAAAATACCAAGGGAGAACGGAGGAAAGCTCAGACAATGCTATGTCCACGTTGTGATGATAGTTCAGGCGCCATGCAACTTGTCACCGAGGTCTCGCAATCCTAAGCAACAGATGTTGAGGTCGCATGACCCTAGGTGAAGTGACATCAATATTGCCCGACCCCAAGTGGCGCAATCCATCTTTACTCTGCTCATGAGGGTAAAAGCAAATTTTTGAATAACTCGATGAGGCCAAGTTGGAAGACAAAAAATGAATTAGCCTTCAAGGCAAGTCCCCCTTGAAAATGCAGAGTCGGCGAGACCTTTGAGCATTTGCAAAGCAATTGCAATAAATGCCCGTTAAATCGCGGTACCAAATTCCAAAACTTTGACGAAATGTCGCTTGAGAATGCCAAACCAAGTGCAGCCTATGATGGTGAAACATATGGACCTTTGGTTGCCATATCTTGTGGATAGAGTCGAGCACTGTGCGTGCCATTATAGGCGTGGTCAAAAGCAGCCCTTTTTATAGGTTTTTCCCAAGGCACTCGCGAATTATTATGTCTGAAGTGGAGGTTGGAAAAGAGGGGGGCGATCACCTCAACCTATGAAGAATTCCCAATGGATGAACTCCATCATACGACAGTGGATCGTGTATTGAACATGCACTGTGCGATGTTTACGTCTTCTCTAGCCAAAACCAAGCTTCTCCATCCATTCAAAGTGATGATCCATCAGATTATAAACGTGCCAACTTGGGGTTATAATTGGGAGCAATGGCTGGACAAAGCTGGCAGCTTACCACATGTTGGAGCTCCGTCGACTCCCCATAACATCAAAGTTTGGTAAGGGCTCACCAGCTCCTCCTTTGAAAAGATAACTCGAAATGGCGTGTGGTGCCGGGGTTGCTCCTTGCGTGAGAGAAGAAGGAACTGGGCCGGATGGATGCGCGATGGTCGGCTGGCGAGAGGATCTCGCGCACAGCTCCACTGTGTGTGGCCCTCCCACATCCATGGTGGAAAGTGTTGTGATGTCCCATCTTGTTTCACCAACCAGACCCCGAGTTGTTTCCACAGACACCTAAGCTGCGCGAAGCGGAGCAAGCATTCTAAGGAGAATGAGGTGATGGATAGACCCGACGACATTACAGAGACGAAGGAATTTTCTTCTTTGGCGAGAGCAAGTGCTCTCTTTTTTGCGCGAATAAATGTGGGTTCCACTCTGTCTTTCGATACATTATTGATACAACGTGAAAGAACGAATCTAAATGATAATCTTCTGACTATGTGCTTCTATGCCCTCTAGCTTTCATTCCATGCCCTCTAGTTTTTCGGTCAATGCCGATTCGACATGCCTCCAACTTGACATTAGGGTTGAAAATTTAAAAAAAGAAAAGAAAGAATTCTGTGGAGACGGGACAGGGAGTGATTTAACCCCCCCCACCAGGGACACTTTGGGTGACCAAAAGGTACGTGTGTAGCTCCAGATGCAGGCACAGGGTTGTGGAATTACTTGTCACTCCTAAGCCTCATATTGTGGAGAGCTTAGATCATATCGTTCCTCTTGATTCTTCCTCTTCTTTTCTGTCCATTTCTTTTGTTAGGAGAGGTGGAAGAGAAGGCTCACCTGAAGCATGTATCTAGCTTTTCAGACTACATAACAATCGACAATTGTAAATCACGAGGTCGTCAATTATGTAAGAATTGTACAGGCCATTATCTTACAATAGCAAGCATGAGCTTTCTCCATGAAGTTTAGTGCAAAAGGTTAGGGTTCGAGATCTTCTGTAGGGTTTGCTTTATGCATAGTGGAGAAGATAAGAGTCTTGTGCTAGAGTTGGTTAATGATGATTGTTGGGTGGTTCCATGGCCATTGCTAATTTTCCCCTTCAACTTGTCCCTGCTTAAAAGGGTCAACTTTATTATCATGATTGCCCCAATTACAACCACAATCATGCAAGGGAAAAGAGACACGAATGTATGTGTGATCCCGAGTCGAGCCTAAGGATCAATATGGTATGGTGGGACGAGGGTGACCACATCAACTCAAGAATCCCATTTCAACCCGTAATCCAAACTCGTGTATTCTCAAAGAATCAACACTTAGTGGCCACAAACATCCAGCCTCAAATGCAATTGGTTAGTACAAACGCAACCCTACATGTTATTTACGTATGCAAAGATTGAGCTCCGTAAAGCTTTAGACAAAAGTTAAGGTTGAGTCACGATTGGCATCATTAAGGGGGACGTCAGTATACTTAACCCAATTCACTTAACATAAGTCAGTGCGCCAAAAGAATAAAAAAACGCAAAGTCGGCATAAAGAGAAGATGATGAAGAGGGAGACTTTTTTTTTCTTGAAACCGAATGTGGAAGATAAAAAGAGAGAGAGAGAGAGAGGATTGGCATAGGTACATTCGAATGAATCCAATTTGGAATATGGTAGGATTGACCTTGTTCGTCCTTGGTCAGTGTATTATATTGATGACGACTTTGGTGGCAAGCAGCACCAAGCTAACACAGCTCATGGCAGCAGTACTTGATCTGGATACATGCATTGTATCGTGGAATCTTATGTCATCCAGGGTATGAAAAGAGCTCCGTGATGATCCTCTTCCTTCTCTTTTCCCCCTTTTTTTTTCTTTCGATGGCTAAATCGAATTCTTTCAAGCTTTGGGAATTAGCATGTTATTGCCCCACAAATCCATGACTGCACCTCTTTTGATAAAGCGATTATAATTTGCCTCGTATGCGTGTAGCCTCCTTTCATCCATTGCGTTGAACTCTTGGATTAAACATTTTAACATAGTATCGTAATATAGATTGCAAGTCCAAATCTTAACGCTCCATTCTCAAACTCTTTGCTCACACCATGGGAGGCGTGCCCATTTCACAAGATGAGCCGATAAAATCAAGCATGACAAACAAGGGAGTGGCTTACATATCACTTGAATAAGTGATTGTCATGTATCATATGTACATGTAATCTCATATCACCTACTGACATTAAGTTTTTGGATCGAATATTCTTGTAGTTTGTAATTTGAAGCTTGGAATAATTGTCGCAGTGGCATGATCCATGTTTGTTGTCTTCGACACATAGTTTAGGCTCCGTTTATATTGTAGAAAACAAATAATTTAAAAATTATTTTCCTAACAATAATTGCTTATATCGTTTAAAAAATGAACAAACGAACAATACTTTCATATTCCACAAAAATATTTAAACATAAATTGCTATCGATGGTGAAAATTTTCATTGCCTAATTATTTCAAGCGGTATAGTCAATCATTTTTAAGATAATGTTTTCTAAATCATTCACTACAAAACAAACGGAACTATAATTACCTATTACCATATTAGTGAAATATAAAATTCAATCTTTCTTGTGGTTAGAAACATGGCGAAGAACGATAAGTCAAGCTTCGTTTAGCAACATAATTCGAAGTATATCCAAAGAAAAACATATTCCTTTCTCCATAGATGGCAAAGTGATACTCATACCTTAAAAAAAGAAATAGCCCTCTCCTTAATTATTTTACCAGCAAGTGCGGCAAATCCCTGGTTTTAAGCGATGGTAACATCTAGTTCTGAGATTTATCTCAAGTACACGTCTTCTGTGGAATCTATTTTGAACAAAACCCTCATGATCGCTATAATCATCCATATTGACAGCGATGGAGACGACGCTTGAGCTATAAATAGATGAAGTAGACCGCGCACCATACGAAAACCCTGATTTGAACTTTGAAAACGAGATAAGTTAAGCCGACTCGCATTCTTTTACCTTGCGATTATGATCGTCGAAGGTGCACACCATGAGCAAATTTGCATATAAACTTTCGCGACGCGCAGAAATTTTTTCCTCACGTTTTTGGTAGGACGGATCAGATCGGGCAGTTGCATGCAGTCCGCAATTCATGAATACACAGCATTAATGAAGAAAGGGCTGTGCTGGAAATTGAAGTAGCTCGTTTTGTCTTTTGGCATGGAAGGAAACGATTCAGCAACTGCCTCTCATCCTTATCACAATGCATTGCAAATTTACGGGCGTGATGACAAAATGAAGAACATGACCAGGCGTTTTTCCAGGAGCACGAGGACAAATGAGTTAATAAAAAGGACTTTGATCCTATGAAATCATGGACGGTTTCGAATTTCGTAAGTTAATTCATTCCATTAGCAGATTCGCATAAACAAAGACCTTAGATTGTCGTGCTTTCTATTTGTCGGTACGATTCTTTTGGGATTGTTATTTTCTCTCCTGGCTCGTCGTCATGGTCCATTAAAAGTGCTCATCATGGTTATTTAAGTTGACTAAGTTGAATGCCACTAGCCTGCATAATATGCACTTACCTTTTTCATTTTTGTAGGTTAAAAAACGGAGAGGGACGACCGACGCTACTAACCTCTTCTAGACGTTCTCATAAGGGTCCCATATGTATGGAGATGTTCGAGTTGATAATTACTTTGCATCAACCGTGATTGGAGGTCGACAAGCCTATCATCGCAATCTCACTAAAATGCTAGTAATCAAAAGATTATTCTACAAGAGATACGGCATAACCAGGCAACAAACAACGCAATTTATTTAGAGGTTCGTACGCGATACGAATCGAATTTATGGCATCGCGAAAATCGGGTGACCCGTTTATTATTAAGCCAACTGTATCGTGATTATTACGCGTTCGGCAAAGTTTAATGATAACAATTCACTTTAGGTTGGGTAGGTGATGGTACGCCCCCTATAGGCTAGACTTACTCAAACCCCAGAGATTTTGAAGAGGAGTGGGGATCGATCGTGTCATTTTCATGGGTTTGAATGCATGTAACTTTCATCCACAATGGCTCTATGGCCTAAAGAATAATTCTACCTACCAAAATTTACCGACAAATAGGAAAAATCAGAATCTCTGCATAGTACAAAGCAAATCCGACACTGCTTTCGATCCCCAAACTTCAACTAAAGAGTTCTCTACAATGGGCATAAACTGGTTCATGCTCTTGGCTTCTCCCGAGGCAGTTCACACTGATATAAAGAAATTCAAGGTCTTTTCTTTTCCTAAGATTCCAGACAAAAGTGGCCCGTCTACTATGAGATTTGAGATGTGACGTAGTCAATATATTCTCAAGAGTTGCTCAGTTTAATAGGACGAGGTATCGAGAACAGAAGCAAGCCTACACTACATGTCTCTTCCTCTTAGGGGAATCCTATGATTCTTGGGATGAGGTCCACAGGACCCTTTTAAAGGAGAGGACTTCATGGAAAGAGACGAACATATTGGCATATCAGAATCACAATTCCAAACCCACCGCCTTCCAAAATTAGGGAATGCGAAATGCTAGATGAAACCGAAAAGAAAATAATCGAGATTCATCTTGTCTTGGCGAGAATTACTCAATTAGTCCTAAATCGATTGTACAAATATCAATATAGTCCTAAACTTTTTTATTATACCAATTTTAGTCTTAAACCTTTGCGCGAAGTTCCAATATAATTCTTTTAGTCAATTTTCGCCAAAAGTTGCTGATGTGACATAGCAATTACACCGACCGTTGTACGCAATTTTCGACAAAGATTGATCGGAATGACTGTATCGAAATTTCAAGCAAAGATTCAGGACTGAATCGACGTAATTGGAAAGCTTAGGATTGCATAGGATTAACACTAATTGGGCAATGATCCCTCGGTTCATCCATATCCATAGGGAGAAAACAAATCATGGGCCACTAATTATTAATTAACCTAACAAAGAGACGAGGAGTCAAAAGCGGGCGAGCACAAGCATGTGGCGTGCTGGCACGTTCGAGAGCTGCCGATTTCATGGATATGGGTCGAGCCATGAACCTTCCCTTTCATTAGACGAGGCGTTTCTCACTCTTATCCGAGAGTTGACTCCTAAATTCTCAAACGCAATCAAGAGCCAAGCAAAGCAGAGCGAGAGCAGTGATGGGTACTCAAGTTGATCTTCGACGAGATCTGTGATAATCACGTGTGTTGCACTGTGTGCAAAGGCCCCCTATAAAAAGGGACCCCAGCAGATCAGTCTCTCCCTGCGTGTACCCTTCTTCTTCTTCCTCTCCTTTCTCTCTCTTCCGAAACGATGGATCGCAGTGCAGCTCCGGCTCCGGCTGCCGTCGTGGGGAATGGCCATGGAGCCGCCGCGAAGGAGGTCGCCTCGAGGACCGGAAGAGGAGGATGGAGTGCTGCCATCTTCATCATCTGTAAGCCGCTCGCTCGAGACGTGCCGTTCGAGCCCGTCCGTTCCGAGCTCTCGATTGACCATCTCGTTGTTTTCTTCTTCGATTGCAGTTGTTGAAGTAGCCGAGAGGTTCGCGTACTACGGGCTGGCCGGTAACCTGATGATGTACCTCACCAACCACCTCGGCCAGTCCTTGGCTGGGGCCGCCCAGAACGTGAACGTGTGGGTCGGCGTGTCGGCCATCTTCCCGCTGGTCGGAGCATTCGTCGCCGACTCTTGTCTGGGTCGGCTCAGGACCATCATCATATCTTCCCTGATTTACCTCGCGGTATGTGGTCCGGACGATTTGACCAAAAATGTGGTCTGGACACTGATTAGAATCCTCTTTTTGACGCCGTGTCTTCGCTTTCTCCTCCCAAACTTTAAAAGTTTCCGTCTTTTTTCAAACTGAAAATCCTCGATCTTTTGTTCATCGGACCGTCGAACGTCCGAACCGGATCGCTTAAAACATCCGACGAAAATCAGTAGGTCGATATATGTACGCATGATCGATGAGAGTGGGGTGGCAACTAGCTGTAGAAGTTGCTTGGTGATTTCCAGGAATTTATTCTTTGTGCACCAGCTAATCCATCTTTCCATGGATCTTTTGACTTGTACAGGGCATGATTCTGCTGATATCGTCGGTGTCTGTGATGCCCAGCGCCTACCGCAAATCCACCTTCTTCACGGCGTTGTACATAATAGCGGTCGGAGAAGGCGGGCACAAGCCGTGCGTGCAAACCTTCGCGGCCGACCAATTCGACGAGGACTTGCCGGAGGAGAAGATAGCCAAGAGCTCCTTCTTCAACTGGTGGTACCTGGGCATCACTGCCGGCGCCACCACCGCCGTCTTCCTCATTCCTTATCTGCAGGTAGCTAGGGGAGCGCTTCGCGCGCACTGCTTTGGCACATTCCGGCATTTTCCTCAACTTCATAGTTACCATTAATTTCAAAAGATTATCTTACATCTACTATCCAGTATATCTCCAGGTGATTTTCCATGAGAGTAGTTGCTACGATAAACACAAGATCCGCTAGAAAACTTAGAATCGGTACAGATATCTGTAATTATGAACCCTAAATTTGGGCTGTTCATTGATACAGATAGTTCATCCGAATGAGAAGTCTTCTTTAATTTTTAGTTACCCTCTAATCAATTTCTTCATTTGGAGTAGCCGATGGCTTCTCTACATGAGTTCATAAAGTCAATTATCATGTCGCATTTATTGACTATGGCAACTCACGAAAGACATTTGTTTCCATCAAGGAACACGTTGCGTGGAGCGTGGGCTTCGGGTTGCTGGCCGGAATGGTGGCAATGGGGCTGGCGATTTTCCTGGCGGGCCTGAAGATATACCGGCGGCAGGGCCCCCTCGGGAGCCCGTTCACGAGGGTTGCGCAGGTGTTCGTGGCGGCGGCTCGGAAGTGGCACGTGGAGGAGGCGGGCGAGGGCCGCCACGACATGTGCTATGACGAGGAGGACGAGCAGGGCGCGGCTCGCGAGGGCGGTCGGAGCGGAGCCCGGCGCCTGGCCCGTACTCCGCAATTCAGGTACGTGGGGCTCTCGATTTCCTTTTCTGGGTTGGAAGGAGGTGGGCTTTCACGTGCGTCAGTCGAGCGTGGATCAGCAAGCATGGCCCATGGAATTAGATGTGACAGCAATAGCATCGATTGCTATGCTCCAGTTAGATCTAGAAAAGCAGAAAATCAATGAGAAAGAATTGGAGCATAGTGTTTTTGGTAAGATTGGACGGGGATGATGAACGAGTCTTGCATACATGCAGGGCGCTGGACAAGGCGACGGTGATCGACGCGGTCGACGCGGCGAGCAAGGCCAGGAACCCGTGGCGGCTGTGCACCGTGACCCAGGTCGAAGAAGCCAAGCTGATCCTGCGCCTCACCCCGATCTGGTTCTTCTGCCTGATGTTCACGGTGGTCCAGGCCCAGATGCACACCTTCTTCACCAAGCAAGGTTCCTCCATGTCCTGGTCCCACTTCCGCCTCTCCCCGGCCTCGCTCCAGGGCCTCGTCGGCCTCACCATCCTCGTCTCCGTCCCGCTGTACGACCGGGTCTTCGTGCCCCTCGCTCGTAAGGTCACCAAGCACCCCTCGGGAATCAGCATGCTGCAGCGGATCGGGTTCGGCCTCTTCTTGTCGATTCTCAACATGGCGGTCTCGGCGACCGTCGAGAGCAGAAGGGTAACGCCAGCAACATCTCCGCGCGTATACTTATCTCGATCACGAAAGCTCTTTCAGATTTGAACTTCTGTTCTTTTTTCCGGTCGGGAACTTTGTGATCTTGCAGGTGCAAGTAGCAATCAAGCATGGCCTAACGCACAACCCCAAAGCGACGGTGCCCATGAGCGTGTGGTGGCTGCTCCCGCAGTACGTGCTGTGCGGCGTATCCGATGTGTTCGCCATCGTGGGACTCCAGGAGCTGTTCTACGACCAGATGCCGGACGAGATGCGGAGCCTCGGAGCGGGTTTGTTCATAAGCGTGGTGGGGTTCGGGAGCTTCGTGAGCACCGCCATCATAGGCGTCGTCCAGGCGACGAGCTCGAGAGCCGGGCACGAGTGGCTGGGCAACAACATCAACACCGCGCATCTCGACTACTATTACTGGGTCTTGGCCGGGCTGAGCGGCCTGAACCTGTGCGCTTATGTGGTGGTCGCCAGCAGGTTTGTGTACAAGAGAGTCAATGATCACCTGGGTTTCAAAGGCGAAGTATAAAAGGCAAATGGTGGCTTGATAAGAGAGCATACAAAATGTAGAAGAACTCTATATATGTATTAGCTGTTGTAGAGTATGTTAAGAAGAGTGAGATCTTAAAGTTCGATTTGATATCTCAAAAGCGCAAAGATAAGAAACTAATTTTGCATAAGTCGTTTTACACTGGGGTGAATGGTCTATCTTTTATATTGGGTGTAGAATTTAAGTTATTTGGCCAAGTGAAAATGGGGAAAATTACTAAAATAGTCCTAAATTTATTATAATTTTTTTAATTGTTTAAGACTGAATTGACAAAAAAATAAGGGGTTTTTAAGACTTGGAAAAATTGTGATAAGTTTATGATTGTTTTTGTAATTTTCCGATGAAAATGACATGAATCACCTCACGATCAAAATCGAGAGAAAAGATGAAGGGATCTTATCTTTAGAAAAAGTAAAGCTTGCCAAAACAAAGGGAATTGATATTTAAAGAATGGGAGATCTCAAATTTTCAGCCAAAGTAGAAATAAGATAATCCTAATCACTTTTGAGTGGCCCACAATGACGGTTAGGGGTGAGCATTGATCCCGTTCAAACTTGAGAATTGGCCGGTTTTAGACGATTCCCAATTTCTAAAATTTGGAGCTGGCAATTTTCAATCTAATTCTTAATTTCAAGCATAGAACCAAATCACTTGGACCGAACAAAATCACTTGGACCAAATCAAATCGATATGTTCTTTTTTCTATTATTATTTTTCTCATAAAGTGTAAAAGGTACTTGGGTTGCATTTCTTTATGACCTTAAGCCGAAATAGAATCATGATTACGAATTTGTTTGTCCATATATATGCATTCTTTTATTACGTAGCATATGTTGATAGGTAGAGTAATGACTACAAAATCCAATCGAAGACGAGTCGATCATCAATTAGCGCCGCACCTCTAATCATTCAAACTTTATTTAACAAAAAATCAAAAATAATTCTCTTCATTATTTTTTTTAATATTAGAGAAACACCCACTCATAACTCTTTAATCAAGAGGATGCATATGTGAGGGACAAACCAAAATTGAGGCGAAAAAGAACAATATACAAGTAAAATCATGCTGGTGGACAATGGAAGGAACATCACCAAATGCAAACAAAAGGCAACACCAAACAGGGAAAAGAAAAAAAAAAGAACCAAACCGGGTCCGGTTCCTAATTCTACAAATCGAGAACAATCCTACCCGGTCCGTTTCGAGATTCCAAAGGGTGGGAACCGGCCACTCTAGAACGGACCGCCCCCAACGAGGATCTAATGGAGGGCGGGCCCACACGGGAGATCCGGTTACGTGGAATGACAGTGAGGGGGGAGGGAGGAGGGGAGAGAAGCGTTTGACTCCAGCCGCGACAGTCAACAAGTCAAAGGCGCCAGGAGAGCAGCCGAAGAAACCCTATGATCTCGCTCTTCCCTTCGCCTCGCTTCCCTTCCCTTCGCTCTCTCTCTATCAGTATCAATCATTTTCACTTTGCCTTTTTTTTCCCTCTTTTTCTCGCCATCCTGTCCCTCCGCAGCAACATTCTTACTACTTTCACTGTGTCCTCCCCCCTCCCTCTCTGCGATTTTCTTTTCCGTTTTCCCGCATTTTCCCTCACTTTCTCGCGGTTTTTCCCACCTCGGCATTTCCACTCCCTCGCTTTCTCGCGTGCCAATCCTTGGACTGATAGGACCGGGGAATCTTTAGTAAACGTCAATCTCGTTTGTCGCCTTCCCCTCCCCTCGGCCCTCGAGATTTTCCTTCCTAAAGTCGGCGTCGGCTTCCCCGCTTAGGTTTCTTCGGATTCCGAGGTCGCCGGGTTGAGGAGCGGCGATCGGCATTCCCCCCTCCGAGCTTGCGTTCGGAGCGCGCGATTTCGATCTCTCGGCGGACGGAGTTCGCCGGCGCTCGCGCGGGCGGCGGGCGGCGGGGGTGGTCTGTCTTGGCCAATGTGGAGAGGCTGATCGGTTGAGGCGTCTCGAGTTCGGCGGGGGGTGTTTGGAGAGGAGGACGAGTGGGGAGATGGCGAAGCGGAGTGTTGGTTTTGGCTTTGGAGAGAGGTAGCTTCGAGATTCATGCGCGGCGATGAGGATGACTGCCGCGGATCAGTCCAAAGTGGGGCCGTTGGAGAGAGATATTGAGCTGGTAAGTGATTGGATTGTTGAAGTAATCGGAAGTTTGATGCTGTCCTTAATCTATATGGTCGAGCACTCGCAGTGATTTTCCTTTTTGGTCGATGGCCGTAGTCGCTAGCTCGTGGAAACGACGCTTGACCTTTTTTTTTTTTTTTTTTTTTTGGTTTAGTAACACTCGCCATGTGCTAGTTTAGTTAGCTTTGATGATATAGTACTTGTTGATGAGAGTTGATGAGATGGATTTCCTCCTAGATTGTTAGAAGAAGATTGAATCATGGAGGCTTACTAAATTTGGGAGAAAGAAATGGTCGTCCGGTGTCTCTGCCCTATAACCGACAATGGCAAACTCTTTCACCAATATGGAGTTGAAGTGCAATTGAGGAGCTCTGACTTTACTGCTCGTGCCTAGTAGAATTGATTGTTTCGAATTTGTAGAAATCACCTGCTGCTCTAGGTCTCCTAAATGAACATAGGGTAACATTGGCACATGCTAGCACAAAATAAGTAACGATCTTTTGTTACTGCATCCAACCGAGATTTATTTTTCCGTATTCTCCTATATCAAACAAAGCTCTATGCAGTTTTGTTTCTTCGGTGCTATTTTAGACTTTCATAGATTTTTATGAATTTGATTAGGACCATTTTTGTTTGCCATGCGACAGGCAATTACTGCATTGAAAAAAGGCGCATGTTTGCTCAAGTACGGGCGCAGAGGGAAGCCCAAATTTTGTCCCTTCAGGCTGGCCAATGTGAGATTATGCTTTTCCCTTTTCTTCCTTGATATCTGACATCTACCTTGCTCCTCTCATTAAAAAAAAAAAAAAAATCGCCCGAGTTCCATGTATGTTTCTCCATTGGAACTTCAGGACATGAATCCGGCTATCTATAGAAGTATTGCAAACCTCCCTGTGCAACTTTGCCTTGGTACATTATGTGCATATTATCGACTTCTTTGTTGGCATTATAAATAGGCGTTCCCGTGCTAGTACATGGTGATTTATCTTGGATCCTGTTATGTAGTCATGATTCTAGTTTTCGCGGCCTGGGGTGAAATGCAGGTGGGAACTATGTAGACTTTTAAGATATATCTGATTCATTGGCCACACTGTAGAACAGCTAGGACTTAGATGGTGGCTCCTATATGCAGAAAAGTTCTATGCACACAGTTTACATCTCTGCATCACATTAAAACTAGATCCACTCTGAAATCCAATGTTAGGTGATGAAACTTCTACAGTTGTTACCTCTGATCAATTCACTGGTATTAGACCCACACTGCCGTGGGACTTCTTTTGGGCTCCTCCATTTGCCATAATTCATATCGAAAAGGGGTGCTTCTGGCCTATATTTATGTAGGTATGCATATTCTGGCCTATATTTACGTAGGTATGCATATAATTAAGTATTGTTGATATCACATCTCTACATACAAATACATGTGTAGTCTCTTGATGTACAGTCACTGGAATCATGCCATGCCTTTCAAATTATCCAGCCAATTATAGCAATGTCCCCAGATGAGTTATATCTAGGTCGTACTCTTTCGTGGCTTCTGAAACTTTCTACATTCATAAATCTTTGCAGGATGAATCTGTTTTAATATGGCTCTCAGGCAAAGAAGAGAAGCATCTAAAGATAAATCACATCTCCAGAATAATACCGGGGCAGCGCACTGTAAGTTTCTTTTTAGTTTCTCTGAATATTTGCACAACCAATGTTGATGAAATATCTCATCAGCAATGAAGAGAAGAATAAGGGGAATAACATTCAAGGTCTAATATTGCATCCATCATTCAAAAGTTTAGCCTGGGCAATGAATGTTGTGTTAAAATTTTGAGCTTCAGTTCAGCCTGATGCTTTATATAAGTAAGATACAACTAGGAAAAATGTGCCATTTGCACAAATTTCTCCAAGTAAAATAATCCTTTTGTCAAATAAACTAAGGTTGTCAATGCTTCCTTGCATTGTGCAGAATCTTCCAGCACCCTGAAAAAGTCCTTTGTAGTTCTTTAGATTTATAAGTGTCTGTTTTTCTTGTGATGCTCTTTCTCAAGGTCTTTTCCACCATTTCTTGCTTGTAAGTAAGCGAACATAATTCTTCGAAGTTCTTAGATGCTTTTATAGACTAGCCAGATGCTCCTAATGTATTTTCATGAGAAAGCCGTATCAAGCTTTCAATGCTTTTGGATCCTGTTTCTCCATGTACCAACTTTCTAACTAATGGAGAATGTTCATTTTGTTAATTAATTGGCATCCCCTCGATGTGGTTTCATGAATTGCCTTTACTGGTTGAAGGAAAAGCTGATGTAGGATCTCGGTGCCACCTCCACATTGATAGAATGTTCTTCTCTACTTCGTGATATACATACTAATTACTCATCATGTTGTTCTGACAGCCAATATTTCAGAGATATCCGCAACCTGAGAAGGAATATCAATCATTTTCACTCTTATATGATGACAGATCTTTAGATTTGGTAATTATTTATTTATTTGTTTGTTTAATGTCTCGTGTGTCTCTTGTTGAATCTTTAATTCCATCCTTCCATCCATTGAATTAATAATTTGACTTTTAGGCTGACATTTGTTCATCTTTTAACGCTCTCTTGTTAATCTCCGTCAGATTTGCAAGGATAAAGATGAAGCTGAAGTTTGGTTCACTGGTCTAAAAGCGCTAATAACACGTCGTGGTCATCAGAAGGTGAGAGGAGAATCAAGAAGTGGAGTTTCATCTGAAGCAACTAGTCCAAGAGCACAAGGGCAAAGTAGTTCGGCATTTAGCTCTCCATTTGCTAGTGGTGATAGTTCGCAGAAGGTGCATTACTTTCTACAAGTTTTGTGCATATCTAGATAGTTTTGCATGGAGATAAAACTTTATTTTTTGGTTTTAGGATCAGACCGACAATTCATGCCTTCATACACCAGTTGAGAGTCCAACAAAAATTGGTCTGTCGAATGGATTGTCAGATGTGTCCTTATGTGCTCTTCCTCCAAAGATTTTCTATCCTTCAGAAACTGCATCTAGCTCTATTCACTCTCGCTCATCAGGGGGATCAGATGGAATGACTGGACGCATAAATGGAACCAATGTGGATGCATTTAGAGTGAGCTTATCAAGTGCTGTCAGTTCATCAAGCCATGGTTCTGGTCATGATGAGGGTGATGCTTTAGGGGATGTTTTTATCTGGGGGGAAGGCACTGGAGATGGCATTATGGGGGGTGGCATCCATAGGATTGGTAGTTCTTCTGGGACCAAGGTGGATTCCTTGTTTCCCAAAGCGATGGAATCTGCTGTAGTCCTAGATGTTCAGAATATAGCTTGTGGTAGACAACATGCTGCTTTAGTTACCAAGCAAGGTGAGGTTTTCTCCTGGGGGAAGGAAATAGGAGGCAGACTTGGACATGGTGTAGATTCTGACGTTGCACATCCAAAGCTTATAGAGGGACTCAAGAATGTGAATGTCGAGCTTGTTGCCTGTGGAGAATACCATTCCTGTGCTGTTACCCTGGGCGGTGATCTATACACATGGGGTGGAAATTCTAGCAATTTCGGGGTCCTTGGACATGGAAGTGAATCAAGTCAGTGGACTCCCAAAAAGTTAAATGGACCCTTGGAAGGAATACATGTCTCATCTGTCTCGTGTGGACCATGGCATACAGCGGTTGTAACTTCTGCAGGGCAATTGTTTACTTTTGGCGATGGAACTTTTGGTGTATTGGGACATGGAGATCGGACTAGCGTGTCAGTACCAAGGGAAGTGGAGTCCCTTAAGGGTCTTCGCACTGTCCGTGCAGCATGTGGTGTTTGGCACACTGCTGCCGTTGTTGAAGTTATGGTTGGGTCTTCAAGTTCCAGTAACTGCTCTTCTGGGAAGCTTTTTACCTGGGGTGATGGAGATAAAGGTCGACTTGGACATGGCGATAGGGAAGCAAAACTAGTGCCCACTTGTGTTGCGGCACTTGTTGAACCGAACTTCTGTCAGGTGGCCTGTGGTCACATCCTAACTGTTGCATTAACCACGACTGGTCATGTTTACACTATGGGAAGCCCTGTTTATGGTCAACTAGGAAATCCACAAGCTGAAGGAAAGCTTCCTACCCGAGTCGATGGAAAACTTTTGAAGAACTTTGTTGAAGAAATAGCTTGTGGTGCTCATCATGTTGTAGTTTTGACTTCGAGAACGGAGGTTTATACTTGGGGAAAGGGCTTGAATGGTCGTTTAGGTCATGGAGATACAGATGACAGGAATTCCCCGACTCTTGTTGAGGCTTTAAAAGATAAACAAGTGAAAAGTGTAGTCTGTGGTGCTAATTTCACTGCAGCTATATGTCTTCACAAATGGGTCTCAGGTGTTGATCAATCAATGTGCTCAGGTTGCCGTCTTCCATTCAATTTCAAAAGAAAACGCCACAATTGTTACAATTGTGGACTTGTCTTTTGTCACTCATGCAGTGGTAAAAAGTCGCTCAAAGCTTCCATGGCACCAAATCCTAACAAGGCATATCGTGTGTGTGATGGTTGTTTTGGAAAACTTACTAGATCCCCTGACACTGACTCATCATCTCATTCATCTCTGAGTAGGAGAGGAAGTATGAATCAGGGGTTAAATGGACTTATTGAAAAGAATGATAAATCTCATATTCTGGTTGGAAGTCATTTTTCTGTAGATTTAAGTAAGAAAGTGGAGACAGAATCTTCCAGTAGATACAAGAAGCTGGATGTTAATGTAGGTCGTGTCTCACCCGTTCCAAATGGGGTTTTGAACAATGGACTATTGAACAGCTCAAAGTCTTGGAACCCAATGTTTGGAACGTCCAAGAAGTTTTTCTCGGTTTCTCTTCCTGGATCAAGAATTGTTTCTCGAGCAACATCGCCAACATCCCGACGTTCAAGCCCACCCCGTGCTGCAACACCAACTCATTCAGTTCTTACACCATCAAAAGTTGTCGATGATGATGCCAAAAAGACAAATAGTAGCCTGAGTGAAGAAGTTCTCAAGCTAAGGTCTCAGGTATGGGAATCTTTTGCAACTTCAACGTGTGGGGAACTTTTCCAATTGTTCCTAGTTATATGGACTTCATTTTAGCTTGTAAGCAAGAGCTTGCCTTTTCTAGGGCATATTTTGTTGAATATGTTGTCAAGTTAGTTGTGTTAGACTCTTAAGCGAAATAGGAGAAAGGTTGCATTGACAGAAACATCAAACTTGTAATTGCAAGTATCGTGTTTTCTACTGATGACATTGGACATTTCTTTCAGTGCAATTTCCCACCTGGGTTTCTGGCTTGTTATATTAATGGCTCTATGACCCTATAGTGATGGGACAGGAGCCAAAAAAAAGAAAGATCATCTTTATTATGACCTGGCAATTCACTAACTAGATACAACATGGAAAGCACTTGCTTGACAAGATAACATTGGCTTTTGCTGTTGCCCTTCTTTGTTGTGTTGTAAGCATAACTCTTTTGCTCCATGTATATATGCTAGTGTAACACAGAAATGGAGTTTATGATATTAATGTTTCTAAGCGCTCTGTACTGTAGCTTTGAGAAATGCCCTTTTATAATTTGCCTATGATTGTGATGCAGGTTGAAGATCTCGATCGAAAAGCACAACTTCAAGAAGTTGAGCTGGCGCAAACTAGAAAAGAGCTGCAAGAGGCTATCAAGATAGCTGGGGAAGAAAGTGCAAAGTGTAAGGCAGCTAAGGAAGTAATTAAGTCCCTCACTGCGCAGGTAAGAAATTGCCTCGAAATCTTTGATCAGTTATTTATATTTCAGAGGGTGCAGCATCATTTGTTAGAATCAATTTCGGTTTGGTTAAAGTTGGAAACTCAAGCAGGATGATTTTCATTACTGTAAGTAGTCTACTATCTTTTTGTTATAGCACCTCAGAATCCTTTTTCCCTTAGTTCTCTCAACAAATCTGGAAGGTTAAAACAAGCAAGTTTGAATGTAAAAGAAGGAAACATAAAATTTCTCTTCTGACTTGCTTGGACATCGATTATGGTGGAGGAATTACTAGATCTTGAGTTCAGATAAAGCAGGCAGTCAGAGCTTTGCGTGCCTTTATTATATACATATACATATACATATACATATACATATACATATACATATATAGATCTATAAATCTCTTATTAGATTAAATATCTCTTCAACATTATTGAATGTTGAAATATTGATAAGCTTTTATCTTCAATGATGTTGAAATGTTGATAAACTTAATGAGACATTATGATGTGAGCAATGTACTGTCCATAAAGTATCAGTGCAGCTTCATTTTTCCCACGTATTTTGCAATCGCCATTGACTTTTAAGATCATGCAGCAAGCAACATCTCCATGGTTTTTCCTGGGTATTAGTGAAAGCTTAGAAAAATAGCTGTCCTTAACAAACATCACTGACTACGATGACTTGAGTTGCTGTTGTCACCATCCTCTGGTGGGAAAACGTCACAAACTAAATGTGCATTTGCTCCTTTTCTCATGCAGTTGAAGGACATGGCTGAAAGGTTACCTATGGGAACCGCGAGAAATTCCCCTCCCTCTGGTTTGTCTAGTCTTATTCTTCCCAATGATGACAAGTTCAGTGGAGCCAGTGAGCACTCGAGCTATACCGTTAGCTGCCATGAACAAGATGAGAATGGATCAAATGGGCTTGTGATGCCTGACCCCTCAAGTGAAAATGGTAACTCCATTTTAAAGCATGCTGAGCAGACATTAGAAGCAACGGCGAGGAACAAAACCAGAGGAGGGTTAAAAGCTGAACCTGGGAATGGAGATTGGGTTGAGCAAGATGAGCCAGGTGTTTACATTACTTTTGTGTTGCTGCCTGGAGGCATCAAGGATCTTAAGCGTGTCCGTTTCAGGTACATGGAACTGATAAATCAACTCCCCTCTCTCTCTCTCTCTCTCTCACTAAGAATTATGTTTGCAAACTGAAAACAGAGCTTCTAGGTCACAGATGACTGGATATTCTAGTGTTGACTGGAGAGCACTATATGTTTGATCTTTTACCGTCTTTACCTAGAGTTTACACTGCTCGTTTGTGCAGGCAATTGCTAACCGTTTCTGATTTTCTTCTTCTTCCTGCTCTAGTCGGAAGCGCTTTACTGAGAAACAAGCAGAACAATGGTGGGCAGCTAACAGGAGTAGAGTTTATCAGCAATACAATGTTCCAATGGCAGACAAGTCGTCCACTGTTTTTGGGAAAGAAATGCTTGCTCACTGAAATGATACGTGGACGGAGGCTTCATAAAAAACCTGAAGTTGAATGATCCTCCAGGGTCCTTTTATCTCTTGAGGAAAGGAACTAATGTCTTCGATTTTTGTTTGTTGAGCGAGTGATGGCGTGTTTGTTTTTTGCCCCCCTCCGCCTCGTCCCCATTCCGTCCATTTGCCACGAAATTGACCCTTTTGGAATAGGAAATTGGAATTTGTAAATTCTTTGTAAGTAGGCCTGTGCACTTAACTCAGAACGCTTAATTGTAAATTTGTCACATATATCCCAATCTTTCCACTCTAATTTCCTTGTCTGCGTGTTGGCTGTTCCTGAAGAAGCTCTTGGTCCGTCCGAGGACCAGGTGATGTTGTGGATAATATGTTCAAAATTCCCATTGGTTGAATTTCGCAGATTTAACTGGATTGTTGTTTTTCCTCATTCGGTATATTAATCTTTTCTCCACAACATTCCTAAGTGGCCACGAATTCATGCATTGAATAAAACCAACGCTGATATAACATCTTACGATAACAGTCAGCTTAACAATAACATCAGAAATAGCGACTTCGGGGTTATTTTTCAAGTGGAGCAATCAAAAACGGGAGACCTGTTTAAGAAGTCTCGGCATTGACTTGGCGAGTTATAGAAAGAATCAGTAAAGGAAATCAGAATATTATTAACCCTTTGTATTTTGAAGCATATAGGCAAAAAGAATACCAACAGAAAGTATTAACAGCTTGAAGCCAAAATAATTGCCTATGATTCCTAGAGAAAAGAATGAATAAGATCTCCCCAATGCTAGAAGCTAAAACACAAGGGTTGCTTCAGGTAAGGTAAACCAATTAAAACTGTCTAAATTAGTTCATAAGTCAGACTTTGTCCGAATACATTTGAGACGGGACATATAATTGCTTCCAGCAAAGTCATGCAAGGTACGATGATGAGCTCGTGGTCCCTCCTGATCAGGCTTACATGCTTGCTCTTTCAAGAATCTTCCACATGAATCTGCATCCTGAAGGAACATGAGCGACCACAAGAAACGGGTGACAAATCAGCGCATAATTGGAGAAAAGTGTCTTGGTGTGGAAAATGGAAATAAGCAGACAGGCAGGACTATTCTAAATGAACCACCGCTCAAAGAAGATTTCATAATGGAAGTAGACTATAAGAAATCCAAGATGCGGTATACGGCCCTGGTTCGTGATGAATGGCCATGAAGAAGATTCATAGACCTACGACTCCAAATTGGTGGAAACATGGAAGGTACACGTACAGTCAACATCTCTGCAAGAGTAATCTCAAGTACAAATACACACGCATACCTAAATCTCATCCAAATAAAGTAGACTGCCACTTCGGTCAAGTCAAAGAAAAGAATACCTGTAAAAATTCCAACATTTGTTGTTCAATAGTGCCACCCATTGCCAAAGTTTCCACGTTAATAGGACGAGTAGCGCCCATTCGGTGAGCACGACTGATAACTTGCTCCTCCATGCTGGGAGAGTTCAAAGAGAGAATAAGTCCCATTTCCACCAGTGAAATTCAGTTATAAGAGACTGGAATATACGAGGGTAATCATTTGCCTATTTGGATTATGAATGTAAGAATATGTAATGAGAACTATAGAGGCAACTTCAAGGGCACGACCAGAACTCGTATAAATGTAATATCAGTAGAAATTGGTCTATGAATGTGTTGCATCTGGCATATTCAATAGTGCTCAGATTCTGCCTAAACAATTTACCAAAGTCAAGTGAAACTTCATGAATAAGAGACATACAAAAGACAAAAAATAGAGCTGACAAATGGTTCACTACCATTCAGAATTCTCACACTTCTCGCTAGACCTGTCCAATGGGTGGGTTGGGTCAAGTCGAAAATGATCCGACCCACATAGACTTGTTTAACCTGTTTTGACTCATTTCCATACAATGCAAATATAATGATCCATTCCCGACTTGAACCATAACTGACTCACATCTGACCCATCCCATATTATTAAAACATGTTCATATTTAATCCAATCTAGGAAAACTCAGACCCAAACTGAGGTGAGAGTGCAAAGCGAGTAAGCGCGAGATCAAGTGAGGGCGAGAGAGAATGAAGAGAGTCATAGAGGTGGGTTGGGTCTAAGTAAGTTGTAAACCCATTTTTAACACCCATATATGTTGGACCTTACCATTCTAAACTCATTTTTGACCTATTTATTATAACTTACCCATATAACAACTTAACCAATCATATATGGGTTAAGAAATGGGTTTATGACTTATTTTGACAAGTCTACTTCTTGCACAATGATTAGAGAAACCAACATTTTAAGCATCTGTCAAAATGGTAAGTGAATATTTGTATCCAGAGTAAAAAATGGAGCCATTATCAAGCTCGCCGTATAAGGGCCGGTGCCTGTTTATTCAAACAAGTCCGGGGAGAGAAATTTTTATTTTTTGAACCACCTAAATTCAGCAGCAGTTGAGGTGCATTGACATCTTGTTTCACTTAAAAGACAGTACTCGATGCATGGAGTAATGGAATAGGTGATAAGCAATAAAAGAATAATAGATGAGTGCCAACTGACATGGGCAAGATAATTCACACGATGTACCTCTTGTCCCAGATGGGTTCCATTAAAAAAACATGTGTCACAAAACTCAAGTCTAGACCTAGAGCAGCACTTCCGTCCATTAAGAGGGCCATGCAGCTCGCATCTTGCTGGAATTTTGCAAGTGCCTTCATCTGAATAAGTGAAGAGTATATTAGTTTTACTGCATCAAATAAAGTTTAACCACATCAAATATTTTTGTCTGTCTGAAGTGGCATTTTTTACTTTTAGTATATCACAAGGAGTACGCGCATGACTTTTTTGAAACACAAAATGCTTGAAAATAAAAAATACTTAAAACTGATATGTAAATTTGCATATAATTTTTTCATGATTTCTAAACTTTCAATGCTATTTTGAATTCTGTTAGCAAAGTTAAAATTTTGCTTTTAGCTTTCTTTAGCCAAAAAAAATGCTCCTGAATAAGGAATTACAAGTACAATATTCCGTATAGACCACAACAAATTACTCTAAAAGCTTAAAATTGTCCCTCGTGTGTAGGCATGATGTGTTTAAATACTATAACATTGTCCATCACGTGTAGGTTGGATTTTCACCTAAGACTAAAGCATGAAAATATATAATAAGGAGGAAAAAAAGAGGCCTAAAAAAGATTTGAAATCAAAATTTAATGCTCTGATACAATGTAAAATTTTATGGAATTATTGACATTTGTTTTTAAAGCTTAGGTTGTTAGATGAAAGTGTTATTTAAAATTTGAATACTCCAATAATTACTAAAGGAAGAGCTTACCTTGTTGCTCGTGTGCATTGGACTGTACATGCCAGCAAAGCTAATACCAGCAAGCATCAACTGGTCAAAGAAATAAAGCACATGGTAATCACTAATACGTGGAAAATCATAGTCATTAATATATGACCAAGCAAATGATAAATACCTGCTGCTCAATTACATGTATATGCTCCAGAAACTGAGAGAAAATTATAACCTTCTCTGTAGTTATCCTGTGAGAATCTGTCATAGAACTGGACTGATCACCCAGCACCAATGATACCTTTGAGCTATTCGGAATTGAAGGGGTTGTTTGCTCCTGAATGTTCACAGCACTAAAGCTGTCACTTGTAAATTGACAACTTCCAGTGGCACCTTGCAACCTTCTCAATTTCTCTACCAGATAAGCAACTTTACTGCTCGATGTTGACTGCCAATCCGAATCCCAGTCATCCTGGATACCAACACACACTATGTATCAGCAGATATCATTCATGGAACAAATAAATAAGCACATGCAAAACTGCTTTTCGAAAAAAGAAGGCCTGCCTGTTTGTAAGAAGGTTGTAACTCAATAAGATCTTTGGGCACAGGCCACTTCGGGTTCGGATTTTCTGGCCGGGCTACAGGAGTCTGCATCTCATATGAGTAACCACACCCAGGAACAGTACATCTTTCACTGCTCAAAGCAACACAATCAAGGCAAAGGAGATGCCTACATGGGGTAATAATAGGTAGTCTACACCACTCCTTGCACCTAGTGGGGGAAAAAACAGAGGAGTCCAGTTCAGTAATCTAAATTGCAATGATACAATCCACAAAGCCACATGAAATGGCAAAAGCAGAAATTTACCTGAGGCAATCACCACCATGGAGGAGATAATATTTTAGCAGAGCATACTCTTCAGAGAGAGGATCCAGACCATATTGCAACAGAAGATCCATTGTCTCTTGAATATCCTCACCGGCATCCGTTACTTTTATGTGTCCGGCAACGCAGCAAGACAGCCTCACATTCCTAATAGTGGTACTACGGAACTTCCATTGCTTAGGATTTAACAAGCTCTCAACATGTGACGGATCATTCCAGTCAGCCATTAGTATATTGCGACGAACAGTAACTACCAATTCATTGTAACTTTTAGCGTGTTGCTCAGTGAAGTTAAGAAATGTTACTTTCTTTATGCAAGGTGGAATGGCCAGCAAATCTTTCTTTCTTGCGCTTATCATGCATCTACAAAGTATTTCCACCAGGCGTGATCGGCCGTCCTCCATCTCTGCTTCAAATGGCCTAAGGATGCCCATTTCCCATAATTTCTGATTCTGCCCATATGCTTCCTCATGAAGGAACCTTAACATTATTTGAAGATGCCACAACTGACTGGTGGGTGTGTTCGGGGTGGGAGTTCCAGTCAGTATCCAACGACTGCAAGCCGTCAATGATATAGCCATTTGCAGTTTATTTGTTAAATTAAGACTTGACCCCAGAGTGTGTCCCTCGTCCAACATGATCCTGAGCCAATGTACTTCCTTCAGTGCACTTCTCTTATGAGGAGCCCATTCTGCACTTAAACGGTTGAAGGTAGTTATAACAATGTCATAGTCCCATGCAAGGTTATGCGGAGATATCCTTCTTCGGTCGGTCAAGACATAGACCCTTAATTGACCTGGTCTAACATGCTTCTGGATTTGAGTTTTCCAGTGGTCAACCAGATTCGGTGGAACAACTATGAGTGTAGCTCTGGACAAATATAACCTGACAGAATTCAATGGTTCAGAGAGAGCAGTTTTTAGAGCATGCACATCAAATTCCAAATGCTTGAGACTCTTTGGGTAGTGCCACCTGCAAACACCCTTTTCCACCCTCTTCAAAAGACCAAATGATTGGAATATTTGGTGGTAACCAGAAGCATATTGAACAGATACCGTACAAGGGCTTCTTAGACCGATAGTCTCCATTTGGGATAGTTTGTCCTGAGAAAGATTAGCCAACCAATGGAGAGCTTTTCTAGTGTGGGAATCTATCAATGTATAGTGATCCTTAAGCACGCTTTTGAAAAAACTTATATTTTCATCCTTCCCCACTGTTGTCCCTTTTGAACAAAAACCTCTTAAGTCAGTAATTGGCTGGGAATTATCCCAAGTTTCTTCTGGAATGCTACAACTCTGATACATTGGGTCAACATTCATACTGCAAAACCATGCAGTACCCACTTCAGCTACAAATTTCTCTGCAACCTTGCGCCACTTGTGACAATAATCGCACTGGATCCATGTGTCGGTAAATATTGGAGAATCCATCATAACATCAGCTGGCCTCTTGCGACCACGTGGCAGCACTGATGGAGTACTGTCTAGCTTTTCATCTGAACTACAACTACCACCATCTTCGGCAACATAGTCCATTTGATTTGAGTATCGGCAATGATTATCCTCATCAAATTGTTCTTCAAATCTTGAAATCAGATTTTTCCGAATGCGATTCAAGTTCCTGGTGCAGCTTTTCACACCATCAGCACGCTCTGAATAGACAACAGGAGGTGTCGACCTTAGCTTGTCAATAGCCGTTAACCAAGATCTTTTAGGTGAAGGACCACCCACATAACTACCAAAGTTCATAATAACCGCACCTCTGATCTCCATTATGCTTACACCAAATCACCTGCTCCCCCTCAGGTGGATCTGATAGTGTTCCCTGTGTTTTTAGAATAAGGGAAAGTGATGTTATGGTCTTGCCTAAACCCGGTTCATCGCAGAACATCCCCCCTCGGAAATCCTTGATTGTAGGCGCTTTCCCAGTTATGACTTCACCAGAAGCAGAATTCACAGAGAAAGTAAATCCATCTTCTGTTGAAAATTCTTTGTACAGAGGATGCAGCAGGGACTCCACATTCCGTTCACGCTGTAACATCCACTCAACTGCAGCCTGCTGATGGGGAAAGAGCTTTAGTTTCGCACATGGCATGATAGACATGGCCAAGGACCTCAAATGTCGGCAAGTTGCAGTGACCCTAATAAGTTCTAATGGGGCCAACACTGTCAATATACCAACGATAACATCGTCGGGCAATTCCCAAATCCCAGATCCACAAGAGTTATTGTCTGGTTGTATTCTTGAAGAATCAAGAGCCTCTCTTTTGGCCAGACTGGGTAAACTCTTGAAAATTTCATGAAGATCAAATAGCCTTTTCTTTGAAGATTCAGGGATAAGAGTATGCAGGTTGCATCCAAGAACATGACAATCAGGGAGATTCCAGATGCTCTTGTCATGTGAACAAGCACTGTCAGAGTAATCTCCATTACAAAGCAAGGTACTCCTCTCTCCCCAGTCACACCTGCACAAAGGCATCTTTAACTTGTGCTAACAAGATCGAAAAAAGCTAGATTTCTAATAAAAATATAGACAAGTGTATGCTTGAATGAATCAACATGCAATGCCAAACAAAGAAACTAGCATCTTTAGCAGCCTTTGTCTCGACTAAAGTCTACTCATTTCCGAAGGACCTAACAGTTATCTAAGTAACATAAAGTATCCAGGTAGAAACCTCAAATGTCGGAAAAGAGCACCCGCTATGGATCTCGAACGTGGGAACTGCCATCCGGACAAAACTGCCAATGGTAGGTAAACATCGACCAAGACTACGACTCTCGTCTCTCCGCGGTCATCCATCACAGCCCGGACCACCCGTGCCATTACATTCAAGCACTTACCATTTGACAGCGCGTGAATCTGGCGTACTATGCTCATGCTCCCATGTACCAATCCAATTCTATTCGCTCCTCTTCTGCTCCTAAAACCCCCGCTCCCCCTCTCGAAAGCCTCGAGTTTCACTGATGCTCCAGGCATCCATTCGGACGCCTCCACATTCGAATTACAACTGCTCCCTCGCTCGGGACACTCCCAACTCCCCACCCTGTCGGGCAAACTGCTGCCGGCACTCTCGCTCCCCGGAGCGGAAATCTCACCACCAACCGACGCTTCCCCAGTCACATTGCCCTCGCCTTGCCCCAGTCGGCTACATTCGCCCGGCTGCTCGTCGGAAACGTCGCGATTCGACGACTCCAGCCACTGCCGCCTCGAATCGATCGCCCACAGCACGACGCCGCCCTCGGTCCTGAAGCCGACCTCGTCGTCCTCTCCGAAGAGGAAGCAGCGAGCGCCGCGGGGGAGGGCGCCGACGGGGTCGCCGCCGTGGGGCGGCTCGGCTCTGAGGACCGCGCAGAAGAAGCCGCAGAGCTTGTGGTCGCACAACCAATCGTCCATCGGGGAGAACTTCAAGGGACGGAATCAGAAAGAGGGGCTCACTCGCCGGAAAGACGTCGGGCTTCCATGCCGGAGATCGGAGGTGAGTCGCCGACGGGCAGTGGCTCCGCCGTGAATTTATGGAAGGCGGCTTTCTCTTGTGGGGGATGATAAGGAAGAGAGAGAAAAAGAGGTTGCTTGTTTTGGAGGACAAGGGATGTGACTGACTGAAACGACGGCGTCTTTTTGCCCCCGGAATTTGATCGCGTTGACCGACCGTGATATCTTTTTTTCTTTTTTCAAATTTGTTTTCATAAGACTTTCCAATTTCGTAGCTTTCCCATGAAGTCATAACTCTCGAAATTAAAATTCTTCTCATTGCCCTTGTTTCCTCTTCTTTTTCTTTGTTGGTTATTGCAAAACTTGATATTTTGTCCTTTGATTAGCATTCTCAGTAGAAATTTTTGGTACCATCTTATAAAGAGAGCAGATTTCCGTATTCCCCATTCCAAATTAATACGATCTTAAGGTTTTTCATAAATTAATTAAAAACCTTTGAAACGTTATGCATGAGTGACAAAACATGCAATCTTCAATCGCGTCGGAAAAATAAATTAATTCAACCATCGTTTCTCAAAATCTCCATTAGAAATTTGAAAACTTATAAACCACCAAAAAATATAATATTATCTGTTTAGATGTCACTGATTACTTTATGTATCTATAATAATACATTACATGTTCAATTATATTATTTGATCGAGGAGAACCGATAATGGGTTTAAAAACTATCAAAAGATATGATATTACCTATTAGAATGTTACTGATTATTTTCTACTTTTTGTATTTATAATAATGCATCGCATTTACAATTATATTTATCTGGTTGACGAGAATTGATAATAGGAAGGGCAAGATAATGGGATTTTGGTTTGAACTTATCACCAATAAACAAATTGACATATTTTCAATTAAGAAAATTGAAATTGAGAAAATTAAAATTTAAAAGTCCTCAATAAATGTATATATATTTTTTTTGTCGATTCTACTATATTTCTAGTCTAATTTTCATTTTCTTAGACTTTTGCTCTGTCTTTTTACAATACATGAAAGTCAAAATCGATAATTAAAATTAAATCGACTCCATCCTAACTTCATTGAAAATGTGGGAATTTAAATCCTTATCCCCTTTTTCCAACGGTTGGTCACTGGTGCAAATAAAACAAATATGACGTAGGTTTGAGAAAAACAAATGCCAGATAAGAGGTAGAAATTATCGTAATTATTACTAGAACTCCAGTAACAGTCGTAGGTTTTTGTCGAGTCAAAAGACATTTTGTTTTTTCGGATAAGTATATAAGAATACGGGCATTGGATAGCATTCAGGTAACACGCGCAGTCGCCTCGTCATCGAAGCAGGCTATAAAGAAAGCGAAGAAGAGCCGCCGTCCGCGCTCGCGAATACGCACACAGTCGTCTCGCGCGCGCAACCGGGAGAGAGAAGGCAGAGACGCCGCGAGGTACCGACCGATGGCGAGGGACAGCTGCTTGGCGCGGGTCGGAGCTGGCGTCGCGGTCGGCGGCGCGATCGGCGGCGCCGTCGGTACTCCCCCTACCCTCCCTCCTTCGCTCCTAACCCTAATCTCCCTTCTCCTTGTTTCGTTGTTTCGAAGTACTCGGACTAGAGGCAGGGAAACCCGTGCATTTGATGTTTGAACTCTTCGACGCTTCTCTGGAGTTTTTTTTGTTTTTTTGTAGTCTTTTCGTTACGGTAGATGTACCGTGGGATCCTGATTGACCGATTCGACGAGCTTGTCTCTCGATCGCCTCATTGTCGTGGTACGCCCTCGAGAGTTGGCTTTCGTTGTGACCCGAAGGAGCTTGAGCTGAGATAGCCGGTGGAATCGATGTTGAAATGTCGTTGTTGATGGGCCTGTGCGGGTTTAGATGTTCTTGCTCAGGGTCTAGCTCATGGGTTTATGACTAGGGGAGTATTTGACTGAAAGAGTATTTGGGTTTTGCGGGAATCTGGATGTTGAACACAGCACGGCCGAAGAGCATTGTTGATTAGCTAACCTTATAGCTAGATAAGGCGCGGTTGTTTCTAGTGTTGTTGCTGTGGGATAACATGTGCTGGTAATGATGATTTCGTCCATCTGTAGGCGACAGCAGTCTCTCTATGCCCCTTTCTTTTCTTGGGGGAGGAAGTCTTAATCTTTTGTAGCATCTCTTCCAATCTGAAGGAGTTGAAGTTTTCGGCACATCAGAGTTTACTGAATTTTCTCCATCTGCAAAGCTTGTACTTTTACTACAAAGGGATTAATAGTTGTTAGTAGGAACCACTTCCGTATTGGAATCATTAGTCAGATATTGCTTCCAGATAATTTAGAAAATTGTCAATGCTGGAAAATGCAATGAATATGTATCAGTAAAGCCAACAGTCTGACAGGACAATTTTCTGTGTGAAGCTTTTGTTTTTTTTTTAATTGTCAGAATATATTGTGCTTATGTTTTATGTCATAAGATGGTGACATCGTGCTTTGTTGTCGAGTATGGTAGAAAGAGAAGATGGGTTTGTTGGATAGGAGGACAAAATGATGTGGCCTACGTTTTGCCCATTTTTATTGAGATAATCTTGAGTTGGCCTTATCGAGCAATGCTTAAAGATGTTAAGCAGTCTTTCTCACTTCTGACTTGGCTTCCATGAGTTTTGGCTTTGGACAACCATTTGTTAGTTCTATGATCAGAACTTTTGTTCATTTTCTTGCGTAGGGAGTTTGTGCAGCTGTGTCTATTGTGTTCTGTGCTCTCTAAATTTGTTTATATCATTTATGGTAAAGATTTGATGTGCTTACAACACGTGCATGGCTGATGCAGGTGCTGTTTATGGGACATATGAAGCTATCCGATACAAGGTACGGTGTTCTATCCTCTATTTTTCACAAAATAACATCATTGCAGAATGGCCAATCTCTCCTTGTAGTCCCTACCCCTATGTGGAACTCAGAAGATGAAAATTTTTCCTCCTTAGACAAATTTTTACACTTTCATTCAAAGTCATAAATGTGAGAAAGGAACAGTTATTTGTTTGACTGTGCCATTTTGGCTTACATGTAGGGTTGTTTGTACTTGAGATTTGGAAGAAGGCAGCAATGCCTTTCCAACTCACGGTGGTTATGAGCTTGTTTTTGACTTTTTTTTATTAGCAATAATGACAATTACTCTTCTATATTAAGAAAAAGTGCTCTTCTTTTTGGCTCCATTTGTTTCATGAATAATGATTGATTTGGAAAACATTTTCTTAAAAATGATTGCCTGCATACATAAATGAATGAATGGAAAAATATTTTCTTTGACGATGGAAATGCTTAGACATAAATTGTTATTGATAATGAAAACATAAGGAAAATGTTTTGCAAATCATTCATTTTTGGGGAAACAAGCTTACTCTTCATTTGAGATGGATCTGTTTTTATTTATACCTGTATACACTTTTTTTTTTGGCTTCATATTCCATATATTCAGTTCACTTGTTCTGAAATATGGATAACCGAGGAACATTGATCTGGTTTCCTTTGTCCAATAGAGCTATTAAGTTGTGGGTGTCTTTGAAATAATCATCTATATAGAATGTCATACTTGGTGTGCTTCGTCTATGCTCAGCCTATTTGATTGAGTGACTTGGAAATCTGCATCCTATAGTTTTATGCTCCTTTGCATCAACCTCAGCCTGTCACTGGAGAAGGATAAGAAGAGAATATAAAGAGACAAGAAATTTACCCTAAAGAAAGAGAAAATTATACAAACCTGCAGTCCTTTTTTCCATAGAACTATCAACTGGCTTGGTTTTCTCCTCCCTCTGAAGTCAATTTCTTGATGCCTTTTCCCCCAGTTGTTACAGAAGTTAATATCTTTCAGATAAGAATAATGAAAGGGTTAATTTGATGCTTTTTTCTATATCCATTCTCATTAGTGGGTCAAACTAAGCAGTTGCAGCTGAAGCAACAACTCAATCATCTAGCCAGAGGTTGTCTTATTGGTGATTATGAAATACTTTCCAGAGGGAATGATTGATCACAATTTCTTTTCAAGTTTTTTTTTTGGTTTTGTTTTGTTTTCTTTTCTTTTTGGGCATGGTAACAAATCATATATTATGATATGACTAGATTGGGAATGAAAGGCTATCATCTCCCTGGGCAAATTTTTATTTGCTTCAGTTCCCTTTCTACTAGGAGGCTGTTGTGAAGTCGTATTAATGCACGTTACAGATGTAGGTGGGTTGATGTTTGTTACCATTGTTTTACTTTGCCTGTGAGAATGTATACCAGGAGGCATGGTAACAAATCATATATCATGATATGATTAGATATGGAATGAAAACTATCATCTCCCGGGGGAAATTTTTATTTGCTTCATTTCCCTTTCTACTAGGAGGCTGTTGTGAAGTCATGTTGATGCACATTACAGATGTAGGTGGGTTTATGTTTGTTCCCATTGTTTTACTCTGCCTATGGGAATGTATACCAGGAGGCATTGGTTGTGGAAAGTTTATGGTCTAAGTAAAAGTTATTAGGTAGGCAGACCGTGTTTTATCTTTGTTAATTAAGGCTGGTTATAAGAGTTGAGGTTATCGTGTCGAAAAAATCAAGTTTTGGCATAACTTTTCTTCCATGTCATTGCAAATAGATTTTCCCTGAAAGATTGCCTTTGTTATTTTGCAGGTTCCTGGAATGATGAAGATTAGGTATGTGGGGCAAACTACACTTGGGAGTGCAGCCATTTTTGGTCTTTTCTTGGGGGCTGGGAGCTTGATACATTGTGGGAAGTCATACTAATTGTTCCTGTTGTTTTGAGGGACCGATGTAATAATAAGTTTAATTATCTTGAGGCAGATTTTTCTTTTTTGGCTCTCTCTTTCTCTCTCTCTTGGAGCGGGTGCTTGTGTGTACGTGCGTGTTGTCGGGTTGGCTTTGTGCGTGTACATGAACCCTAGTTCTCAGTGGTTCTAAAATTATATTCTACTCCCGCCGTTAGGCTCCGAATTTGTGCAGGACGGTCCAATCGGACCATACCATTTTCTTGGACATGCGACTGATGGAGCTGGTGAAATCAGGCATATAATTATCCTTCCATAGCAAGTGGAAGTCAGTCTCTTACAGCTTACGAGCAATAGCGTCGTCGCGTACTTCGGCTGAAAGCCTGTCTTGTTTTGGACCCTCCGAAAATTTCAATGCAACTGTAGCGGAGATATTCGCAAAATCAGCAGCGTGCCCAGCTCTTTATTGCTCTGGCAGTGTATCTAAGATAGCTAAATCCTAGCCACGCATCAAGATTTGAGGAGAACATAGCAGATGCATGCAGGGGTGGAGAGAGAGAGCAGGACCAGCTGGTCCATTCCATTAGATAAAATATTTGCCATTACAGGTAGGAGCTCGATAACCAACGATTTTTGGAAGTACCTGTCCTTGTTTTCTTGCCAGTGTGGCAGGACCCAGATAAATGTGGCCGTGCTTATTATAATAATGTATTTGAGAGTGTAAGAAGCAGCATATTTGAAGATATGTATCCCCCTCTACAAGAGCAAATAGGACATCGCATTAGAGCAGGCGCTGTGCAGGCTCAGAACTCCAAACTCCTCTCTTCTCCTCCATCTTGTGGAAACTTTTCCAGCATCACCAAGAGTCCAATCGGTAAGTGGGTTTCCTCTAAAACCTACCCTTGCTAGAGGGTCCTCCCTCCCTCCCTCCCTCCCTTCCTCTCTCCCTCTTTCTCTGTCATCCTCAGTTGACAATTTGCAGACAGACACAAGTTGTTTATAAATAAGGCGGGATGGCCGTGAGAAGCAGCGGGATAATTTGGGTGGCGATGCAGGTATGGGGAGCTTTGAGTGGATGGTTGTTTACTTGCGTTTTGGTTGCTGATGAGATTGCTCGTTCTCTGGAGACTCAAGAATAACATGTTGTAGACTGATGAATCATTAGAAAGTGCGGTTGCTCGAGCAAATCTTGCCCGAGTTTGGAGTTGTGTTTTTCCGAATCAGAGGCAAAAGAACAGGCTTTTTATTGTCTTGTCTGTGTGTATAATGAGTTTTGACATTATTCTCTCAGCAGCAGACAATTTCTTGCATCACCCATTTCTCGACTCAGCAACAAGTGATTGAGAAGACAGAACCTCCATCAGAAATCACGGGATTCTCATCTGTTTTTGTCAAATATCTCCAACTAGTGACTCATTACTCAGGCTGATTGATGAATATTCTTAATGATCAGTAGTTGGATGTCAGCCTCGATTGATATCTCCCATCTTCCATGAAAATAATTGATGACTGATATATTTGTCATTCGGTCGATGGATTAACTGTTACTTGAATGTTTTCTGTAGATGACCTAAAAATTTGAAAAATTCAGACAGATTTGAGAATAGAGACGCTCCACTGCATGCCTTCGTATGTATATTGCCACTCAATTTGACGATTGCATCGATCAAATTTAATGGTTTAAACAAAAGCAGATGCACATACCAAGTGTGTGTGCAACTTCTTTTCCTATAAAGAAGATTCTACGAATCCCACTGAATCGACGAATCTTCACTAATAATAGGTATCTTTTAATAAATGATGGTGATCTTTCATACGCATTAATAGTTTCATATTAATGACTTTCGTATTTGGGTTACTAACTTTCCAAATGTGCAAATAAATCGCCCATCACGAAACCAATCCTCCCTAAAGGGCCTAAACATATAAATGAAAAGATAAACATGCAATTAATCCTGCACTCCATAAATAGAAGGGCTCCACTAAATTTGTGTAAGGTCACATAACTCAGCATATCCTCTAGACTTAGCTCTTAAATATAGATAATATCAAGGATTTGGAATCTACATTGAATTCCATAATAAATCACGAGGACCCATATTATTTATATGTTGCAATATGATTATGTCTATCGCGGTAATTATCAAATGAGTCTTCTATTTATATTTTCACATGTCCTTCTCGTGCAATGTTTTAAATTATTATTGATTTTTCAACTAGACTACAATTCTTTTTCTTTTCTTTTCTTTTTTCTAATAGAAAAGATGTAGATAGGCACAATTGAATTTCTCAACTGTCCCTTATTCTACCTAACGAAATAGATGGCTTATGAGATGGTGTGGGGGTCACAATAGTATTAGGTCGACAACCTTTTCTTCCCGGCGGCAACACATGGGAGAGGTACAAGTCATACATATATATATAGAGAGAACTATGTTAAAGTTGTGGATAGGGAAGGAAATGCTGCTATGATTTAATTTTTGGAAAATTATCATTTTTCCTAAAGACAACATCACACATTAGTTATCGTATTCCAGCAAGTTAAATTGCTTCTACTGTTATTTTGGAAACCCTTGATTGATTTATTTCTTCACGTGTCATTTGGTGACTATGACTTCTTGGAATATTATTTAGCGGAATATAATATATGTATATATATATATATACATATAAAATACCTTTTCACTATTTGTTAGGATTTTGAGACGAGTCGACAAGTTTCGGTTTCCTACTTTGAATACCAATTTTTACAAAAGTGATTCGGATTTGTTTTAGCTATTTTTTGAACATGGTTGGAAAACTCAATAAAACAAATTTATCGATAATCTTAATTCATATACCATTTTTCATGTTCGTAATTACCATAACTATTGGCTCAATAATGCTTATACTAATAAGAGCATTATAGCACATATAAAGAGTAAATGTCCCCGAATTCACCAAGTAATTAGCGAATTGTTATATACATCAACAGTCATTTTACCATCTCTATTTACACATCAATTTTCTCGGTATCGGTTCAATAAGGTAATGAATATCTGTCAAGTATCAATTAAAATAATATAAATTCTATAAGGAGAAATGTCAAAATCTCACGCGCATTGCAAAATTCAAGGGCGAGGAAAAAATCAAAGGAAGCCATTATCGTATTTTGTCTCCTTTCTTTTTTCGTAGGAGAAGATTTCAAAAGTTAGGCGGTGCCACCCCGGCAGACAATTTCTTCATCATCGTCATCATCATCATCATCATCATCATCATCATCTCTCCTCCGCCACCACCACCACCACCACTACCCCCACCATGCCATTCCAAAAGTCTTCTTCTCTCCTCTTTCTCTCTCCTCTTTCTCTCTCTTCTGAAAGTCATTCGAAAGCTTCGTGCTTTCTCACGGCACAACTTCGCACCTTCAATCACGTCATTCCGAAAGAGCGCTAGCATCTCCATCATCTCCATCACCATCTCCGTCTCCTCCATCGATCAGTTGCGGCTGCTGTCTCTCACTTCCGCCGCCCCGATCATCCCGCTTCTCCTCCACTTCCCCCCCGGCGCCGCCGCCACCCCCAAATTTCGGGGGGTCGAGCATCGGTTCCGGCCCGGCCAGGATTTCCGGCCGATTGCGTGGGGATCTTGGCAATGGGGGACTCGGGGAGCGACCGGGAATTGGCCGGCCAGCAGAAGAGCTCGCTCTTCAATCGGTCTTTCACCATGCAGCCCAAGGCTATCGTCGATCACCATCCATCTCTCGAGCGGGCCGGTTCCATCAGGAAGTTTTACAGTTCGATCGAGTCCTTCAAAGGTAAGGTCCTGAAGCTCCGCAATTTCTTCGAGTCCCCGAAACCCACGCCCGTCCCCGCTCCCGCCGCCGCCGCCGCCGCCGCCGTCGCCGACATATTGCATTTGCAAGCGCAATCCCAGCTCCAATCGCAGCTTCTCTCCAGGTTAAAGCCCACGAAATCGCTTGGCTCGAGCTTTAGCAGTAACTCGTCGATCCGGCTGCCCGGTACAGGGGATAGGATCGTAGTGTACTTCACTAGCTTGCATGGCATTCGGAGGACTTATGAGGACTGTTATGCGGTGAGGACGATATTTAGAGGCTTTAGAGTGTGGGTCGATGAGCGAGACGTCTCGATGGATTTGGAATATAAGAAGGAGCT
This sequence comes from Corymbia calophylla, assembly GCA_014182845.1. Lineage (NCBI taxonomy): Eukaryota > Viridiplantae > Streptophyta > Magnoliopsida > Myrtales > Myrtaceae > Corymbia > Corymbia calophylla. Next base: position 8,824,379 of record CM024702.1, read on the forward strand.
GCAGAGTGTGTTGGGTGAGAAAAAAGTGAGCTTGCCGCAGGTGTTTATCGGGGGCACTTATGTAGGTGGAGCCGATGCGATCAGACAAATGTATGAAACTGGTGAGTTGGCAAAAATCCTCGAACGATTTCCTAAGAGAGCGCCCGGATTTGTGTGTGAGGGCTGTGGGGATGAGAGGTTTGTGCCGTGCACCAATTGCGATGGAAGCAGGAAGGTGTTTGATGAAGATGAGGGGGTGCTCAAGAGATGCTTAGAGTGTAATGAGAATGGGTTGATGCGGTGTCTGGAATGCAGTTCTTGAACTTGGGCAAATAAATCTTGGTCATGCTAACTTCTATGTGTCACCGGGGAGGTTATATCTTGACGTGAATGATAGGCTGCAGGAGGCTGGAGCCATCGATGATGCGTCTCCTTAATGTTTCCAAGGTTGAATTTTTCCTGGATTTTCCTGGATTGTCTGGACTCTCTTAGCAGGGAAGGAATGGTTCATCAACTCCATGAACTGGGTTAGTAAGTTATTGTTTGTGAAATCTAAGCAATGATATGGCTATTGTTTTTGTACTTATGCAGGAGAGATTTACCCTCCTTGGAATGTAAATAATAATATGACTTAATAATATTTGCGGTTGGTTTTCACAAATTATGATAAGAGGAGAGGGGAAATTGATATTCCTTTTGTGCTTGGTATCGTCCATTCTCGGTGATTACTGTTCTGAATTATTTGGGGCAAATTCTGAAGAGGATTGCCAGTCAATGAATGCTAATGTCTATGTTACTGAGATGGATGTCCGATACTTGATACTTTATGTGACTGTGAACTCCAGATCAAAGTAGGATGAAGCTCATGGCCAACCATTTTTATGCTTAGTGATGTCATGAACAGCTTTACATATGTATCACAAAGGATAATCTATAGTAGAATGTTCACTGCAATAAAATGGGAAGTATTCTCTGCTTCCTAGGATCATAGTCTTTTTCATGTTACAGTTGCCATCACTTTGCTACTATACGTGCAGTGGCTCCTGCAACTGCATAACTACTTATGCTGATTGTTACAGAGATATGGTATGTTTAGGCTACATGAATTGGCTTTGTGGTATGTATCCGTTTATTTTCAGAACATACCTCAACCCATGGATCATATATAGGTGTAAATGATACTATTAGGAGAGTAGTGATGCTATTGCATCAAATTGCTTTCTTGGCTCTTCATGCTATATTCTCCAATGTTAACTGCGAGTACGCCTGAAGTTTCAAATTTAGGACCTCTTTAGTCATCTAATTGGAAGTTTTGTTAATTGATTCAATTTACATGACTCTTGATCTTAGAGGGGTTGGGTATCATGATCGTGCTAATGCTTGCTGTAAGCAAACCGGGAAATTTTGCTTCACATGGAGCATTGGGAATTGCTCTTATTTGGGTTCTTTGTTGAATCAGTATGGTTGATAAGACTTTGCTGATGGGGATATGCCTTCTAGTACCTCTGCATGAAAGTCACGGGAGTTGCTCCTCTATGTGCATTGTTTGATGATTCAGACTGAATGGAATTGGTTTTGGCTTGTATTTAAAGCTTCAATACGGAAATGTTACAGCAATTTGCTATGTCATTAATGTTCTCAGTGACGGTCTTCTCATTTTACAACAACGAGACTTTGGTGATCAAGATCCGATACAATGATGGTGTATGACTCAATGATTAGTTTAATTGTGATCATATTTGCTATGCCGTTCTGTGAACATATTACTGTGCATTGTAGCCATTGTTGGTGGCAGAAGGTTGAGATGGTCAGTTATGCTCCATTTGGATGTAGCAGGTAATGGGGTGTGCTGCTCTTGGATGTGTGGGAAATAAACAGCTCCCGTAAGACATAGAGTTGGTAGAACGTAATAGGTCGTTGAGCATAATACTTACAAAGATAATGGTGATTTCTCATTGACTAGCAAGTTCGTTTAAAAGGTTGTGAACCTCATCAACTGAATCTGGTAGATGATACAGGCTATGGTTTTTAAGGATCTTGTATGCAACGTGGGGAACGACTGAAGGCCCACTGGTTACCATTCACGAACAATGTCTCAGATGAATTTCACATGCCTAAAGGTGGCTATGGTGCTTGCTTATATAATGACGGGTTAGAGGAGGAGGATCACGCCATATTTGAAGGAAATTAAAATTGCTCGGCTTTCTGAAGATAATTGTTTGGTCTTCATTTAAATGAAATGTGTCGAAGGCTTTCAGTTGTTAGTCACTTTGTTGGGACGACTCGGTGAAGTGCATTGGTTAAAGTTAAAGAAAATCCTCTCGTTCAGTTATATATTACCTAAAATTCATGACCTCTAACCGAGGACTCTGGTAGCTTGTTGCTCACTATGCAACTCTTCGATTTCCATGCTTGATGGTCAATCAGCCCGATGCTCTTCACTCATCACTGACCATCTTGTAATCTACCTGCTCCTCGCACACGCCCACTAATCCATACTAGCTGTTGGAATCCGTCACCGTGCCTTGCGTTTATCACTGAGTTATTCAATGTATGCTCTCTAAACATGGTAGCTTAAACTAAAGAAAAATAAGAGAGAATCAACATATTTTCGTGGGATAAGTGCACTAAAAGTCCTAAAACTTATCAAAAAAATGCAATTGAGTCTTAAAACTTTCAAAAGTTGTAATAGTTTTAAAACTTGTCACGAAAGTCAATCGAGTCCTAAAACCTTTCAAAAAGTACAATCAAATTCTAAAACTTATCGCGAAAGTATAATCGATTCAAAAAGTACTATTAACAAAAATACTTGATTTGATTAATTTGATAAGTTTGAGGACTTAGTTGCACTTTTTAAAAATTTTAGGATTCGATTGCACTTTCACAACAAGTTTTAGGATTTAATTGCACTTTCTTAAAATTTTATAACTAAATTGCACTTTATTAACAAATTTTAGGACTTTCAATGCACTTATTCATATATTCATTACATTTTGAGATAAAGCTAGCTTTCTCTTAGGGATGATCGGTTCTAGAGAACTGCCTTTTAAGAGCCGGTTTCCCAAAATAAGTATCAAGAATTGCCCACTACTTCCTAGATGCACCTGAGGAATTGGACCATTGGTCCGATCAAGTTCTTGGGTGGTGTCCATGGAACCAGTTGAGTCCTCACTTGTGGTGAATGTGCTCTTCTGATTCGCATTTCAGTTCAAGGGAATGTTGCTTGTTCTCGTGGTTTGATGTTGGCTAATTGAGAAGCAAAATAAGAAGACGAGACTGATTTAAAATGAAGATGAGTGAGGAAGGATTTTACTGTAGTTTGAATCTCCATAACAAATGCTGGCATAAGATTGTTTAGTTAATGCTTGGAAGCCTGTACAAACTGCATTCTGTGGAAATATGCTCAGAAGAAGTAGGGAGAAAAATGCAGAATGTTGCTTTTCCCAATTTTTTATTAATTTTTTTAATTTTCTATTTTTTTTTTTTTTTAATTTTTTTTTTCTTTTCTTTTTTTTTTTCTCCCCCCCCCCCCCCCCGCCGCGCGTGGCCGGCCATCGCCGACGAGGCTGCCGGCCACTGCGCGAGGGCCGCGAAGCCCTCGCCGGCGACCTCGCCTGCACTGGGGCCGCCGCCGGGAGTCGCGGCCCGCTCGCCCGGATCCGGGCGAGGCCGGCCGCGGCGAGGCGGCTTCGCCCGATCGGGCGCCGCCGCGGCGAGGCGGCCCGCGCCGCCCATCTGGCGCGAGGCCGGGCGGGCGGCTCGCCCATGGCGGCGAGGTGGCTTCGCCGATCCGGGCGAGGCGGCATGGCTCGCCGCGGCGGCGGCCTCGCCGCGCGGCGGGCGAGGCCATGGCGGGCTCGGGCGAAGGTCGCCATGGCCTCGCCGGCCGCGGCGAGGCCACCTTCGCCGCGGCCGAGCCATGGAGACGGCCGCCTCGCCGCGGCCCCGAGCCTCTCCCAGTGCGGTCCGGGCGAGGCCGCCGGCGAGGGTGGCGGTGCCCGACGGGGCCGCGACCCTCGGCGGCGCCGGCGAGGGGCCGCGCCCTCGTGCGGTGGCCGGCAGCCTCGTCGGAGCTGGCCGGCCACCTTGTCGCCGGCGAGGGGGAGGGGAGGGGAGAAAAAAAGAAAAAAAAGAAAAAAAAACAGAAAAATTAAAAAAATTCAGAAAAAATAAAAAATTCGGAAAATAATAAAATATTATTAAAATATTATCGCCGGCGCCGGCCGGCATCCACGTCATTCCGGCCAGGCCAAATTTGGCCGGATGGACTCAATTAACCTGACAATCGCAAAAGGTTTAGGGACGAATTGGTCAAAAAAAAGGTTTAGGGCGGGACCCAAGACAACCCCAATAGGTTTAGGACTTTTTTGGCAATTCTCCCCCATGATTGTCCAGCTTGTTCCGCTTCTCGTGCACTTTTGTGGTGCACACTTTCTCGTTTATGACGTTATTTTGAAAAAAAAAAAAAGTGACCTTTTGGGCACACGAAAATGAAGTAAACCTAAAAATAAAAAGTATATATTATGTGTACCAGTCCTTGTGGGTGATTTCACACCTAGAACGGAAACCTTACTAATATTCATAAGTTATGATTTTTTAGAATCAGGAACCGGACTGATTTCCACGAGAACCACCCAAAACCAGCTGGTTTGATCTGGTTTGGGAGGTTCCTAATTCTTTTGCATATCTTTACTTTCTCTCGTGAAATACAGTAAGACTAATTACAGGAAAACACAAAATCTCACTGCGCAAATTTAGAAAAGAGAAGAAGTATATTATAACCCAGGGGAGATTCATCGAACAATATTGCCCTTGTTAGTGACCGGACACTGACTTTTCCTTTCAATAGTTATTATTCTATTTGGTGAGTTTTGGAAAACCAATTCAATATATGGCTTCTAATCTCAATCACCAACAAACATTCAAACAAATTTTTCCAGCAATGAACAAAAAAAACCCTAGCAGTATATGTACGAAACAACGTGAAACTCTATTACACTTGTATCACTATAATCCAGGCAGACTAATTTCAAGCTACTGAGTGAGGGGAACACATTCAAGCTCAATGTCAAGCTCTCCCCGCTCGACATTCTTCAATCTCAAAGTTATATCCTGTTTTACTTTACCATCCACTAAGCTGATGACACCATCTTTCACTAGGGTATTATCTCTGCTTGCGACCCATTTCCCTAGCTGCATTGACTCGTCAATGGTAGAACTTTCATATGCTTTGGCAGCAGATAGTAGGGGCTGAATGTCTATCTCGGCCTCTCCCATAAAATCATCCGTCTTGAATGTGTCCTTGTCATACACAAGCTGCATATGCCAAAATATGTTATTCATGACTTTCAAGGCCAAAGGTGGATTTTGCTACATATTGACAGACAGCTTAGGAACTCCGGCTAATTTATAACTATCTATAATTCACGGTAGAAGCCTGAGAGAAACAGAACACTTCACCAGACTCTATGTCTATGCCATGAACAATCACGGGTTTTGCAATGTTAAGACTTGTATTGCCAAGAAAAACTCTGTACACAAAATTATATTCAACTTGTCGGCCACATAGAAGTTGAAAAGAGTACCACACAAGTTGGTGAATGCTGACATTGTCCTAATCATAAAGCAACAGAACCTCCCAGTTCCATTTCAGGTAACATGAAAGAGCTTAAAGTGTTCAAGGAGATCCAACCATATAGTATACAATGAATTAACTTGTCTTACTGTTCTAATATTATCGAATGACTTGTCTAAGGGGTCAATCCGCACACATATAGTATCAATAGAGTATTGGCACCGACGACTGTTAAAAGAGTCCAGAGAAACATCTTCAAATTATTTAATTCCAATGCCTCTCCAAAAAATCAAACTGCAATAGGTCATGGAGGAAATAAGCTCCATACCACTTTTAAAGGAGGGACGCTTTCCGGAATAGACAACATCAGCTTCTCATTCCACACTGGATTCAGGTTGTTCTTTATAACACGCGTTTTCACTGACTGCAATAAGCCATTAACAAGACGAAATTAAATAACTCAATGGACAAATCCATACACTTAACCACAAGACCATTATTGACCAGTTCCAATTAGGAGGCTCACCTGGTGCCCCAAAGCAAGTTTCACATAAGGGTCACTGGTCACCACATCCCGAATAGCTAGGTTGGTGCCTCTTACCACGTTGACCTTTATTAGACCAACAAATTCAACCATTCCTGCCTATAGAAAAGTAGAAGTTCAAGCTATAAGGTCTTTGCTGCTGGATTCTCAATATGTAACATTGTCTGATCTGGTGCATTGCAACCCTTGGTTCTACCCAATCTATCTATCATTGGGAAATAATTTCTTTCCAAGTAAAACCCCCACCTATTATTATCATTCCTCCCACTTTCAGTTCCAACAAGTGCAAACAGAACTTGTTTTGGTGGAGTTGCTCCATCAAATAATCCAGATAACAAATCAAAAGCAGTTGAATTAGCTAGTAAATAAAAAGATGGAAAAGACAGACAAATCATACCAATGGGCATTTCTTCTTGTAGGCCTTAAGGTCGGTCTCCCTCCTTCCCCAGCTGTTACGAAATGCCTGCCCAATCCGATGCTTTGTCGGTTGTTTATCAAACTGTCTCTTCTCTTGATTAGCGCTACTGCCAGAAGAGCTGCTTTGGGACGACGATGGGTATCTATTATGAGATGATGGGAAGGGGCAGCTCATCTGTTCTTGACAGTTCAAAAATTGGAGCAGCTCATATTTCCTCCTGAGTATTACGAGAAGTACATTTTGCTTTAGGTTGCTGCAAAGTTCATGTTGAAACTTACTGCAAGTTTTGCGCTAGCATTACCTAATAAAATCAGACCGCTCCTCTATAGAGAAATCCGCTTTTGGTTTTCTGAGGTTATCCGGAATGCAAGCTTCATACTTCAGGTTTACTGCAGTGTTTCCACCCCTCTCGACTAATGTATCGACTTGCTCATCTGTCCACTCATCTAGTTTTACTGATAGAACCTGTTGCACTTGAAAACATAGTTAGGGGCTCTTCTCTTTAAGTTATGATGCCCAAGTGATACTAGTGTTATCTATTATCAATGTCATTAGTAAGACTAGTCCTTGGACCTGAGGCCCAAGAGATATCATACCTTTGAAATGTGCACTCCAAGGCTTCTGTGAACACCAGAGCACTTAATACATATAAATGCTCCTAGAGTCAAAGATCTGAGATGCACAAAGGAAATGTTCAATAATAATATATCTTTGGAAACACTAAAGGAAACAATCACCTCTATGCAGTCTATGTATAAAACTAACAAAATTAAGGAAAGGATGTTCAGAAGTTTTTGCAGTAATGTGGAAAATATGGTGCAGATAACTTCAAGAACTCTTCTTATCCAGCCAGATCCATTGGATTTTGGAGTGAGAATTTACATTGATGTGCAGATATTTCATGGGGTAATAGATAGGAGTACTATGCCCATTTGCGGTTATGTTAAATAGTTGCTTTTGCAGAGTCTGATTTCTTGTGTCACACAAGTCCTGCTGTTGAAGAAAAATATGAAAGATACAAAGAACGAATTTCTGAGTCTATAGTACTCACACCCATTTTGGATCTGGGGAGCCACAATCTGCACAGAACTCATTCCCGGGCTGTGACATTAGTTTCTCAAGCCTTTGCCGTGCTCCTGTTAATGGGTACATAAACATACATGAGAAATTTTCTAATTCAAACCCACAACGACAATTTTGGGACAGGGCAGAAAACTACTTCTTTGTGCACTACGGATGACATTCGGCATAGATGCTTTCATTAAAGAGAGACAACTACAAAACAAAACTCAAGGAAGATGTAAAAGAAGTTCACAAGGGAAAAACTTAGTCAGGATATATGAAATGGGAAACTGCTATCTCCTACTGTGGTATGCAATTAAATAACACCATGTTGGCAAATGGAAAAAGACCACACTCTGAAACTAAACTACATCATGTTTGGCATTTGCTGAAGTTCAGTAATGGACATGTTAGACTTATGGAGTAAGAGACTAATTAAGTACCATTTAACCAGTAAAACAGAGTAAGGAAAAGACATCACTTAAGCTGAAGATACCAGAATAAGATGTCTTTTTGTCACTTGTGCTTCCCCAACCAGGGTTTTCTGCATGCAAGAGATCAAAGAGGCAAGACCCTGTCCCTGTCAAAGCATTCGGGTAGGTACCAAGAAATAGGAATATAAAAAATAATCGTGATACCAACATCATGTTGTCAGAGGATGTAAAGTCAAATCAATTAGAAAGAATGCAAGGGCCACCAATGTCATCGATCAATAGTGTGGTGATGAACTCTCAGAATACATCTACGATTGACAGGACTTTTTCGGCAACTAAAGATAAAAGATTAACGAAAGTCATAGGTCCGAGGTAGAAATGTTAAGGAGCAAAAGTGAGTTCTGGATCTCCTCGCCAACATGAATGAGGAAACACAGCATTCATACCTCAGTACCTCATTGTCAAACATATACTACCCATTTAAGGTTACAGACCTCATAGATTAAGCAGATCAAAATAAACAAGGCCATTTCTGTTTGCAGACCAAAGACAATCAGTGCCATGACACGATCTCCAGAGTCAAGATTATGGCTACAAACTGTTTATTGAACAAACTAAGAATTCTTAAGACAGCTATCAGTTTTGTGCAGTATAATTACAGTTAAATTAGTACCAAGTACATTGAGCACCATCATCACTATCCAATTCTTATTCCAATCACTTCACAATAGCTAAAAAGAGATTCATAATTACAATCCTCCAAATTGAGTCAAATCTTTCCATCACTTGGAAACACAATATCATGTATTCTTCCTTGCATTCTCCTCATTATCACCAGCATCATATGGAAAGACCAACCCTGCCAATGGAGCTTACTCTACCATGACGAGTACCTAATTGATCTGCTTTTCAGACGCTCAACATAATAAGTTGTCTGGACTAAGTGTTCAATGCTTCATTATAAAGAACCAAAATCCTCTCATTAGACATGTCGCCAACTTGGACTTGCAATAACAAGAGGGCACACTGTCAAATTTCGGATTAAGTTTCTAACTTCACTTGGGCAATCTCAATATAACCAGCCAAAGAACAAATTTTTTGCTTTTCAATAAATCCTACATCAGCCAAATCTTGAGGCTTCTAAATTCCAATTCACAGTGGCAATCTCAATATCGCTGCCTTCATTGGCCTCCTGTTTATCCAAAAAAAAGGAGAGGGAGAGAAGTGGTATCTACATAATGCACTAGCTTCGGCTATGTCATTGAGCAAGTAGCTTCGACATATTATCAAGCAATTACCTGAGACATCGTCGGTACCGGAATTATCTTGCTGAATAGACATGTCAGCTTCCATTTATAGAATCCAACATCCGAAACAATATAAGCTATAATCCGTATATTTCCATTTAATCAGCTTCTCCTCTGCATCAAGGAACATGGGTACGAAATAAAATCCACATCCATGTAATGAAGTGGAATTCGAGCAAAATTGAACAGACCATTCCATGCAAAACAAACCGGCACATGAATAAAAGGAAGAAAAAAACTAACCTTTTAAAAGGGTCCTCAGAAAAAATAGACGATCGTTTCAGAAACCGTCGAGACTGATGCAATCTCGATGGAATTTCATCATCTTCGTTGAAGCTCAAGAACAATTGGACGCGGAAAGAAGGCAAAAGAGAACCCAATAGAAAAACACAGAAAGCTGGTTTTAGTTTAAAGATGGAGAGGAAATAAATCTAAAAATTCTCAGGAACTCATAATGATATCATCAAGAACCAATGGGGGGTGTGGATAGAGCATTGACCCTGAATATTTTTGGGCTGGATTTATCGGAGTCAAACGAGCAGAAGAAAGATTCAGGGTAATGACGAGGGATATGATTGCCGAATTCGGGAAAATGGTGGCTTTTGCCTTGTTTTTATTCTCTTTTTTAGAATTTTAAATTTTTTAGAATTTTTAAATTTTTACTTTATGTAATGTCTGTTTCTGATTCAATATTTTGATTTTCTTTCGATGAGCGAAAGCAATAAATGATGATGCAGATGGGCACGAAAAAGCCTAAAGGAGGGAAGGCTTCGGTTTTGTGGGTTGGTGTGGTTGGTTCGGTTGGTTCATCCTCGAAACTTCTCTTACATACAATAATTTGGAATGAGGTTCACTCCCACTCGCTTTTGGTCGCGCGTGCAATCACAGATGAGAGCATGTATAGAGAAAGAGATGCCCAAGTATATAGTTATATCGGTACACTTGTGATGTCTATTTTTCTATTTTCACATGGGCAAATTATCATACGGCATGCTTCAAGATTCTCTCATATTTAATTTGAAATAATCACCGCATGCAATTTTGAAGTTTTGAGAATACATTTTAGGAGATGGAGGATTAATAATGAAGAAATGACGATGACGACTTGTCAAATTATGGACATTACCTTTGAGCTATTATGACGTTATTCAACTATATTGATTGATCTTGCCAAAGTACAACCACTTGAACTAACTATCTAGATTGATCGAGAGATTAAGAGGCGATCTATCCTTCTCGTGTGTTGGTCTTGTTTCGAAAGTTTTAAGCTTGATTATGGGCTAAAAAAAATGTGATGAACATGCACGAAGACTCCGAAGCAGCACAAGCTTATTAAGTGGCATCGTGCATTCACCCTTGTCAAATCATTTCCTTCCAGTAATAAAATGTGATCATTTTTTTCCATGTCCTCTTCTTTATCCAAAATGAATGTAAACTGCACCTATCAAAGACATGGTCAAAAGGAGGGTAAGGCGCACGTTAGTTTCACTCGCCAAATGTCCATTACTGGTTAGCTTGGAGATAATACACGAGAGTACTCGTCCCCCTTAGGAAGCTCCATTTCTTGACGAAGTCAGATGTAGATCGATAGATTAGGTCGAGCTACGCACGTTGTTACGTCGTTTTCCAACTGAGAAGACTGGACCCTAGACTAGACACACCCCTGTCGGCACGTCGGTACTAAAGTCCATATTGACTCATTTTCCTATCCCAAAATACCCAAAAAGAAAATGGGACGAAGTCCGGATGAAAACCGATTCAACACTTGCCAAAGCCATTTGTTCTCTGATATAGGATCAGACGATCTTGCATGATCTCCGGCTCATCCAAGGCATGCGGAGCATACCAAGCTGACAACGCATTGAGTCAGCATAGAAGTCCGCAGGCAAGAAACAGAGGATCAAACAATCGAATTACTTCAGGAGAGGTGGACTCTAATCTGTTGAAACGGTTGGAACCCTCCGACACTACCAATTTCTTTAGTACAAGAAAACGGTTTCACTTCAATAAGGTCCCTACGTCCATATGAAGATCGAAACATCGCCGAGCATTGCCTTGGTGAAGATGGCACTAACAAGCCGACTGCTAACAAGCCGACTGCCCTAAACTATCTTATTCAGGTTTATTTCAAGCTCATAAGGTCAAATGCACTCAGTGACATTGATTAGCTCAACAATCAAAAACGGAGCCGAACTATGCAGATCATCTATATTATGGCTGAAAAGACACAGCCCTCAGTTGTCAAGATGAAACAGAGAGGATGTTTAGTCATGATAGAATAAATAACACGTCTTGCTGACATGTGCTGATGATTTTTCTTCTAGTTGCTTCCCACGATGAGGATTCTCGCTGCCACTTGATGAAGATCCACTCAGCTGACAATAAAAGAAACCTCCAAATCACCAGTAGATCTGTATAACTAGCACGATATATGTACACAAAGGCATGGAAGAGATAAAGGAAGGAATTACCCCTCATGAAGTTGGCCTTTTCATCAGTAATAGGCTTCAACCTCCACAGTTGCATCATCATTACATCCATTGCTCGAGGTGTTCTCTGAAGCTTCAAACTGACCAGATTTCCGGGGCTCAGTACGCGTGCTTGTAGGAGTCTTTGGACCCTGGCAAAGAAGAATTTGTCTAGTGTTGGGACCATCTGGCAAGTCTACTCCCTGCAAGTTGCCCAACCCCGCAGCTTTTTGCTCAGAAGAAACGTTAGTCGAAATAGACGATTCAGCCAGCCCTGAATTCTTTGATGCAGTTTCCAGAGGTCTGTGGAAAAGAAGATGAGAAACAGTGCGGTCTACGGGATTCGTTTCTGCTTCAGCAGTACCCATTTTAGCTTGCCTGCAGGCCACAGTGCAGATTGGAATTAGTGCATTGCTCGAGATCACACTGCAATTCTTTTTTTGGGGGAGGGGGGTAATTATGGGAAGTAGACCAAGAAAAAAAATTTCCCAGCATACTCTAGACTAAATAAAATTTAAACCATGAATTGCTCAATCAATGCATAAGGACACACAAGGCACAAGAAGTCTTCATTAGATCAATTTGAAAAGCAGACCATGATCACCACTAACCTGTCACCAGCATTCACTTCTTTGACAACCATTTCATGCTGTTGCCTGGGGTTTGTTTTGGTTCTGCCACTCTCACTGATCTGTTGTCTTTGTGTCACACTTTGAGCTAATCGAAACAAGCTATCTCTCATGCAAAGTCTAATCCTGCTATCCAACTGCAGCAAGGCGTTATTACCATCACAAGTATTATGCAACATTGACCAGAAAAGGAGCCAACTGAAAGTTGAGCATACCTTGGTGATTACGTCTTGAAGTCGCTGAAGTATGGTATCCTCCACTGAATGGTCACCAACTGCCATAGACATTGAGTCGGTATAATCATATTCCAGAGGTGAGCTTGGATCGAGAGAGGCAACAGGGTCCATGTCAGCAACTTCACCATCAGGACCCTCAAAGGGTAGCACTTGATTCTTCTGGGTGCATTTCTCAGCAACTGAATGACCAGAGACATGTTGAGTTAACTGTTGTTGCCGTCTCTGAATAGCAAACATTGCTTGTATTTGTTGCCGCCGTCTTAATTTTTCAATCTTTTCTTGGGGCGTCATGCTTAGACTTTTCCCAGGGATATCAACAACATTGTTTACATGGTTTGCACTTCCAGAGGATTCTTTATAGCTAGATAAAAGAGTTTTCTTCTTGCATTCTCCAGATAGAGTTGGGGACGACAGAGGCATTAGTGGATAAGGATTCACACCATTCCCAACTGCAAGAGCCATGTAAGTGTTTGATACAGGAATATTGTGTAAAGAGTCAGGATTCTGAAGCTGTCTTGACCAACTTGAATCTGCCCTGTCATATGGCATTATGCAGGGTGCCAATTGGTGTTCATATGGTCCAGTTACATCTCCAGTAGAATACCAGGCCCCGCCAACGTCTTCCAATGGTCTGGCTTGGCTTCTTCCCTCCACAGCATCATCCTGGTTGCTTAGCAGCTTCTTTTGAGACTACAACAACATGGTCATACAATTGGTCAACATTAAGACAAGGAGGGTCGCTCATGCTACAATAAAACAAGTCATACAGCTCAGTCTAGGAAGAGCATATGCTAGGCATTATTTTCATCACGTCCATATCGACAAGTTTAATTCTCGGTTGATAAAGTCCTGGTCTAGACATGCATATTCTTTTAGGAAAACAATGAAATGTCGAAGGAGCTAAGTAATCCTTTTAAGAAAAAGTAGAGTCCATGGATGAAAAGGAATTTATATCGGGCACTAGGATGTTCCTTTGTCCTATATCTGTTTAAGTTTCTAGTGGAGGATTTTCATAATCTTGATGGAGGGACTATTGACAACATATTTCATCAGTCAATATGTGTAAAATTATACTATGTAATATTCAGCAACTTCTACAGGACGTAATGATGCTTTACGCCAGAGGTTGGGATTTTCTATTGTTCTGACTCCTGATCATCTAGCAAAGCCTGAGACCACAAGCTGGAACCAAGCATTACTAATCCAATACAGTATAGCAGTTACAGGTGCAATTTGAATTGTCCCAAACGACTACCTTCTCTGCAGATTGAGCAGGGGTTGAAATATTGACAAAGCCAGAGTTCACTGCTGCAGCCTTTTCCACCATGCCCACATTTGTCTGTTACACAGGACTAATAAGGTACATAATTTTAGCTGATAAAAATCTTCATTCATATATAGTTTCTAGGTTGACAGTCAATACCTGATTATCTAGCCCAGGCTTACTCATACCAACATGATCTTTGGCTTTCTTCAGGATATGTGATTGCTGCAAGAGCGGGGATGCATGGTCATTCATTTCCTTGTAAGCAAGTCTAACAGAGTGGTCTTGTTGAACATATTCTGCTTTTACTTCCACACCCTCTGATGCACCTGTTAATGGTTTTGAATGCAGAGTAGGAGAATCCACATGTCCGGAGACTGACTTTATGGGGCTAAGAGTTACATTTTTGCTAGAAGACCATAGCTCATCAGCACTGTTAAGATTCACACTGCCAAATAGTGACTCATCATTGCTGCAAAATGGCCACTCGGGGATATTCAGTCAAAAGGATGCCATTGAACATAACATTTGTTGGCTAACAGAAACAGGGGATGGAGGCAAAGCTCACTCAAAAAGAAGAACGGAGGGATTTATTCTAATCGAACTTGTTGACATTTGTAATATGGATATTCTATTAGTAAAATCTTCTGTAGATTCGGCAATGCCACAAGCACAATAATGGAATCATAAAAGCTACATAGATAAAAAAAAAAAAAGCGAAGGACATGCCAAATATTATCTTTGTATGGAAGACGAGTAAAGTTCAATATATGCATTATAGGAAGGTAATTCATTGGATAAAATTCTGGTAGACAGAATGGCACTAATTAATCCTGTTTTCCTCTTGCTCCATTGCCATTTCATGCTTCATTTAACAGTCTGGTAAGGAATTGGTGCAATAACGTTGCTATTGATATGACCAGACATCTAATTGAGAAAAGAAAGAAAGAAAGAAAGAATGATGATTTTGCCTAACTGGGTAATCAGGGATAAGCCAATCAAACATCACAACAAAATATATTACCTAAACATTCGATCAAGATCTTCAAAGCTTCCAATGGTTGCCCAGCCATAGTCAACAAATTCGCCCTGTTCTTTATCTTCATGGGTAATTTCGGAACATTCAGAAGCCTTGTCAGGTTCACCTGGCCCTACTGGTTATGTCAGGAATAATTAGATATTTTAACAAATACTAATAAAATCATTATCTTCTAAGTATAGCAACAAGATGTATTCACCACCTTTAAAAGAGCCATATCTTGGATCAGTGGTTTGTGTATCATTTGTAACAGCATTTGATGGAGATAGGTTAGGCCATGAATCTAAGCCAAATGCAGAATCTGAACATCTCTTTTTATTGATATTAGCACTAGTTCCTGTTTTTGAGTCATTAAAGTCAATTTTCAGCCCTCGGATCTTTTCTTCTGTAGGCTTGATTGGAGCAGTTTCTTGGTTCCGTTCTTTCTTCCTTTGATGATCTTCATTTCCTTCAGGATGGGGAACTATATGGTCATCGGTCTCCTCGGACTCGCTCCATATTATGCTAGCGAGCTGTGAACAGAATTTTAAGAACTACTATGAATAATGAGACAACTAAACTGCAAAAGACATTGTGATCATCATAGATTGCAGAAGAACAACAGCATTCCATGCAAAAGATAGTAAAAAGATAGCTTGTCCAGTTGCTGGTAAACAGATGAGCTCCAAGCCAGCATCACCCTTAAGCAACTGGATAATTCTCTACTTGTGTCCACAAGTCAGCAGTCATATACAACATATTAACAAAGAGCTTTGAATTTTTTTTTTTAAAAAAAATTCTCTTATGTATGCCTTTGGCTGGGATGAATGCATAATGAAAAGCAAGTTCTAGAGCAATGAAAAGTATCCATGTTAGGCAAATTACTTTATCAGTCTACTGCAAACCAGTATTATACTTTACAAGCTTCTCGGTGGAATTAGGTTTGATGGAAGGGTACGTTAATGAGTCCAGACTTCAGGTCCGACATGTCCTGCTCTTTGCATGATTGTTTGCACAACTGTTGATTAGACCACCTAGTGATATGCCATGGCATATATCAAGACATCAGAGTTTCTTCTCCTTGCTTCCTTGCTCCTACGCTTCCCATAATCATAACCATTCAAGTACCGCGACCGTCACACAATTCGACAATGCTGCCCTTGGACCCCAGACAGACCGACTATACGCACACCTCCGAATTTGGATCGGACATCGACCCGATGTCCAAGATACATCTTCCATGTGACATACCCCCCGAAAACACAAATTAAACAGAGCCTCCGAGGAACTACAGGTAACTCAAAAAGGCAGAGACCTCGTAAAAGTCGAAAACATACAGCAGACACCAGACAGAGACCTGACGAGCAAATCCTGTCACGATAAAGCTAATCCTAGCCATCAAACTGCCTCATACATCGCTCAAGCGACCGAAGAAAACAACGAACAGTCCCCGCCTTACCTCTTCGTCGTTCCAATCAAACATGTCTGAAGGAATCGGGGCGGATCTTCAGGCGACAGCGCAGATCGACGAGGCGGGCACGTGTCGGTCCTGGCCACATCCTCCGAGCTTAAAATCGAGATCAGCAGGAGAAGCAGACGATACGCGATCGAAGAGAGCACCAATTCTGCATCGCCCGAAATGGAACCCCACTCCCAGCTCACAAGAGAAGAAGAAAGAAAGAGAGAGAGAGACAGAGTGGTGGCGTGGGGATGGAGAACACGTGAGGAGTGGCGGAGGGAACGTGACAGGTGGGAAGCCGGCGTATCCAAAGTAGTGGCTGCGAGCGTCTGATCGATTGCTGCTCTGCCATTGGGCTGGGGCGACGTGCGCGTTTCGCCAGCGGTGCGGGGGGTTTCCACTGAGATTTGTGGTGGGAATTGCTTCGGACGTCGCTTTCCTGCGAGCGGCCCGAGGTGGGCCCCCCCGCCTCCGGGGAACGGGTTGCTGTCGCCTCCCGTCTTATCTGAACTCTTGGATCAGGATGACGTCATTACGAGGTTTTAAGCTTTTTTATAAGTTTCTCGGGTCAATTCCCGACCCGACCATCCCACTTTCGAATGAGACGTCGAATTTTTTGGTATTTTTTTTTTTTGAGGAGTCAAGAATTTGGGATTAGAAAAGTATTAAGGGAAAATTTTAAAAAAAATCCAAAATGAACTTAAGAATTCAAAGTTACTGTTGTCTCAAATTAGGACCCGAAGTGATTAAATTAGTCTCAAATAAGGACCTTAAATCGCCGGCCAAACAAATGTTCACC
Organism: Corymbia calophylla; assembly: GCA_014182845.1. Taxonomy (NCBI): domain Eukaryota; kingdom Viridiplantae; phylum Streptophyta; class Magnoliopsida; order Myrtales; family Myrtaceae; genus Corymbia; species Corymbia calophylla. Next base: position 8,841,571 of record CM024702.1, read on the forward strand.
GGTCAGTAAGCGTGTGGCATTTTCGGTAACTGAAATAAAGGTTATTTTGTAAAAAAAAATATTGATAGAAATTAACAAACCCTAAAAACAAAACCCTCAAACTTTTTTCTCACGTTTTCTTCTTATGTTTTTCATCTTCTTCGTTCTATATCCTCTCTCGCTTGGAGCACCAAATTTTCTGTTAATAGAGCACGAATTAAAGCACAACAAGAAACCCCTATTTTCGTTTTTTCACATCTTTTTCCTTTCTGTTTTTGTTTCATTTCTTTCCAATGAAGAAGACAAATCTCGAGTAAAGCCACATCTTCGTTATTCAGACACTCGTTCGTAACACGAGGCCTCAGTTCTTCATCATCTTTCCCAACCAAGAGACGGAGAACATCTCGATGTCGAGGACCCATATCTTGGGCACAATTCGAACCCACTTCCACAGAGAGAGACAAAGAGACAGAAAGAGCCAAGGGGGTGTTGGCACGTCTGTTTGGAACTCAGGGAGTCAGGGATCTTGCTCCATTAACAAAGATTTTGGATTCTTCGAGCAAGAGGGGACAAGGAACTTAGAAGATGAAGTGCAGAAGAAGAGTGTGAAGAAGACTTTGGGGGTTTTGTTTTAGGATTTATTAATTTCTATCAATATTTTTTTTAACAAAATTGCCCTTATTCCAACCATTAGAATTGCCACACGCTTGCCAACCGGCGAATATTTAGCTGGCTGGTGATTTGAGATCCTTATTTGAGACTGGTTTAGCTACTTAGTGTCCTCATTTGAGACAACGACCACTTTGACTCCTTATTTGAGAAAATAGGCTTATTTCGGATCCTTTTTTGAAATTTTCCCAAGTATTAATTAGGGGGAATTCGGCGATTCGGCAAATTACATAACCATATCAATTGATGATTGGCTTAATTGAGAATGAAATTAGAGCAAAAAACTATTTTGAAATGCAACTCTTTTCTATTAATTTCCAAATCTTTCTTTAGTGAATTTTTAAAATTTCAGTACATTTGTTTTGTAAAAAATGACTAATTTAGAAAATATTTTTCGAAAAATGATTCCTTACATCATTTAGAAAAATTAGTTAACGAAAAATATTTTCAATGAACTTATGTCTAGCTATATCCATGAGTAATGAAATTTTTTTTTCATTCATTTATTTTCCTAAACAATATCCACGATTATTTTTTGAAAAATATTTTTCAAATAAGTCATTTTTCGCAAAATGAACACACTTGGTTTGTTTCACAAAAAAATGGCGTTTCTTTAAGAAGCAATTTTCCAAGGAAAATGATAATATTTTTCGATGTCCGATTGAAACCGAAAATGAAGCGAAAAATATTTTCTATCATTTGACATTTGATTTGATTTTCTGAGGAAAATTACCAAAAACTATTGAATTTTTACTTTTTGAAATTATTATTATTTTTAAATCAAAATTTTTATTTTCAATATTTTATTTTATTTTTTTTCTCCTTTTCCTTCCTCCTCCTTCCATCACTAACTATTGCGTTGCGAGCTGGCAATGTGATGACCAACAATCGGCCGAGGTGCGGGCACCGCAAGCTTTCGGCTTGCGACTTGCTAGATCTAGGCAAGCTCAAGCTTGCCTCGGCTTTGTTGAATTTAGCAAGGTTCGAGCTCAACTTTGTCGGATCTCGCGAGGCTCGAGCTTGCCTTTGGCTTGTCGCTAGCCGCCACTGTGGTTGGAGAAGGAAGAGAAAGAGGAAAAAGGAAAAAAAGAAAAGGAAAAAGGAAATAAAAAAGGAAAAAATATTTAAAAATTCGATTTGTTAAAAGAAAAGAAAAGAAAAGAAAAGAAAATGATATCTGCTCGACTAAAAGTGAGGTGAAAGAAGATATGGAAAATGTTTTCCCTATTTGACAGATGGAAAATATTTTCCCCAGCTAGTTTATTTTCCATGAAACAAACACCAAAAAATCCGAAAAATATTTTCTTAGAAGTTAATTTTTATGAAACAAGTAGAACCTTAATTAATAAATCAAACAGGCCCAGGCCAGCCTTGCCCGAACCCAACACATGGGCCGGGAAATTCCTATACTTGGCATGATTTGATGGCCGGCCTTTTATCCACTACTTTGTTTTCATCAAGCAACTGCCAAATTCACGGATCTTTGAGCTTAACGACTAAAAATTACACTTTTCGAATGAATACATGCCGTAGGTTGAGCCGGCTAACGTGGCTTCTTATTCAAACAAACATATGTCCCTTCTCTGTTTTGTTCTTACCCGCACCTTCGTCTTTCGTTGTTTTCCTCCCTATTCTCCCACCTTGTCTTCTCCTCAACTAATGGTTTCTCTTGTTAAAAAAGAGTCTTATAAACAAGGTAAAGAGTTCACTTGATGATTGTTTTCTCTTCATACGCAACCCACCCTTGATTACGCATGTTAAGGGTATTCGTTTTCAAGATGAATATGTTGTAGATCAAGAAGTGGAATCAATCCCATTAAAGTTGGTTTCTCTATGAACTAGCTTAACTTTAAGTAATACAACTATTAGCTTTCTAGGGGAAAATTACCAAAATTTTTATAAACCTATTATATTTATATCAATTCAATTTTAAAACTTCCAAATGTGTTAATTCAATTTAAACCCTTTAGCGATTTGCTAATATAGTTCTTTTTCAAATTAGTTTTGATTGGAAAATGTTGATGTGTCGACCCAGCGTTGGCCATGCTAGTTGTTTTATGTGGCGTGATGGGTATTAACGTTGATAATTTTTTTAAAATTTTCTGAATTTTTTCTTTCTTTTTTTTTCCCTTTTTCTATTTTTCTTTGCTTTTCACCAATGGGGCAGTTGGTGAGGGTCACTTGCCTCTCGCCCACCGCAATAAATAAATTAGAAGGAAAAAAAGAAAAGAAAAGAATAAATAAAAATTGCAAAAATTGTTCAAAAGTTAACATCGACGGTGTCACATAGGGCGATTATCATTTACATAAGTAATTTCAAATCAAAATTGATTAGATGGATTATATTGGTAAATTGTTAATAAAGTTTAGGACTTAATTAGCTAAATTAAAAGTTTTATGACTCAATTAACAAATATACAATGGATTTATGATTTTTTTGGTAATTTCTTGTTTCTATGTTCATGGTCCATATTCAACGTCCCATTAAAAAAACCCATATTCAACATATAAAAAAGAAAAAAAGAAAACTAAAAAGCCGGTCCTATGGAGAATCAGCCTTAGAATCATTGGTTTACGATACGAAAGTGGGAACCGAGGCAGTTTCCCGATTTTTCACCTAGAAATCTACCTAATCCTCAGTGTGAACTAATCGGATAAAGCTTGTTCGGAACCGAACCAATTGCGGCGCCCTTAGTGCACACATACAGCGGGTCTCGACCATACTTTTACTTTACAGAAGTGATGACAGCAGTCATCTTTGAACTTCTATTCACTTCTTCGGCGCCGGTTCTCTTTCTTTTTTTCTCCCTTTCAATTCAGTCCTCGATTCGTCTCCATCCTTCCTAGTCCTAGAGAGCACTGAAAAGGGTACTCAAAGATTTGTGTCTTCTCTGTCAAAGAGTTTCAACTTTTGACAGGACTTGCGGGACTAAACAGTAACACCCGTTTTTCAAAACTAGCGACGTTCTTTTCTAGGCTTGCTTAGAAACGTGATCTCTGTGAAGCGGCGCTGATACCCATGATGGGGTTTTGCATGTGAGCCTGCGAGGGAGACTGTTCTATAAATTGGAGGCTTGTGTGACCAAATTTCACACCGTCAGCTGATAAAAACTGCGTTTTAATTCTCGATAAGACAGAAAGAAATGGCTTCTCTAGTGGCTCCTGATCACTTCTCTCCCACTGAAGATGCTGAGGCTCTCCAAAAGGCGTGCAAAGGTACGATGACAACGTGCTCTCTCTTCATTAGATTAGAGAGGTTGGATCAAAAAGGAGAGTGAGCAATAATTAAGATCAGTGTTGGGTCCGGAGTGTGAGAGTGAGTCATTCTCAATCCATTTGATTATGTTGGCCACGCACCTCATAAATGTTTTCAGACCCTAATTAGTGTTTCCTACGCATTGAAAAGTAGTACGTAGGCATTGAACGGATATCTGCCGTTAAGATTTTTGATGAGTTACGAGAGATTTAATGATTTTTATATCTTAAAAGTACGAGCTTCACTTTTTTTGAAATTCGATCGTGAGGAAGTAAATTTTTTCCGCGTTTTCTGCTCTCGATGTAAATGTTCCGTCTCTAGCGAAACACGTCGGTGAACTAATTGGATACGGGAGGATTATTAAATCGATTTAAGAATCGCCTGAATCTTTAAAAAATGGGGCGGGAAAAGAGAGTGCGAATAAAGAGGCACAAAGGTCATGATGCGTTTGTTTTCGTGAGATGTACATGACTCAGAAAATCACGGCTTTCGGTGCCAATAATGACTTAGGTCGAATTAAAAACAGGACAAAAGTAGTACAAGGTTAGGGAGTTGTTTTCTTCGTGTATACGTGACACTAGATTAGGTTG